>NC_069426.1:33871662-33886662 GCF_026875155.1 Cherax quadricarinatus
TGTTAGGACACAACCTGCAACACTCACAACAGACAGGGAGGACCCAGGTCTGTTAGGACACAACCTGCAACACTCACAACAAACAGGGAGGACAGACAATGCTTGTCCTCAGGGAGGACCAAGTATGACTTAGACAACCGAACTGCAACACTTTACAACAGAAGAAAATCTTTAGTGAATAAAAAATTGTTTTATACAATCCGCAACACTCCAAACCGGAGGACAGACTTTCTTACCCTTCTCAACAAACTACTAACTTCAAACTGAGAGAATTATGAAAAAGTTTTCCTCTTCCGCTCTCTCCCTCAGATCCTCTCTTCTTCTCCTCTCTCACTCTACCAAATCTGAAAAATTAAGAGATTTTTTTCTCTTCTCTTCTCTTTAAACCATAATTTTTTGATTTAAAAACATTGGTTTTATCCTCTTTTCTCCAGTAAGGTCTGATTCAGACTTTTTTTTCCCAGCTCTCTCTGCGGAATCTTCGATCATTTATAAGTCAAAGAACGAAAACAAAATTGATAAAAACCGCAGAATCTAAATCACTGATGATAAGCCTCAGGAGAGGGGACGAGGCTTCACTTACAGAGGTGTACACGATGTTTCGCTCACATGTAGTGAACTTCCTCAGTTGAATCAAGGTAAACAAAGATTTCCTTAAATTTCAATTGAAAAAATTCAAGAAATGTGGAAAAAAAAATATCTTGTTCTTCCAGAAATAAATATACATATTTATTTTCTGTTTTCTTGAATATTTGGTGTCACTAATTGTTGACTGTTAGTCAGAATCTTCCAATAATTTAATAAACGGGAAAGAAACTAATTCTGTTAATATAAATGACAGTTATGGGACTCGTCATTTTTTAAGCTAAAAAATAAACCTCACACTCAAGAAAGAGCTACATAAACAAAGGAATTAACACTGGACGAAGGTAAGATATTCAAAGATATCTGATTCCCTATGAATCCTGTTTAATGGAATCCAGAATAATTAGAAGGTAAAATAATCAAAGATATCTGATTCCCTATGAATCCTCTTCAATGGAATCCAAGATAATTAAAAAGTAAGATAGTCAAAGATATCTGATTCCCTCTGAATCTTCTTCAATGGAATCCAAGATAACTGGAAGGTAAGATAGTCAAAGATTTCTGATTCTCTATGAATCCTCTTCAATGGAATCCAAGATAACTGGAAGGTAAGATAGTCAAAGATTTCTGATTCCCTCTGAATCCTCTTCAATGGAATCCAAGATAACTGGAAGGTAAGATAGTCAAAGATTTCTGATTCTCTATGAATCCTCTTTAATGGAATCCAAGATAATTGGAAGATAGTCAACGGTATCTGACTCCCTCTGAATCCTCTTCAATGGAATCCATGATAATTATAAGGTAAGATAACCAAAGATATCTGAATCTCTATGAATTCTCTTCAATGGAATCCAAGATGATGAGTGTATTCGTTATTCCAACAGTGCTACACAGGCTTTCATCTGATGATTAACCTCGGTGGATTGATAATTAACCTCGGTGGATTTATGATTAACCTCGGTGGGTTGATAATCCAGGATAATCCAGCAAAGACAAGCTGAATCCTGTTTCTCCATTAAGCGCCTTACGTATGTCCACTACAAGGATGCGACACAACTATCAGGTACCCATTCACTGCTATTAGCTTAAAGATACCTATTCACTGCTATTAACTTCCAGATACCTATTCACTGCTCTTAACATCCAGTACCTATTCACTGCTATTAACTTAAAGATACCTATTCACCGCGATTAACATCCAGGTACCTGTTCACTGCTATTAACTTCCAGGTACCTATTCACTGCTATTAACTTTCAAGTACCTATTCACTGCTGCTAACTCCCAGGTACCTATTCACTACCGTTAACTCCCACGTACCTATTCACTGCTGTTAACTCCTAGGTACCTATTCACTGCTGTTAACCTCCAGGTACCTATTCACTGCGATTAACATCCAGGTACCTGTTCACTGCTGTTAACTCCCAGGTACCTATTCACTGCTGTTAACCTCCAGGTACCTATTCACTGCCATTAACTTCCAGGTACCTATTCACTGCTGCTAACTCCCAGGTACCTATTCACTACCGTTAACTCCCACGTACCTATTCACTGCTGTTAACTCCCAGGTACCTATTCACTGCTGTTAACTCCCAGGTACCTATTAATTGCTGTTAACTCCCAGCTACATATTCACTGCTTTTAACTTCCAAGTACCTATTCACTACTGTTAACTCCCAGGTACCTATTCACTGCTGTTAACCTCCAGGTACATATTCACTGCTATTACTTCCATTTACTTATTCACTGCTGTTAACTCCCAGGTACCTATTCTGTTAACTCCCAGGTACCTATTCACTGCTGTTAACTCCCAGGTACCTATTCACTGCTGTTAACTCCCAGATGCCTATTCACTGCTGTTAACTCCCAGGTACATATTCACTGCTGTTAACTCCCAGGTATCTATTCACTGCTGTTAACTCCCAGGTACCTATTCACTGCTGTTAACTCCCAGGTACCTATTCACTGCTAACTCCCAGGTACCTATTCACTGCTGTTAACTCCCAGGTACCTATTCACCGCTGTTAACTCCCAGATACCTATTCACTGCTGTTAACTCCCAGGTACCTATTCACTGCTGTTAACTCCCAGGTACCTATTCACTGCTAACTCCCAGGTACCTATTCACTGCTGTTAACTCCCAGGTACCTATTCACTGTTGTTAACTCTCCAGATACCTATTCACTGCTGTTGACTCCCAGGTACCTATTCACTGTTGTTAACTAACAGGTACCTATTCACTGCTGTTAACTCCCAGGTACCTACTCACTGCTGTTAACTCCCATGTACCTATTCACTACTGTTAACTCCCAGGTACCTATTCACTACTGTTAACTCCCAGGTACCTATTCACTGCTGTTAACTTCCAGGTACCTATTCACTGCTAACTCACAGGTACCTATTCTCTGCTGTTAACTCCCAGGTACCTATTCACTGCTGTTAACTCCAGGTACCTATTCACTGCTGTTAACTCCCAGATACTTATTCACTACTGTTAACTCCCAGGTACCTGTTCACTACTGTTAACTCCCAGATACCTATTCACTGGTGTTAACTCTCAGGTACCTATTCACTGCTGTTAACTCCCAGGTACCTGTTCACTGCTAACTCCCAGGTACCTATTCACTGCTGTTAACTCTCAGGTACCTATACACTACTGTTAACTCCCAGGTACCTATTTACTGCTGTTAACTCCCAGGTACCTATTCACTGCTGTTAACTCCCAGGTACCTATTCACTGCTGTTAACTTCCAGGTGCTTATTCACTGCTGTTAACTCCCAGGTGCCTATTCACTGGTGTTAACTCCCAGGTACCTATTCACTTCTGTTAACTCCCAGGTACCTATTCACTGCTGTTAACTTCCAGGTACTCATTCAGTGCTGTTAACTCCCAGGTACCTATTCACTGCTGTTAACTCCCAGGTACCTATTCACTGCTGTTAACTCCCAGGTACCTATTCACTGCTGTTAACTCCTAGGTATCTATTCACTGCTGTTAACTTCCAGGTACTCATTCAGTGCTGTTAACTCCCAGGTACCTATTCACTGCTGTTAACTCCCAGGTACCTATTCACTGCTGTTAACTCCCAGGTACCTATTCACTGTTGTTAACTCCCAGATACCTATTCACTGCTGTTAACTCCCAGGTACCTATTCACTGCTGTTAACTAACAGGTACCTATTCACTGCTGTTAACTCCCAGGTACCTACTCACTGCTGTTAACTCCCAGGTACCTATTCACTACTGTTAACTCACAGGTACCTATTCACTACTGTTAACTCCCAGGTACCTATTCACTGCTGTTATCTTCCAGGTACCTATTCACTGCTAACTCCCAGGTACCTATTCACTGCTGTTAACTCCCAGGTACCTATTCACTGCTGTTAACTCCCAGATACTTATTCACTACTGTTAACTCACAGGTACCTATTCACTGCTGTTAATTCCCAGGTACCTATTCACTGCTGTTAACTCCCAGGTACCTATTCACTGCTGTTAACTCCCAGGTATCTATTCACTTCTGTTAACTTCCAGGTACTCATTCAGTGCTGTTAACTCCCAGGTACCTATTCACTTTTGTTAACTCCCAGGCACCTATTCACTGTTAGTTAACAGAATAGCCAGGGAGACTCTATTCACTCGTAGTATGAACATGGGACTAGGGGCTGTTAGGGAGTGTTTACCTCAGCATTCTTCAGACTCGTCTAGAACCTAACCTTGTGCGCTCTCATTGTGTGCTATGACCATTTATCGGTGAATACTCTACCACGGAGTGTTGGAACATCAGCAGTCTCAGTACTACCGTTTATAGATATATATACTACAATTGATACATCAGCACTATATTATGTTATATATATATCAATAATGTGTACCACACTACGAGATGTAGTGCCCAATTCAACAATGTTCTTCTTGGAAATCTTCTGTGAGCCAAATGGAATAAAACTACCTATAAATATATATATATATATATATATATATATATATATATATATATATATATATATATATATATATATATATATATATATATATATATATATATATATATATAATATATGTCGTGCCGAATATGTAAAACTGGTCAATTAGCAAGAACTCATTTAAAATTAAATCCTTTCTAAAATTTTCTCTTATACGTTTAAAGATATGTTTTTTCAATAATGTTGATATAAAAATTTATAATTTTGCACCAAAAGGAACTTGAAAACTTACCTAACCTTATTATAACAAAAACAATTTATTTTAGCCTAACCAAACTAAATATATTTTAGATTTGTTTACAATAATTTAACACTAAACAAACACAGTGAAATATATTTTTTTCTTTAGGTTCAGAATGATTTTGGCGAAAATATTTCATACAAAATTTTTCGCTTGTCCTATATGGCAAGATGAACGTTGCTATTTAAGCCAAGATCGCAAGTTCTGCCTATTCGGCACGACATATTATATATATATATATATATATATATATATATAATATATATATATATATATATATATATATATATATATATATATATATATATATAATATATATATCAAGGAGATCACGAAACAAGTGATTATAATTCATTTACCAAACTGAGGCAGGCCAGGACTCGACCCTACGAACGTTGTACCTCGTGAGACAAAACAATGTACGCATCACCTTTACTATTCAACCACCGATCGGTGGTTGAATAGTAAAGGTGATACGTACATTGTTGTGTACGTTGTATGTGTGTGTGTGTATTGAAAGTCGTATATCTCTCAGTCTACATATTTTGTGAGTTTAATTCTCATTTTTGGGGGAATTACAATATTCCTTACTAACGATGAACAGGTTTCCTCCAGCCTTAATCATTCTCCAGTGACCGAGAGGTTGTAAGAGAAATTAACTAACCAATACCGAGAAACCACATTGTTCCCGCAGTAACCAAGAAACAAGTGACTGTCGAATCCCTTCAGTTTTCATCCGAATTTTCCATTTTTTTTTAGCCTGAAGAGTCGCCAATTTTAGGTCTAACTCGCAGTGGGTTTCAATTCCCTTCAGTGGGTTTTGCCCTGATGTCACAATATATTCCAGGTGTTTATTGTTCTGAATAAATCAAAGGATTCAGTAGTGAAGTGTTGGCTCGGGATCGTATTAGCTATAAAAAGAGCATCTCTCACCCCGACAATGGTTTTATCTTTATTACTGACGGTAGAGGTTAAATTAAGAGTGTGTGTTCATGATGGTGAACCCATGCTGGTGTGAGTGTTGAACCCATGCTGGTGTGAGTGTTGAACCCATGCTGGTGTGAGTGTTGAACCCATGCTGGTGTGAGTGTTGAACCCATGCTGGTGTGAGTGTTGAACCCATGCTGGTGTGAGTGTTGAACCCATGCTGATGTGAGAGTGTTGAACCCATGCTGGTGTGAGGGTGTTGACCCCACGCTGGTGTGAGAGTGTTGAACCCCAAGAGGTCAATAAACACAGATGAGAGTGGCAGATGAGATGCTTGTGGTAGGCAACTTCCAACTACTCCGTTATGGAAAACTGGAGGAGATAATAACTAGAACAGAGTATACTACTGACTCCGGCCATACAATAGAGCGGAAAAATAATGTAAGGGACCTGGGAGTAGTAATGTCTGAGGATCTCACTTTCAAGGATCACAACAGTGCCACGATCGCACGTGCAAAGAAAATGATAGGATGGATAATGAGAACTTTCAAAACGAGAGATGCCAAGCCAATGATGATCCTTTTCAAATCACTTGTTCTCTCTAGGCTGGAATACTGCTGTACATTAACATCTCCATTCAAAGCAGGTGAAATCGCAGATCTAGAGAGTGTACAGAGATCCTTTACTGCACGTATAAGTTCTGTCAAGCACCTGAACTACTGGGAACGCTTGGAAGCATTTGACTTGTACTCGTTGGAACGCAGGAGGGAGAGATATATCATAATCTACACTTGGAAAATCTTGGAAGGAATGGTCCCAAATCTGCACACAGAAATCACTCCCTACGAAAGTAAAAGACTGGGCAGGCGATGCAAAATGCCCCCAATAAAAAGTAGGGGTGCCATTGGTACACTAAGGAAAAACACCATAAGTGTCCGGGGCCCAAAACTGTTCAACAGCCTCCCATCAAGCATTAGGGGAATTGCCAATAAACCCCTGGCTGCCTTCAAGAGAGAGCTGGACAGATACCTAAAGTCAGTGCCGGATCAGCCGGGCTGTGGCTCGTACGTTGGACTTCGTGCGGCCAGCAGTAACAGCCTATCAAAATGGTATACAATACCGACAGGTTGTTAGGTAAGACACATATGCAACAGTTAGACAACTTTATTCCGAAACGTTTCGCCTACACAGTAGGCTTCTTCAGTCGAATACAGAAAGTGGGCAGGAACAGTAGAGATGTGAAGACGATGTAATCAGTCCATCACCCTTAAAGTCGTAGAATTTGAGGTTGTCAGTCCCTCGGCCTGGAGAAGTTCAGTTCCATAGTCAGGAACTATCAGATAGTTCCTGACTATGGAACTGAACTTCTCCAGGCCGAGGGACTGACAACCTCAAATTCTACGACTTTAAGGGTGATGGACTGATTACATCGTCTTCACATCTCTACTGTTCCTGCCTACTTTCTGTATTCGACTGAAGAAGCCTACTGTGTAGGCGAAACGTTTCGGAATAAAGTTGTCTAACTGTTGCATATGTGTCTTACCTAACAGTAACAGCCTAGTTGATCAGGCCCTGATCCATCGGTAGGCCTGGTCATGGACCGGGCCGCGGGGGCGTTGATCCCCGGAATAACCTCCAGGTAACCTCCAGGTAACTATCCTTCAGAGTGCTGGCACTCTGCCTCCCACCTCCAGCTTAGAAGGAACTCTGATAACATGACATTCATACAAGTGTGCATGGCAGCACTGATGCATCTCACCTCTTACGCTTTAGTAATTAAGCTTTCAAGACATTTCAGTGTAAGAAAGATTCACAAAATCATTTTAAAAGAGACGTATCCACAATTACATAGAATATCATACATAGCGGTATATGTGTAGGAACCAGAGATAACCCAAAAAAGTCAGACAGAGTGACCTATTCCCTCTGGGGCCTTTGTGATAATTATTATTTATATTTAGAAGTTAAAAACAGACAATGGAACAGTCATTTTTCCCATATAAACATAACTTGAATCCACACAACACACACAAAATGAAGCCTTGTAAAACGAGGAACATTAAATCCGCTTAAAGTGAATCAAATCCTCCATTCTCAGGCTCATATCCTGCAACCCTGGCAATTTAACTCCACTCTCAAGCTTAAAATGACTCCCGGCTGCTATAAAGTCAGAAACTCTTCCTCAACGCCAAGCAGAATGCAAATTCTCTTTCGCAGGAACACAGCTTATACGATCCGAATCCACATCCACGCGAACAGTAGTATTCCGGGCCAGAACAAAATGCGAATTCGCAGAAATCTGAGAACCGGGAATCCACCACACGGGAAATGCATGAAAGCAGGATTTCACGGAATCAGGCATTTGCCAAACAGTACGTGGAATAATGTATTTGTGAAAAGGAGAGCTAGATTAATCGTTTATTTGCGAAAGGGAAGTGCGGGGAATTAGATACTTATGAATGAGGAATAAATGGAATTTAGCTCTATTGTCTAGTTTTTTTTTCTTTTTGGCTACTTATCTCGTCTCTTTATTGTCGTGTCTTGTCTTCCTTATTGAATTTGTCACCCGAGTCTGAAGGTCATCTCTCTGTCTCTGCCTCTCTCTCTCTCTCTCTCTCTCTGTCTCCGTCTGTCTGTCTGTCTGTCTGTCTGTCTGTCTGTCTGTCTGTCTGTCTGTCTGTCTGTCTGTCTCTGTCCTTCTCTCTCTCTCTCTCTCTTTCTCTTTCTCTCTGTCTCTGTCTCTTCTCTCTCAGTAAAATGCCATAACTTAAGAACATATACCACTCAGTAGAAGAATATAATATTAGAAACAGCACCTCTTCTTAGACGTCTCCAGCCTGAGAACTTTTATCCCTCAATACAAATATCTGACTTTGAGAATCTCCTCAGCACTTGGCTATACCTTGCAGAGATATATCTGGGCATTTTCCTTGGCATATCTGCCGTTTGCTTTAATGATGACAAATACTCTCTGGTTTACGACCAGCTGGAAGCTCTAGACACGTAAAGTGTTGGCCTCCAGCCTCCTTCATTCACTTTCAGACTGCAGAGACGTCTTGCAAGGACATGGCTCAACATTTCATGAAATGGAAGGTTGGGGGAATAACTGGGATAAGAAGTACCATTTCGGGAACAGAGAGATGTCGCCATGGTGACACTAATTTGGGCAAAAATAAGCTCTTGCTATAGATCATGCATAGGCAGGCATCAGTGGGCCTACTATGTTTAGGGTCGTGGCTCAGTAGGCTTACTACAGTCAAACTCACACACCAGTAGGCCTACCGCAGACACCTTCACGAATCAGTAGACCTACAGCAGACAACTACACGCACCACCAGGCAAACTGCACTTCTCATCAACAGTTTATAAATTCTAATAAACTGATGTCACAAAAATAAGTTATTACCTGCCATTGTTTAAGACTTTAATTAAGCCGCGATAACATTGGTTTCCGGAATCGTGGTAGATCATCCAGAACGAGATAACGAAAGAGTCAGCAAATTCTCCCCGAGAGCCACCAGTAGCGGCCCTCAGTGCCTCGTTACTGCCTCAGCTCTCACCTAAATAGGTTTATCACATGCATAATAATGAGAACTGCAAAAAAATTATCAACAAGAAAACGAGGTGATCGGAGCGTGACGCTGAAATAATGAGTGTCGCCAGACTGTTGCCTCACACGTTTAACTGAGTCTTATAAGGTTAGCGAGGCAGCCAAGCGAAAGAACAAGACAGGTCAGGACAAGCTATCAAAGTGATCACATCAACTCTGCTCGCCAACTCTTCAAGGGACGGGGGTGAATCTGGGGGTGACTTGATGCCAGTCAAGGGCTCTTGATGAACAAGGCACCATATGTCCAGCACCTGGCAATCTCTATCCCCGGCTCTCATTACTTGTACCGAAAAAGCAGGACAACTCGTCCAAGCGGCAGAATTTTTCAATAAAATAGAGAGGCAACTTTTCTAGACAGAGTCTGTATTTAATTGAAAAAGTCTGCTAGGCAGTTGAAACGTTTGGTCAATATAGAGACCCAGGTAGTTACACACCTGTCTCGTTCATCAACTTGTCAGTACTGTATCCCATTAATCTGAAAAGGGTCTGTGATTAGAGTTATCTTACCAATATGATTGCTTGCCATTTCTCAAGCGCTGTGTGACCCCCAACAGCTTTAGGTCGTCCCTAAGACTGTAGCAATAACCTGGTCACCAAGACAGCAGGGTTAAACCACGAGTTAGAAGAAGACATCAATCCTTTGTAAATATTGGCTGCCAAACAAGAGGATTTAAGCACAGGAATTTAAACTAGAGGATTTAAGATACTGGGTTAAAGTCATTAGGTTCAGGCCAAGAGATTGAAGCCAGTGGATTCCAGTCAGGGAGAGACTGCGGCATCAATCCTCTCACAGTCGTTCTGGTAGCCTGTGCAATCAACGTCGCGAATTCTTTATATACACAAGACCCAGTCGTCAGTGTTACCAGACATCTGTGTTACTTTCTCGCTTACTTCTTTCTTTGTGATTATCTATTGTATCTATTGTATCTACAGCAGCAGAGTTATGTTGATGGTGTACCGTCTTAAGTGAAAATTAAGACATGTGTAACATCTGGGTATCTTTATTGTAGACGTTTCGCCATCCAATGACTTTATCAATACAAATACTAGGACATAATTTGAAGACAGTAGAACTATATACAGAAGATGAGGTAATCAGTCCCTCAACCTTGGAGTTGGTGTGAAGGACACCGAAGTCGTGAAGATTCTGCAGAATCTGCACGACTACGGTGTTTGTAGTTACAGCAGCAGAGTTATGTTGGTTATAAAATGTATTTTTATCGGCCGAAAATTGGGTATTGGTATCAGCATTGGCAAAAAAAATTTGGTATCGTCCCATCCCTAATAAAGGTATTTACATACCTGTCTCTCCACATACCTGACTGAAGCTGTGGATGACATTATTCAACTCGTCTCATTAGGTAAGTTAAGACGTGAAACTAATGCTCTTAACTTCACCAGACTACCTAAGCTTCATCATAGAGCATTAACTCTGTGAGGTGAGGCATGTGTGTGTGTGTGTGTGTTGTGTGTGTGTGTGTGTGTGTGTGTGTGTTGTGTGTGTGTAGTGTGTGTGTGTGTGTGTGGTGTGTGTGTGTGGTGTGTGTGTGTGTGTGTGTGTGTGTGTGTGTGTGTGTGTGTTGTGTGTGTATGTGTGTGTGTGTGTGTGTGTGTGTGTGTGTGTGTGTGTGGTGTGTGTGTGTGTGTGTTGTGTGTGTGTGTGTGTGTGTGTGTGTGTGTGTGTGTGTGTAGTGTGTGTGTGTTGTGTGTGTGTGTGTGTGTGTGTGTGTGTGTGTGTGTGTGTGTGTGTGTGTGTGTGTGTGTGGTGTGTGTGTGTAATAAACTTCAAGATAAGAATTACAAACTGATATATACACTGGAGAACAAAGAACAAGAACAATCATGCCCTGAATAACATCACTGACATGGAAGGTTATAGAGTAACATACATACATCAACAGAAAAGTGCTCTAATAGAGTTTTCAGATTTTGGGTTAGAATTTTGATAGTCGTATCACAACTTCAAGTGAAATGTTCCAAACAAATGTTATCAAAATGGAAATGTGGACAGTGAATGAGTATTCATTTAACGGCGGCGCTGCGTTAAATTACCTTCCCGGGGAAAATCATGGCCAGAATAAATTTTTCCTCTGAATTTGGCTCAATTAGCGAGCAATATTGTAGTCCATTGAGAGAGCAACATGACTTTACATCAACAGTTATCCGATACGGAGGTACTTAACAGTCTTTATACGGGATGTGTACTCCGGGGTATATACATCTCTGTGTATATACACTAGAGGTTTATTGATATCCCCGTTTTAGGTATTAATATATTCTTGAGTGGTGGTGAATAAGTGACATGAAGCATTATTGACCCTCGTTCAATTGATAGGTTTTATATCCCATCAACCAATCAAGACCTACAGTTGCAGAACAACAATCATTTATTGAGGCAACGTTTAACTCTTGGGAAAACTCTCCGTATAGCGAAACGTCGTCTTAGTAGAGCTTTATTCCACTGTACGTATATGTGTACTCACCTAATTGTGGTTGCAGGGATCGAGTCATAGCTCCTGGCCCCGCTTCTCTGTGTATGTGTGTGTGCATTCTTGCAAGTGGTAGAACCTTCATGCTAGAACCTCTGAGTTTATAACATGACACGAAAGATTCTTATATTATGCTTTTCTTAACGACAACTTTAATTACAGTAGCTGATGCGAGCCAGCAAGGCACCTAAGACACTTTGCTTATGTCTTACGTCTTAAACTGATGACTAAGACACACCTGCAACATCTGACTGATTTTATTTCTCGAGTGTAAGGAGTAGAGAGGTATTTTTGAGGTGTTCTGTTTATCAGTTTTGGTAGGTGTTCAGTCCCCTAGTCTTGATGCAAAGTGCTCAGCTCCATAGCCTTGACAGAAGGTGCTTAGTCCCTTAGTCTTGACAGGTACTCAGTTCCCTAATCTTGGCAGAAGGTGCTCAGTTCCAGTCTTGACAGAAGGTGCTCAGTTCCATAGTCTTGACAGAAGGTGCTCAGTTCCATAGTGTTGACAGAAGGTGCTCAGTTCCAGTGTAAGACAGAGAGTGTATTTTTGAGAGTGTGTTCTGTGTTAAATCTAGTTTTGTCTGAGAGTGCTTCAGTCCCATAGTCTTGACAAAGGTGCTTAGTCCTTTAGCTTGACAGAAGGTGCTAGTCCCTTAGTCTTGACAAGGTACTCAGTTCCATAGTCTTGACAGAAGGTGCTCAGTTCCATAGTGTTGACAGAAGGTGCTCAGTTCCATAGTCTTGACAGAAGGTGCTCAGTTCCATAGTGTTGACAGAAGGTGCTCAGTTCCATTGTCTTGATAGAAGGTGCTCAGTCCCATAGTCTTGGCAGAAGGTGCTTAGTCCCTTAGTCTTGACAGAAGGTGCTCAGTCCCATAGTCTTGACAAAAGGTGCTTAGTCCCTTAGTCTTGACAGGTGCTCAGTTCCCTAATCTTGGCAGAAGGTGCTCAGTCCACATAGTCTTTACAAGTGTTCAGTCCCATAGTCTTGATAAGTAGTGGTAAATCATTTACTCTGAAGTGGAGACATGAGGCCGGTGACAGTGTCTTAACTATTCCAGTTCTTACAAGTATTGCTGCAATTTTTATATTTTTTTAAACTGTGCTGGAGCTAAATGTTATACTGCTGACAGTAGTGTATGAATAAACAAGTTCCAGAAGAGACTCATATTGGGACATTGTTACCTCTCGTCCCTATCGTATTTCTCAGTGGCTATAACCAACTTTTGTTTAGCAGCTTCTAAATTAAGATTTACTAATTCAGTTGCCAAACGCTTTCCAGATAGGTTTTGTTCCCACAGATTCTCTATGTGATCAGGAGGAAGGATAGCGAGTACCTCGTTCACCGTATACCACCTCACAGATTGAGTGAACATCGCTGCGAAAGCAGGAAATAATCGCAAAGTTCCAGCGCTAGTAATCTCCTCTAAGCGCTCCCGGTAGTGGGCGCAACACGCCGTATCAACAAACTAATAAACCAAGCATAGCCAGAGATTTCACAACTCTTTTAAATCTCACTAGAGGCGCTGTTACTGGCACAGCAGCGACAACGCAGAAGCTCAGCCAACGACTTTGTACATTACTCACAACAAGGACAAACCCTATTTCACAAACTCCAGCGCTTCCGTTGCAGGCTTGCAATTCTGAGTTGTGCTATGAGCAACTGCCAGTAATAATGTTAAAAATATCACTCAACAAAGAAAGAAGTTAGACTCAGGAATATATATATATATATATATATATATATATATATATATATATATATATATATATATATATATATATATATATATATATATATATAATATATATATATATATATATATATATATATATATATATATATATATATATATATATATATATATATGCAAAACAACCACTCTGAAAGAATAGAGAAATTCCAAGCGCTTTCGTGACTACTCACATTATCATAGTTCCTTGATAATGTGAGTAGTCACGAAAGCGCTTGGAATTTCTCTATTCTTTCAGAGTGGTTGTTTTGCATATTTTGAAATCACCTGTTTACTGTGATCTTATTGCATATATATATATTATATATATATAATATATATATATATATATATATATATATATATATATTATATATATTATATAATATATATATATATATATTAAATGTATACTTCCTTCACCAAAGCTTTATGTACAGTAGATACAAATGTACAAATATTTCGACACAGTCCAGATTAATAATATACTGTGAACACAAATATCAGAGTGAACCAAAAATCACAACGGGATATTTACCAGCTGATGGCCTGAGAGTCTAGTTGACTGGAACGACTACCACAAACGAAGTCATCGATCCAACTCTACCCCCTTTCCCCTGACAAGTCAGAACACCACAGCACACCTGGCGGTCACCAGACGATCTGTGGCTGTTTACTGCCCCACTAGACGGCTCTACGAGCCAAGTACTTACAGCTGGCAAGGATAACTACAGGACTCACAGCTGTTCTTAACCATCTCAAATAATATGTAACGTACATGTGCTAAGCCTGTATTGGTTAAACAATGCTCGGGGAATGGCAGGGTAGCTCCAATTCCTTGGATCAAGAACCCTTCACCAGCATCAGGGTACCTCCTCTGCACCGCTGTCTGCACTGCTGTCTACAAGCATGGAGTGCAGTCACCCCTGCACAGCCAGATTCGGTCATTAAGTAATAAACTAACATCAGTGACTAAATTTTTTTCAACTGTTTCTTGCAAACTCTTTCACATGCCCTCGTGTTGTTGTTGTTGTTGTTGCTGTTGTTATTGCTGCTGATGTTGTTGTTACTGATGTTGCTGTTGCTGTTACGGCTATTTATCACTGTCATAATCATCGTCGTCTTCCTTCCTTGCTCTCTCTCTCTCTCTCAATTTCTCTCTCTTTCTCCTTGCATGTTTCCCTAGGTCTGCTACAGTGTGGGTGACAGCAGCTGTGCTCATCGCCTATTACAATCAAGTGTGTCACAAACATTCTCTAATACGGTGGTGGTGTTTGCTGATGTTCCTAAACACAAGCCATTCCCTGCATGCGCTGCTCCACTTCGTTTCCCCGAACCCCTTAACATGCGCTGCTTGTGTTCGCTTCCTGACTCCCTAACATATGCTGCTTGTGTTCGCTTCCTGACTCCCTAACTTGGCGTGCTTGTGT
>NC_069426.1:33891662-33906662 GCF_026875155.1 Cherax quadricarinatus
TGTCCCTGTTCGCAGATGACGTGAAGTTGATGAGAAGAATTAAATGGGACGAGGATGAGGCAGGACTGCAAAGAGAACTGGAGAGGCTGGACATGTGGTCCAGTAACTGGCTTCTCGAATTCAATCCAGCCAAATGCAAAGTCATGAAGATTGGGGAGGGGCAAAGAAGACCGCAGACAGAGTATAGGCTAGGTGGACAAAGACTACAGTCCTCACTCAGGGAGAAAGACCTTGGGGTGACATAACACCGAGCACATCACCGGAGGCACACATCAACCAAATAACCGCTGCAGCATACGGGCGCCTGGCAAACCTGAGAATAGCGTTCCGATACCTTAATAAGGAATCGTTCAAGACACTGTACACTGTGTATGTTAGGCCCATACTGGAGTATGCAGCACCAGTCTGGAACCCACACCTGGTCAAGCACGTCAAGAAGTTAGAGAACGTACAAAGGTTTGCAACAAGGCTAGTCCCAGAGCTCAAGGGAATGTCGTACGAGGAAAGGTTAAGGGAAATCGGACTGACGACACTGGAGGACAGAAGGGTCAGGGGAGACATGATAACGACATACAAGATACTGCGGGGAATAGACAAGGTGGACAGAGATAGGATGTTCCAGAGAGGGGACACAGGGACAAGGGGTCACAACTGGAAGCTGAAGACTCAGACGAGTCACAGGGACGTTAGGAAGTATTTCTTCAGTCATAGAGTTGTCACAAGTGGAATAGCCTAGGAAGTGAAGTAGTGGAGGCAGGAACCATACATAGTTTTAAGAAGAGGTATGACAAAGCTCAGGAAGCAGAGAGAGAGAGGATCCAGTAGCGATCAGTGAAGAGGCGGGGCCAGGAGCTGAGTATCGACCCCTGCAACCACAATTAGGTGAGTACAATTAGGTGAGTACACACACACACACACACACACACATGCACAAACACACACACACACACACACACACACACACACACACACACACACACACACACACACACACACACACATATTGCTCTGCGCTTGGCGACCGTGTGAAGAGAGAATATGAAAGCAAATCGGAGTGTTTTATAAACGTCGAGAAGTGCAGGAGGATACCACAGAGGGGCAGAGGAAAGACAGGGAGGGAAGGCAGGGAGGGAAGGCAGGGAGGGAAGGCAGGGGTGGAAGGCAGGGAGGGAAGGCAGGGGTGGAAGGCAGGGAGGGAAGGCAGGGGTGGAAGGCAGGGAGGGAAGGCAGGGGCGGGGAACAAACCATAATTTCCCCATCCACAATATAAATGGAGGTGGAACTCAAGACGAGTCGGTTATATTTTAGCGGTGTAGACTCTCTGAAGAAGGAGCTGAGGGGGAGAGAGAAACGCGCCCTGCTTACTCCCTTGCGACGTAGCTTTGACTTGGGTAAGCTCGCACCTGTGAGCGAAATGTTGCTCACTTGTGAGCGATATGTTGAGCAAATAAATACCTGCTCTGCTGGAAGCGTCGTAGTGACTCCAAAACCCGCTTTTAGCATCTGCTGCAGTTGTTAGCACATCTGTTTTTGTTAGTCTTGGCGTTAGTTTTGTTAGGTCTAACATCACTCGATCACTCGAGGGTCGTTACAGCTACAATTCGCCTAACACTAATAGTCAATTATAGTTTCATCTCTATTAGAGGAAACAGTAAATTCCCGAGTGTAAATGTACACAGAAATATAAATCTTTTCAGTGTACAAACACGTGCTGATCCCACGGGGGGAGTTAAATGATAGCTCTAGGTCTTTCGTGCTGCAATCAACACATCATGAGGACCTTGCAATGTTGCAGAATAGAGGAGAATGTCCAAACAGAGGAAGCGTGTCTGCTCGAATGAGTAATCGCTGCCTCTGAACGTATTTACTTGGACATCCTCTTCTTTTCTCCGAGATTGCAAGCTCCTGATGATGTGTTGATTGCAACATGAAAGGCCTAGAGAATATATAGTGATCAATATAGAAAATGGTTTGGATTATTAGGTTTAAAGCCTGACGACTCTACGAGGGGTCATTAAGAGTAGCATATATCCTGAGAAATTTTTATCTTTATTCCTAAATAAGGAGACTGAAATAAGCTCTCAGTATATATACACACAGATATACATTCTCAATGTATTTAGCCTTATTCATTTTCCCATATATGATTGCTTGATTGGTTAATGGGGGTTAAAGTCTATCGATTATACGAGAGCAATTACGGCTTTATATTACCCGTTCAGCACCGTCGAGAAGACATCTTGCCGACTAAGCCGTATCGGCGAGTTTGGCCTATTCGGTCAGGTCTTCTTTGCCGAATTAATCCAACGAAAATATATTTTTGCCATAAATCAGGGAAAATCAATTTGATCACAACGAAAGAAAATATATATATCACTATTTTTAATCCCTAAAATAGAGATTAAAGGTAAAGTCAATTATTATATAAACAAAGATATAAACCTGTGTATATATATACTTATAAAATTCAAGAAGGCAAGTGCTAATTTATGAAAAATGAGAATATTTCCACTCTCTTTCAACGCGCAGGAGAGTCCTAAACGCAAACTAAATCTTACTGATGGGAGACTGGTAGCGGAATGGAGAGAATCTGAACTGACTATTACATCAAAGTCGACCTCAAGATGTTGCTGAGAATAAGACCCATTGGTAAGGAGATGTTATCTTCATTCACCGGAGAATCTTTGGAAGGCTGACTGCCAGATACCGGGATGTTTCCAGCGCTCTGAACACCACACAGAGAGACGACACATTCCACAGACTTCGCACCATTACACAATTTATATTAAAATGGAAGAAAAACGATTATAATATTTCTTATGAAGATCAGAATTTTTAGATTTTCGCCGCCGAAGTGGCTAGTTTATTTTTCAACTCAGTGCCGCTATATCATATAAAGAATTATTATATTCTTGGATAAATTAATATATCCTCAATTTTTTTTACATATATTAGCATATATACATATAAACTGATATGTAAAGTCATGGATATATGGTTACACAAATGTATATGTTCTCACAGGATATATATACACAGTGAGGTGTATATATCCTGTCCGGTAACGAACAGGTTGCATGCAGCCTTAATGACCCTCTTGTACTAGATAAAGTTGAACCCAAGCAATGAGCCCTTACTGACGTAAGCAATTAACCTAGGTTAATTAAAGAAAATACTTCAGACATGTCTTATGAGGAGCAGATTTATAAAGGGGCTAATCAAGGATGGTGGCAGAGGTCAGGTGAATGTGTCAAGGATGGTGGCAGAGGTCAGGTGAATGTGTCAAGGATGGTGGCAGAGGTCAGGTGAATGTGTCAAGGATTGTGGCAGAGGTCAGGTGAATGTGTCAGGATGGTGGCAGAGGTCAGGTGAATGTGTCAAGGATGGTGGCAGAGGTCAGGTGAATGTGTCAGGGATGGTGGCAGAGGTCAGGTGAATGTGTCAAGGATGGTGGCAGAGGTCAGGTGAATGTGTCAGGGATGGTGGCAGAGGTCAGGTGAATGTGTCAAGGATGGTGGCAGAAGTCAGATGAATGTGTCAAGGATGGTGGCAGAGGTCAGACGAATGTGTCATGGATGGTGGAAGAGGTCAGGTGAATGTGTCAAGGATGGTGGCAGAAGTCAGATGAATGTGTCAAGGATGGTGGCAGAGGTCAGGTGAATGTGTCATGGATGGTGGCAGAGGTCAGGTGAATGTGTCAAGGATGGTGGCAGAGGTCAAGTGAATGTGTCAAGGATGGTGGCAGAGGTCAAGTGAATGTGTCAAGGATGGTGGCAGAGGTCAGGTGAATGTGTCAAGGATGGTGGCAGAAGTCAGATGAATGTGTCAAGGATGGTGGCAGAGGTCAGGTGAATGTGTCAAGGATGGTGGCAGAAGTCAGATGAATGTGTCAAGGATGGTGGCAGAGGTCAGGTGAATGTGTCAAGGATGGTGGCAGAAGTCAGATGAATGTGTCAAGGATGGTGGCAGAGGTCAGGTGAATGTGTCAAGGATGGTAGCAGAGGTCAGATGAATGTGCCAAGGATGGTGGCATAGGTCAGGTGAATGCGTCAAGGATGGTGGCAGAGGTCAGATGAATGTGTCAAGGATGGTGGCAGAGGTCAGATAAATGTGCCAAGGATGGTGGCAGAGGTCAGACGAATGTGTCATGGATGGTGGAAGAGGTCAGGTGAATGTGTCAAGGATGGTGGCAGAGGTCAGATGAATGTGCCAAGGATGGTGGGAGAGGTCAGGCGAATGTGTCAAGGACGGTGGCAGAGGTCAGGTGAATGTGCCAAGGATGGTGGCAGAGGTCAAGCGAATGTGTCAAGGATGGTGGCAGAGGTCAGATGAATGTGCCAAGGATGTTGGCAGAGGTCAGGTGAATGTGTCGAGGATGGTGGCAGAGGTCAGGTGAATGTGTCAAGGATGGTGGCAGAGGTCAGGTGAATGTGTCAAGGATGGTGGCAGAGGTCAGGTGAATGTGTCAAGGATAGTGGCAGAAGTCAGATGAATGTGTCAAGGATGGTGGCAGAGGTCAGGTGAATGTGTCAAGGATGGTGGCAGAGGTCAGGTGAATGTGTCAAGGATGGTGGCAGAGGTCAGATGAATGTGTCAAGGATGGTGGCAGAGGTCAGATGAATGTGTCAAGGATGGTGGCAGAGGTCAGATGAATGTGTCAAGGATGGTGGCAGAGGTCAGATGAATGTGTCAAGGATGGTGGCAGAGGTCAGATGAATGTGTCAAGGATGGTGGCAGAGGTCAGATGAATGTGCCAAGGATGGTGGCAGAGGTCAGATGAATGTGTCAAGGATGGTGGCAGAGGTCAGATGAATGTGTCAAGGATGGTGGCAGGGGTCAGATGAATGTGTCAAGGATGGTGGCAGAGGTCAGATGAATGTGTCAAGGATGGTGGCAGAGGTCAGATGAATGTGTCAAGGATGGTGGCAGAGGTCAGGTGAATATGTCAAGGATGGTAGTAGAGGTCAGGTGAATGTGTCAAGGATGGTGGCAGAAGTCAGATGAATGTGTCAAGGATGGTGGCAGAGGTCAGATGAATGTGTCAAGGATGGTGGCAGAGGTCAGGTGAATGTGTCAAGGATGGTGGCAGAGGTCAGATGAATGTGTCAAGGAGGGTGGCAGAGGTCAGATGAATGTGTCAAGGATGGTGGCAGAGGTCAGGTGAATGTGTCAAGGATGGTGGCAGAGGTCAGATGAATGTGTCAAGGATGGTGGCAGAGGTCAGATGAATGTGTCAAGGATGGTGGCAAAGGTCAGATGAATGTGTCAAGGATGGTGGCAGAGGTCAGATGAATGTGTCAAGGATGGTGGCAGAGGTCAGATGAATGTGTCAAGGATGGTGGCAGAGGTCAATGAATGTGTCAAGGATGGTGGCAGAGGTCAGATGAATGTGTCAAGGATGGTGCAGAGGTCAGATGAATGTGTCAAGGATGGGGCAGAGGTCAGATGAATGTGCCAAGGATGGTGGCAGAGGTCAGGTGAATGTGTCAAGGATGGTGGCAGAGGTCAGATGAATGTGTCAAGGATGGTGGCAGAGGTCAGATGAATGTGTCAAGGATGATGGCAGAGGTCAGGTGAATGTGTCAGGGATGGTGGCAGAAGTCAGGTGAATGTGTCAAGGATGGTGGCAGAGGTCAGGTGAATGTGTCAAGGATGGTGGCAGAGGTCAGGTGAATGTGTCAAGGATGGTGGCAGAGGTCAGATGAATGTGTCAAGGATGGTGGCAGAGGTCAGGTGAATGTGTCAAGGATGGTGGCAGAAGTCAGGTGAATCTTTTCTATACAACAAGTGATGTGATACAGTCACCCTGGTTTATCACTGCCGTCTTCCTCACTGTAGATATTCTCTCTCTCTGTCTCTGTCTCTCTCTCTCTTTCTCCTTTTCAACTTTACTAAATATTCTGCTTAAAAACAAGTTTAATTACTTTGGCGACTCAAGCGCTAAAATTTCTATTGTTTTCCGTCTTCCCTTCCTCAAGTTACCAAATTTCTTCAGGTCAGTTTAAAAGAGTAGAGTCAGATACGTTACCAAGATTAATGTCAGATGTGTTACCAAGATTAATGTCAGATGCGTTACCAAAGTTAATGTCAGATGCGTTACTAAGATTAATGTCAGATGCGTTACCATGATTAATGTTAGATGCGTTACCAAGATTAATGTCAGATGCGTTACCAAAGTTAATGTCAGATGCGTTACTAAGATTAATGTCAGATGCGTTACCAAGATTAATGTCAGATGCGTTACCAAGATTAATGTCAGATGCGTTACCAAAGTTAATGTCAGATGCGTTACTAAGATTAATGTCAGATGCGTTACCAAGATTAATGTCAGATGCGTTACCAAGATTAATGTCAGATGCGTTACCAAGGTTAATGTCAGATGCGTTACCAAGGTTAATATCAGATGCGTTACCAAGATTAATATCAGATGCGTTACCAAGGTTAGTGTGATACGTTGCTGAGAATAGTTTAACACCTCTGACGACGATTGTTAAGTAACATCCCTAACAGAGACAGTACACTGACAGTAGTAACAGTGACAGTACACTGACAGCAGTAACAGAGACAGTACACTGACAGCAGTAACAGAGACAGTACACTGACAGCAGTAACAAAGACAGTACACTGACAGTAGTAACAGAGACAGTACACTGACAGCAGTAACAGAGACAGTACACTGACAGTAGTAACAGAGACAGTACACTGACAGTAGTAACAGAGACAGTTCACTGACAGCAGTAACAGAGACAGTACACTGACAGCAGTAACAGAGACAGTACACTGACAGTAGTAACAGAGACAGTACACTGACAGCCGTAACAGAGACAGTACACTGACAGCAGTAACAGAGACAGTACACTGACAGCCGTAACAGAGACAGTACACTGACAGTAGTAACAGAGACAGTACACTGACAGCCGTAACAGAGACAGTACACTGACAGCAGTAACAGAGACAGTACACTGACAGTAGTAACAGAGACAGTACACTGACAGCAGTAACAGAGACAATACACTGACAGCAGTAACAGAGACAGTGCACTGACAGTAGTAACAGAGACAGTACACTGACAGCAGTAACAAAGACTACACTGACAGTAGTAACAGATACAGTACACTGACAGCAGTAACAGAGACAGTACACTGACAGTAGTAACAGAGACAGTACACTGACAGCAGTAACAGAGACAGTACACTGACAGCAGTAACAGAGACAGTACACTGACAGTAGTAACAGAGACAGTACACTGACAGCAGTAACAGAGACAGTACACTGACAGCAGTAACAGAGACAGTACACTGACAGTAGTAACAGAGACAGTACACTGACAGCAGTAACAGAGACAGTACACTGACAGTAGTAACAGAGACAGTACACTGACAGCAGTAATAGAGACAGTACACTGACAGCCGTAACAGAGACAGTACACTGACAGTAGTAACAGAGACAGTACACTGACAGCAGTAACAGAGACTACACTGACAGTAGTAACAGAGACAGTACACTGACAGCAGTAACAGAGACAGTACACTGACAGTAGTAACAGAGACAGTACACTGACAGCAGTAACAAAGACTACACTGACAGTAGTAACAGAGACAGTACACTGACAGCAGTAACAGAGACAGTACACTGACAGTAGTAACAGAGACAGTACACTGACAGCAGTAACAGAGACAGTTCACTGATAGCAGTAACAGAGACAGTACACTGACAGTAGTAACAGAGACAGTACACTGACAGCAGTAACAGAGACAGTACGCTGACAGTAGTAACAGAGACAGTACACTGACAGCAGTAATAGAGACAGTACACTGACAGCCGTAACAGAGACAGTACACTGACAGTAGTAACAGAGACTACACTGACAGCAGTAACAGAGACAGTACACTGACAGCAGTAACAGAGACAGTACACTGACAGTAGTAACAGAGACAGTACACTGACAGCAGAAACAGAGACTACACTGACAGTAGTAACAGAGACAGTACACTGACAGCAGTAACAGAGACAGTACACTGACAGTAGTAACAGAGACAGTACACTGACAGCAGTAACAGAGACAGTACACTGACAGTAGTAAAAGAGACAGTACACTGACAGCAGTAACAGAGATAGTACACTGACAGCAGTAACAGAGACAGTACACTGACAGCAGTAACAGAGACAGTACACTGACAGCAGTAACAGAGATAGTACACTGACAGTAGTAACAGAGATAGTACACTGACAGCAGTAACAGAGACAGTACACTGACAGCAGTAACAGAGACAGTACACTGACAGTAGTAACAGAGATAGTACACTGACAGTAGTAACAGAGACAGTACACTGACAGCAGTAACAGAGATAGTACACTGACAGCAGTAACAGAAACAGTACACTGACAGCAGTAACAGAGACAGTACAATGACAGCAGTAACAGAGATAGTACACTGACAGTAGTAACAGAGATAGTACACTGACAGCAGTAACAGAGACAGTACACTGACAGCAGTAACAGAGACAGTACACTGACAGTAGTAACAGAAATAGTACACTGACAGCATTAACAGAGATAGTACACTGACAGCAGTAACAGAGATAGTACACTTACAGCAGTAACAGAGATAGTACACTGACTGCAGTAACAAAGACAGTACACTGACAGCAGTAACAGAGATATTACACTGACAGCAGTTACAGAGATAGTACACTGACAGACGTAATAGAGACAGTACACTGACAGCAGTAACAGAGAGAGTACACTGACAGCAGTAAAAGAGATAGTATACTGAGAGCAGTAACAGAGATAGTACACTGACAGCAGTAACAGAGATAGTACACTAACAGCAGTAACAGAGATAGTACACTGACAGCAGTAACAGAGATAGTACACTAACAGCAGTATCAGAGATAGTACACTGGCAGCAGTAACAGAGATAATACACTGACAGCAGTAACAGAGATAGTACACTGACAGCAGTACCAGAGATAGTACACTGACAACAGTAACAGATATAGTACACTGACAGACATAACAGAGACAGTACACCGACAGCAGTAACAGAGATAGTACACTGACAGCAGTAACAGATATAGTACACTGACAGACATAACAGAGACAGTACACCGACAGCAGTAACAGAGATAGTACACTGACAACAGTAACAGAGACAGTACACTGACAGCAGTAACAGAGACTATAATAAATAGCCTGAATATTAGAACCAAGATGACAGTCGAACCTTACTTGGCGTCAGACATAATGACAACAATGATTGTATCAGACAATGTCAGAGCCGCGGTGATCTTTAGGACAGGTCCTTGATAAACACGCACCACGACTTTCACAAGGGCTGATGTACGGTCGTAAATACTTCCAATTACGAGTTTTAAGCACACGTAATTACAGACTTAAGTACATGTAATTAGTGAGTGATGTACGTCACTAAAGTTGATAACCCAACATGGGATATTACCACTTCAATTCCTTCCACTGTTTTTAAATGAAATGAATTTGCGAAGTGGCACAACTAGGCACTACTAGGCACTACTGAACACTACTAGGCACTACTGGGCACCACTAGGCACTACTAGACACCACTAGGCACTAGGCACTATTAGGCACTACTGGGCACCACTAGGCACTACTAGGCACTACTATGCACCACTAGGCACTATTAGGCACTACTGAGCACAACTAGACACTACTAGGCACTACTGGGCACTACTAGGCACTACTGGGCATCACTAGGCACTATTGGGCACAACTAGGTACTACTAGGCACTACTGGGCACTACTAGGCACTACTGGGCACCACTAGGCACTATTAGGCACCAATAGACAGTATTAGGCACTATTGGGCACCGCTAGGCACTATTAGACACCACTAGGCACTAGTAGGCACTACTGGACACTACTGGGCACTACTAGGCACTACTGGGCACCACTAGGCACTATTAGGCACCAATAGACAGTATTAGGCACTACTGGGCACTACTAGGCACTATTAGGCACCACTAGGCACTAGTAGGCACTACTGAACACCACTAGGCACTATTGCGCACCACTAGGCACTACTAAGCACTACTGGGCACCACTAGGCACTATTGGGAACCACTAGGCACTATTGGGCGCCACTAGGCACTAATAAACACTATTGGACACTGCTAGGCACTACTAGACACTACTAGGCGCCACAGAGGAAAGTCGCTGGGTTAACTTTGCCAAAATAAATTCTTTTCAATTATACCGACAACATTACGAGACATTTCAGGTACACGAAAATGTTGGTCTAATTAGTTTAATAATGCGGAGTTTCTGACACTCATGAACCTGGAGAGACGTACGAGCAAGTCTCCTTGTTCCTGAGGTCCTTGTTCACCTACAGATAAATATGTACCAGGGTGCTACTTGGCAGCTGTGGGTTTCATCCCTTGCTTACCTACAGATAAACAGGTACCAGGTTGCTACTTGACAGCTGTGGGTCTCATCCCTTGCTTACCTACAGATAAACAGGTACCAGGTTGCTACTTGACAGCTGTGGGTCTCATCCCTTGCTTACCTACAGATAAATAGGTACCAGGGTGCTACTTGGCAGCTGTGGGTCTCATCCCTTGTTTACCTACAGATAAATAGGTACCAGGGTGCTACTTGACAGCTGTGGGTCTCATCCCTTGCTTACCTACAGATAAACAGGTACGAGGTTGCTACTTGACAGCTGTGGTCTCATCCTTGCTTACCTACAGATAACAGGTACCAGGTGCTACTTGACAGCTGGGGTCTCATCCGTTGCTTACCTACAGATAAATAGGTACCAGGGTGCTACTGGCAGCTGTGGGTCTCATCCCTGTTTACCTACAGATAAATAGGTACCAGGGTGCTACTTGACAGCTGTCGGTTCATCCTTGCTTACCTAGAGATAAACAGGTACCAGGTGCTACTTGACAGCTGTGGGTTCATCCCTTGCTTACCTACAGATAAACAGGTACCAGGGTGCTACTTGACAGCTCTGGGTCTATCCCTTGCTTACCTACAGATAATAGTTACCAGGGTGCTACTTGGCAGCTGTGGGTCTCATCCTGTTTACCTACAGATAAATAGGTACCAGGGTGCTACTTGACAGCTGTGGGTCTCATCCCTTGCTTACCTACAGATAAACAGGTACCAGGTTGCTACTTGACAGCTGTGGGTCTCATCCGTTGCTTACCTACAGATAAACAGGTACCAGGTTGCTACTTGACAGCTGTGGGTCTCATCCGTTGCTTACCTACAGATAAATAGGTACCAGGGTGCTACTTGACAGCTGTGGGTCTCATCCCTTGCTTACCTACAGATAAACAGGTACCAGGTTGGTACTTGACAGCTGTGGGTGTCATCCGTTGCTTACCTACAGATAAATAGGTACCAGGGTGCTACTTGGCAGCTGTGGGTATCATCCCTTGTTTACCTACAGATAAATAGGTACCAGGGTGCTACTTGACAGCTGTGGGTCTCATCCCTTGCTTGCCTACAGATAAATAGGTACCAGGGTGCTACTTGACAGCTGTGGGTCTCATCCGTTGCTTACCTACAGATAAACAGGTACCAGGTTGCTACTTGACAGCTGTGGGTCTCATCCCTTGCTTACCTACAGATAAATAGGTACCAGGGTGCTACTTGGCAGCTGTGGGTCTCATCCCTTGTTTACCTACAGATAAATAGGTACCAGGGTGCTACTTGACAGCTGTGGGTCTCATCCCTTGTTTACCTACAGATAAACATGTACCAGGTTGCTACTTGACAGCTGTGGGTCTCATCCGTTGCTTACCTACAGATAAATAGGTACCAGGGTGCTACTTGGCAGCTGTGGGTCTCATCCCTTGTTTACCTACAGATAAATAGGTACCAGGGTGCTACTTGACAGCTGTGGGTCTCATCCCTTGCTTACCTACAGATAAACAGGTACCAGGTTGCTACTTGACAGCTGTGGGTCTCATCCGTTGCTTACCTACAGATAAACAGGTACCAGGTTGCTACTTGACAGCTGTGGGTCTCATCCGTTGCTTACCTACAGATAAATAGGTACCAGGGTGCTACTTGACAGCTGTGGGTCTCATCCCTTGCTTACCTACAGATAAACAGGTACCAGGTTGGTACTTGACAGCTGTGGGTCATCCGTTGCTTACCTACAGATAAAAGGTACCAGGGTGCTACTTGGCAGCTGTGGGTATCATCCTTGTTTACCTACAGATAAATAGGTACCAGGGTGCTACTTGACAGCTGTGGGTCTCATCCCTTGCTTGCCTACAGATAAATAGGTACCAGGGTGCTACTTGACAGCTGTGGGTCTCATCCGTTGCTTACCTACAGATAAACAGGTACCAGGTTGCTACTTGACAGCTGTGGGTCTCATCCCTTGCTTACCTACAGATAAATAGGTACCAGGGTGCTACTTGGCAGCTGTGGGTCTCATCCCTTGTTTACCTACAGATAAATAGGTACCAGGGTGCTACTTGACAGCTGTGGGTCTCATCCCTTGTTTACCTACAGATAAACATGTACCAGGTTGCTACTTGACAGCTGTGGGTCTCATCCGTTGCTTACCTACAGATAAATAGGTACCAGGGTGCTACTTGACAGCTGTGGGTCTCATCCGTTGCTTACCTACAGATAAACAGGTACCAGGTTGCTACTTGACAGCTGTGGGTCTCATCCGTTGCTTACCTACAGATAAATAGGTACCAGGGTGCTACTTGACAGCTGTGGGTCTCATCCGTTGCTTACCTACAGATAAATAGGTACCAGGGTGCTACTTGACAGCTGTGGGTCTCATCTATGGCCAGGCGATATGTGTGAGTAAATTTCCTTACTCCTGCTTCGGTAGATAAGGTCTGTCAGCATGTCTGTGTTTCAGGCTTGAGGGACTGACCACCTCTTACCAAGGCTGGAGGAACTGATCACTTCAAAATTACTTTTCAAGACGTTAACAGCTCGACAAAGTTCCTGGAGAGCGAAACGTTGCCACAATAAAATGTCACATTAGTTGCACTTGTGTCCTTTTGCTTTAACTTTTAGTCTGTAAATGATCTGAGATAAGATAACAACTTTCAAGATATAAACTGAAAGGTGATTAGAGTTGTGGACATTTTCCATCTCATTAATACGAAATCTAACATTACGGTCATTTTTTTTTTATCGAATAAAGAATTTACTTTCGTCCCTGAGCGCATGTCTGATTGGCAGTACCAGTTAATTACGCCACTCAGATATTTCACTGAATTTAAAAACGTTTAGCTTCCCTGGCCACCAGGAGGCGGTGTTGGGAATCGTCAGAAAAAATCGTCAGAGAAAAAGTATCGCTCATAGGTAACCAATATCAATTATTTCTCACTGGGAAGAATTGGCAAATAACCCGCATTTAGGAGTGGCGATGTTTTGACCTGTATTGTTCCAGGAGGGAGAGAGAAACGCCGTCATTAGTTTCTTCTTCTAAGTGGGGGAGGGATGTTAGTGAATTGTTCCAGGTATGGTATTGTGACTTGTTCCAGCCATGGTATCATGATTTATTCCATACCAGTCATGGTACTGCGATTTGTTCCAGTCATGGTATTGTGATTTGTTCCAGTCATGGTATTGTGAGTTGTTCCAGCCAGGGTATCATGACTTGTTCCAGCCATCGTATTTCATTAGTTCCAGTCATGGAATTGTGAATTGTTCCAGCTAGGGTATCGTGACTTTCAATCTTCACTGTGTAGAGAGTCGTGGTAGCTTAACAGACCACAAGTCACCCATGAAAACGACCCCATCAGTAAGTCGTCCCCGCCCATCAACTCCCTCCTATTTAAGCAATAAATCATTTTCTGTTTTCTGAAAATGTATTCCTAAAAAAAAACCTAGAAGATAAAGTATCCAGACACACACACACACACACACACACACACACACACACACACACACACACACACACACACACACACACACACACACACACACACACACACACACACATACACACACACAACCAATCCTGCCAGCAGCAAATCCATTACTTCCACTATATCAAATTCATATTTCTGCTATAAAGACACCACGTACCTTCCCCCCTGACGGGTTTAGCGCCCCTCCCCATAAATAAAAGATTCTCAACCAGAGTATATTTCGCCTATATATGTTGAGCTAGAAAAATCGCTATTTCTACTCATTAAAGTTATGCTCACTCAGCCACGAAAGTATAATTAACCAATTAAGTTGCAAATTCTTAAGCTCATTCCCAGAATTATCATATCATAATTGCGTTTTGCGTTGCTTCTGAATATTTAACGACGGTAAATTTTCAGACAGTTATTACCTGTTTTTTCAACAGTTATTACCTATCTTTTCAACAGTTATTTACTGTTTATTCAACAGTTATTACCTGTTTTTCAAACAGTTATTACCTATTTTTTCAACAGTTATTATTTTTTTTTCAATGGTTATTACCTGTTTTTCAACACTTATTTCCTGTTTTTTCAAGCAGTTATTACCTTTTTTCAACAGTTATTACCTGTTTTTAAGAGTTATTACCTGTTGCTCAGAGCTATTAATTGTTAATTAACAGTTATTACCTGCTTCTAAACAGTTATTAACTGTTTTTAAACAGTTTTCAAAACGTGTTTTGAACGTGTTTTTAACAGTTTATATGTGATTTAATGGTAATTACCTGTTTTTTTAAATGTAGTTATCTAGTAATTAAAAAAATAATGTATATTTGCGTAAGGCCGATGATAAGATGCCCATTAATTTGTATATACAATATGTCCACTTATACATAGCCAGACGTAATCTTGCACATGGATCTTGAGTTGCACATGTGTCTTGTGTTGCACATGGGTCTTGTGTTGCACATGTGTCTTGTGTTGCACATGGGTCTTGTGTTGCACATGTGTCTTGTGTTGCACATGGGTCTTGTGTTGCACATGGGTTTTGTGCTGCGCATGTGTTTTGTGTTGCACATGTGTCTTGTGTTGCACATGTGTCTTGTGCAACACTGGTTTGAGT
>NC_069426.1:33919162-33986662 GCF_026875155.1 Cherax quadricarinatus
CAGTCGTCTGCAGAACCATGTGGCAAGACCTGGCTTGGAGAGACGTGGCTTGAAGAGACCTGGTTTGGAGACCATTGGAGGACTGTTTGGAGAGACCTGGTTTGGAGAGACCTAGTTTGGAGAGACCTGGTTGAAGAGAACTAGTTTGGAGAGACCTGGTTTGGAGAGACGCTTGAGGAACTAGTTTGGAGAGACCTGGTTTGGAGAGACCTGGTTTGGAGAGACCTGGTTTGGAGAGACCTGGTTTGGAGAGACCTGGTTTGGAGAGACCTGGTTTGGAGAGACCTAGTTTAGAGAGACCTGGCTTGAAGAGACCTGGTTTGGAGAGACCTGGCTTGAAGAGAACTAGTTTGGAGAGACCTGGTTTGGAGAGACCTGGTTTGGAGAGACCTGGTTTGGAGAGACCTGGTTTGGAGAGACCTGGTTTGGAGAGACCTGGTTTGGAGAGACCTGGTTTGGAGAGACCTGGTTTGGAGAGACCTAGTTTAGGAGAGACCTGGCTTGAAGAGACCTGGTTTGGAGAGACCTGGCTTGAAGAGAAATGGTTTGGAGAGACCCGGCTTGAAGAGACCTGGTTTGGAGAGACCTGGCTTGAAGCAGAGAGGAACGCCTCGTTTAACATTCACAACTCATTAATTAGAAAGTTGTGTTCTCGACTTTCCGAGGCACTACTGGTGCTGTCAACCAGATGTCTGCAACAAACAGGGCAATCACTGGCACTCTGGCACTACTGGCACTGTCAGGCAGACGTCTACAACAAACAGTACAACCTCTAGCAGTCACAGGTTGTTGCAAATTCTACGATATTTATATCCAAAAAAATACTTCACTTGACCTTTGCAACAAAGGTGACACCATTCAATTATTTTTTTTGTAAAAAATCAGAAACATTCAAAACGTATTTTTCAATGTAATTAAGTTATACATAAAATATTTTTACGGTGAACCAATATATTAAAGTAAAAAACCGAATACATTTCCAGACACGCGGGATATATATATAGTATATACACGAAGAAGGATTTTGTCTCATGGTATATACGCAGAGAGTTAGCAGTCGTCCCTGCTGTAGGTATTAAGAGTATTCTTCCCTGGAGGTGAACAGGTGAGGTGCAGCCTTCAAGATCCTCGTGCAGTAGATAGGCTTTAAACTCAATAAATCATCCAACCGAAAGGTGTTGGTATTTATACCACACATACACACACACACACACACACACACACACACACACACACACACACAATCTTCCCATCTAAGCCTTTCCTTCCAATTAGGTTACGAGAGATTTTCCTGTTTTAGTCCACACGACTGATAGCGCCTTTTTCCGCTCTCCTGTTTACCTCCTGTGTAAGACTTAACATTAGATCAAGACTTTGATCTGTTGTTAATAGCCTTTTTTTTGCAGTTCAGCCTTTCACACCTTTCCTCTGTAAAATTTAATTTATATTTAATATATATTATATAATATATATATATATATATATATATTATATATATATATATATATATATATTAAATAATAAATAAGAAGATTATTGCGGCATTCATATTTAAAATTCTCCTATTATAGATTTCCCTTAATTGCCTTTACTTAGGCCCTTTGGACAAAACCAAGAAAAGAAAAAAGACCATTTTTTTACCCTCCACAGGAGTCAGTTAAGCTGTGTAAGCTGTGTAAGCTGGCCAGCTTTCAAGCTGATGAATAATGCTTGAGCACTTTTTCTTTTTCATTAATAGTTTTCAGTGGGTGGAAGGGAAGGATGATGAAGTGTTTGATGTCGGTGAAGGGTCCTTGATGCCGGTGAAGGGTCCTTGATCCTTGACAATAGGAGTTGCTTTAATCCTGCTCCGATCAACAATGATTACTTTCCAGTCCCCAGGTGCTGTGTGACCCCCTTCGAGTTTACAGTTTATCCATAAATGCAATAATAATAATAATAATAATAATAATAATAATAATAATAATAATAATAATAATAATAATATAGTTGTGCTGTTCAACAGTGTATATACACTAAAAAGTAATATATATGTATATATGTATATATATATATATATATATTTATATATATATATATATATAATATATTATATATATATATATATATAATATATATATATATATATATATATATATAATATATATATATATTAAACTTCCTTATTTCATCTCATTCATGACTTTTTCACATTTTTAGCCGGCTGTGGCTCGTACGTTGGATTGCGTGCAGCCAGCACTAACAGCATGTTGATCAGGCTCTGATCCACAATGAGGCCTGGTCACAGACCGGGCCGCGGGGGCGTTGACCCCCGGAACTCTCTCCAGGCAACTCCAGGCATCTGAGGTATTTTACAGACGACAACTTTGTCTTAAGTCCTGGGGTCTGTTCTCAATAGAACCCAGACATATACCAGCTGCCTGTTTCCCGTTGATCCGTTGCAAACGGTGTGATTCACGTGGATCCGTTGCAAATGATGTGATATCGCCAGGACAACGGTCTGGAATGTTTTATTCTGCGTGAAGCAGGCGCAAACACACGGTATTTGAACGGTAAATGTTGGAGCAGGGCAGCTGTGTCAACATGGTGAGGGAGGGAGGTGAGGGAGAGAGGTGAAGGAGGGAGGTGAAGGAGGGAGGTGAAGGAGGGAGGTGAGGGAGGGAGGTGAGGGAGAGAGGTGAAGGAGGTGAGAATGAAGTAAAATTTAATTGCAAAATAAACAGAAGACATGAATTAGAGGAATACACAGAGTGACACATTGTCCAAGACAACCCTGACACCGCTTCTGACACCAGTTTCTCATAGTTATGGTCAGCCTGACACCGCTTCTGACACCAGTTTATCACAGTTATGGTCAGCCTGACACCGCTTCTGACACCAGCTTGGCACAGTTATGGTCAGCCTGACACCGCTTCTGACACCAGCTTGGCACAGTTATGGTCAGCCTGACACCGCTTCTGACACCAGCTTGGCACAGTTATGGTCAGCCTGACACCGCTTCTGACACCAGTTGGCACATTTATGGCCAGCCTGACACCGCTTCTGACACCAGTTTGGCACATTTATGGCCAGCCTGACACCGCTTCTGACACCAGTTTGGCACAGTTATGGTCAGCCTGACACCGCTTCTGACACCAGCTTGGCACAGTTATGGTCAGCCTGACACCGCTTCTGACACCAGCTTGGCACAGTTATGGTCAGCCTGACAACCGCTTCTGACACCAGCTTGGCACAGTTATGGTCAGCCTGACACCGCTTCTGACACCAGCTTGGCACAGTTATGGTCAGCCTGACACCGCTTCTGACACCAGCTTGGCACAGTTATGGTCAGCCTGTCACCGCTTCTGACACCAGCTTGGCACAGTTATGGTCAGCCTGACACCGCTTCTGACACCAGCTTGGCACAGTTATGGTCAGCCTGACACCGCTTCTGACACCAGCTTGGCACAGTTATGGTCAGCCTGACACCGCTTCTGACACCAGCTTGAAGGAAAAAATCTTTTGTTTGCAATAACTGAAGCTCTTAAGGGAATATTTGGCACTGGTTGAAAATTTGAAGTAGAGTGTGAGAGAGAGAGTGGAGTATGAGAGATGAGAGTAGAGAGTGAGAGAGAGGAGATACAGGGAGAAGAGAGAAGTATGAGAGGAGAGAGAAGCAGTTGGACGAAGAGAGATGAAGCGGAGAGAGTGAGAAAGAGAGAGAGAGAGAGAGATGAGAAGAGAGAGAGTGAAGAGTGAGAGTTAGTGAAGTAGGATGAATGTAACCACTACACAGAGAGAGTTAAATTAATACCACCAATACTACAGTACTCTGGTCTATACAGCCAGCCTATGTATATATGGGAACCCACAGTATATACCACAAAAAATCCAACATGACATCTTGCATTTTTATAAGAGAAAAAAATTGGCATTCCGATTATTTTTACTATTTTTTTTGTAGGATTTCATTATTCCACTAAGAATTTTTGTTCTGAAAAGACGGCAGATTATGTGACGTGGGAAGTTATATTATGTGAATGTCACTGAGGCGCTGGACAGCCTGGCACGAGGCAGCCCAGTCCTGAGGTAGCTGGACAAGATGGTAGCTCCAGTCCTGAGGTAGCTGGACAGGAAGGTAGCTCCAGTCCTGAGTAGCTGGACAGGAGGTAGCTCAGTTCTGAGGCAGCTGGACAGGGAAGGCAGCTCCAGTCCTGAGGTAGCTGGACAGGGAGGGTAGCTCCAGTCCTGAGGTAGCTGGACAGGGAAGGCAGCTCCAGTCCTGAGGTAGCTGGACAGGGAAGGCAGCTCCAGTTCTGAGGTAGCTGGACAGGGAAGGTAGCTCCAGTCTGGGTAGCTGGACAGGGAAGGCAGCTCCAGTCCTGAGGTAGCTGGACAGGGAAGGCAGCTCCAGTTCTGAGGTAGCTGGACAGGGAAGGCAGCTCCAGTCCTGAGGTAGCTGGACAGGGAAGGGCAGCTCCAGTCCTGAGGTAGCTGGACAGGGAAGGGCAGCTCCAGTCCTGAGGTAGCTGGACAGGGAAGGCAGCTCCAGTTCTGAGGTAGCTGGACAGGGAAGGCAGCTCCAGTCCTGAGGTAGCTGGACAGGGAAGGCAGCTCCAGTCCTGAGGTAGCTGGACAGGGAAGGCAGCTCCAGTCCTGAGGTAGCTGGACAGGGAAGGGCAGCTCCAGTCCTGAGGCAGCTGGACAGGGAAGGCAGCTCCAGTTCTGAGGTAGCTGGACAGGGAAGGGCAGCTCCAGTCCTGAGGCAGCTGAACAGGGAAGGCAGCTCCAGTTCTGAGGTAGCTGGACAGGGAAAGGGGCAGCTCCAGTCCTGAGGCAGCTGGACAGGGAAGGCAGCTCCAGTTCTGAGGTAGCTGGACAGGGAAGGGCAGCTCCAGTCCTGAGGTAGCTGGACAGGGAAGGCAGCTCCAGTTCTGAGGTAGATGGACAGGGAAGGGCAGCTCCAGTCCTGAGGTAGCTGGACAGGGAAGGCAGCTCCAGTTCTGAGGTAGCTGGACAGGGAAGGCAGCTCCAGTTCTGAGGTAGCTGGACAGGGAAGGGCAGCTCCAGTCCTGAGGCAGCTGGACAGGGAAGGCAGCTCCAGTTCTGAGGTAGCTGGACAGGGAAGGGCAGCTCCAGTCCTGAGGCAGCTGAACAGGGAAGGGAGCTCCAGTTCTGAGGTAGCTGGACAGGGAAGGCAGCTCCAGTTCTGAGGTAGATGGACAGGGAAGGGCAGCTCCAGTCCTGAGGCAGCTGGACAGGGAAGGCAGCTCCAGTTCTGAGGTAGCTGGACAGGGAAGGCAGCTCCAGTTCTGAGGTAGATGGACAGGGAAGGGCAGCTCCAGTCCTGAGGCAGCTGGACAGGGAAGGCAGCTCCAGTTCTGAGGTAGCTGGACAGGGAAGGGCAGCTCCAGTTCTGAGGTAGATGGACAGGGAAGGGCAGCTCCAGTCCTGAGGCAGCTGGACAGGGAAGGGCAGCTCCAGTCCTGTGGTAGCTGGACAGGGAAGGGCAGCTCCAGTCCTGAGGTAGATGGACAGGGAAGGGCAGCTCCAGTCCTGAGGTAGCTGGACAGGGAAGGGCAGCTCCAGTCCTGAGGTAGCTGGACAGGGAAGGGCAGCTCCAGTCCTGAGGTAGCTGGACAGGGAAGGGCAGCTCCAGTCCTGAGGCAGCTGGACAGGGAAGGGCAGCTCCAGTCCTGAGACAGCTGGACAGGGAAGGGCAGCTGCACTCCTGAGACAGCTGGAGAGGGAAGAACAGCGCCAGTCCCTCGGAACGAGAGCTCTTCAGCACCAAGGCGCCCCACCAATCCCACCTTGAAGGGGTTAAAATCCACAGATTTTCAACCACTGAGAACTTGTAACTTCAGGAAAAGGGGGTCACATCCCACTGAGTTTCCAATGCGAGTGATATCAGTCTTTTTCCCCTCCTCTCTAGTCCTTGTGATTCAAGTCAAGTTTTAAAACGTCAAAGTTGGCAGGGAAAGAAAATTCGCTAAGTTGGTGGATAAGTTGTGAATACATGAGGGACCTAAGTTTATTTTTTTATGTCGTTAGATGGAAATAAAAGTGTTAATCTGAGATATTAATGGCAGAGGAAACTTTGTTGAATGTTAGGAAGACTTTCTTGAACGTAAGATGTCTTTCTTGAATGTAAGAAGACTTTCTTGAACGTAAGAATACTTTCTTGAACGTAAGAAGATTTTCCTGAACGTAAGAATACGTTCAACGTTCAGAAGCCCATCTTGAACGTTCGTAGAGCCACACTGAACGTTCACAATACCAACTTCAAAGTTCAGAGGACGAACTTGCTCCTACAGAAGATCAACATGAACTTTCAGAGCCCAGTTTAAACCTTCAGACCTCACTGAAAGTTCAGGTGATCAGAAACAACGTTCAGAAGACCACTCTTCTGATTGGCGGAAGCCAGGTGAACAAGCCAAGCCTCACCTAGTTTACCTAAGCTAGAATACAATAGGAACACCGCAGCAATTATCGCTGGAGATGGTACTTCTTCCAGAGATAATTTCCAGCCTTTGATCGGCGATTTAAAGCTTCTTAATAAAATGGACTTTCGTCTAGATTTTATTTCTCAAGAATAAAATATAGGAATTTCTTAAAAAAAATTTTGTGAGCTAAAAAAATACCAAATTATACTGTATTTTTTTTTAATGGAATGAAGATTTATAAGATTAGGTCTTATAACTCTTTTTGATATTTTTAATAAAAATATATTAATTGTACTCCAAAAAAATGCAAATTTACCCCCAAAATAACTACATCAATTTATGAAATGTCTGGGATAATAAAAAATATTATAAATGATTTATTTATGAATATAACGAATGAAGATGAAATTGGTGTTACAGGCGAGATATAAAATATATTAATGCAATGGAATTTTTTTCCCGGCGAAAACGACAGGGATGAGATATGATTGATTAGGTCATCAGGAGGCCTGGTCAGGGCGCGGGCCCCGGGGGCGCTGACCCCTCCGGAACTAACAACAGGTGAAGGGAAGGTGGGTCTCCGTCTACACTACAAGTTTTCTTCCTCTTCTGTGTATATGTCTGAGTGTGTCATATTTTTTATGTCCCAGTGTGTTTCTGTTGAGAGAGGGCAAAAAGACACAATACCGTGACTGGAACAATACACAGATAACCATCACATAGGAAAGGTGAGCTTACGACGACGTTTTGGTCCGAAATGGTCCAAGTGGGACCGAAACGCCGTCGTAAGCTCCTCTCTCCTATGTGCTGATTATTTGTGTATTGTTTCTGCTTGTCTATGACAATCTTCTACGACTGTGCTGATCTCTTTCCGTCTGTTGGTGTCTGGCTGCGTCTGTGTGACAGTACGCTCGACTGTTTCCGTGGGTCTGAGGTTCTGTTAATGCTGCTGTGATTCTGTTTTCATCTTTTTCTGTCTATATATAAAGTTACCTGTCTACGTACCCACTTATTAGTGATAACGGGGGGTCGAGTTTGTGCTCCTGGTCCCTTCTGTTAATGCTAATGTGGCCAGTAAACACACTCTTCAAATCACTTGTGTTCTGTATAATATTGGTCGGTGTTGACGGCTCCTTTCAAGCCAGTGGCTTTTTTTCATTCTGGTTGAATTGTCTTCATATATGAGACACCCAGGTGTTGCACATGTGTCTTTTTCATCATGAAGACAAAACGGGCACATAGGTGAATGAAACTTATAGACGGTCTTCCCACTGCCTCTACTACAACTATCATTACTTATAAAATTATCCTACTACCTCGTCTTCTTGTTCTACCACTCGCGGCCCAGTTTCCTTTCTCGTATGTACACTGGCTCCCTTGCCTTCGCGCTTCTGTGTGACTAGTTAATGGTCCAAGTCGGACCGAAACGTCGTCATAAGTTTCAGTCTCCAATGTGCGGGTTATATGCGCCTTGTTATTCTTCAAAAGTCTCAGTCTTGTAGGGAGGTTCTTAATCCAGCCACGTTATGTCAACATGCCTCGGGTCCTCTACATTGCCAGGACCTCTGAAGACAAGAGACGTTACTAGGCTGAAATTCTGCTCTATGTGAAGCTTCATCAAGTCAGGTCGAGACGTTGTCCCAATAAAATTTTTATTCTGCATCGTGTGCCTTGTCTTCGCCAGCACACCATTCGGCTGAAGGACATCAGCCTGTCCTCTCTCCCTCTCTGTTCTCAATTCTGCTTCCCTTCAGATCACACTTCAGTCAAGCGAGCAAGAGAACACACTCGCCCAGTCAAGACTGTCAGGGGGAGCCGAAGACAAGGCTAGCAGTAGTAGACGGGGCTAGCAGTAATAGACAGGGCTAGCAGTAGTAGACGGAGCTAGCAGTAATAGACAGGGCTAGCAGTAGTAGATGGGGCTATCAGTAATAGACAGGGCTAGCAGTAGTAGACGGAGCTAGCAGTAGTAGACGGACCTAGAAACTTAAAACTAATGAATGAAAGACCTCAGTGTGTAAGATCTCAGTATTTAGTCAGTTTGGCCGAACAATATTTAGAAGGAAGGAAGATTGGCTAAGTTTCAGTTAGAATTAACACGAGAATAGCATAAAAGTCATATTATTAAATGTATGAGAAAGAGAGGATAATATAATTGAGTTTTGAGTTGCCAAAATATTTAATTCATGAGAAGTTTAAAGAGTTTAAGGAAAAGATTATGCTGTAAGACGCGCTAGCACCCTTCATGATGATGTCAGAGAAAACGATAACATCTGCATGTCTTGTGATTTTCAAAGGACTTATATCAGTGGTTACGCTTCTTTTTTGGACACAACCAAAGGACCCGAGATCAATCCTAGTCGAGTTCAGATTCGTGGACAAGTCTCGTTTGCATCAGTAATCAAGATATCAAGGTGCTGTATATGTGTCTTGCTCACCACCTGGTCGGTGATGCATTCCTTCAATATTATTTCAGTTTTACCGATTGATCCTGTTTACCCAGAGGTAATTATCAGCCTAGAGGTTATCCTAGTGTTGTGGGCACCCTGGGGTAGCGTGGTAGAGGTTATCCTAGTGTTGTGGGCACCCTGGGGTAGCGTGGTAGAGGTTATCCTAGTGTTGTGGACACCCTGGGGTAGCGTGGTAGAGGTTATCCTAGTGTTGTGGACACCCTGGGGTAGCGTGGTAGAGGTTATCCTAGTGTTGTGGACACCCTGGGGTAGCGTGGTAGAGGTTATTCTAGTGTTGTGGACACCCTGGGGTAGCGTGGTAGAGAGTATCCTAGTGTTGTGGACACCCTGGGGTAGCGTGGTAGAGAGTATCCTAGTGTTGTGGACACCCTGGGGTAGCGTGGTAGAGGTTATCCTAGTGTTGTGGACACCCTGGGGTAGCGTGATAGAGGTTATCCTAGTGTTGTGGGCACCCTGGGGTAGCGTGATAGAGGTTATCCTAGTGTTGTGGGCACCCTGGGGTAGCGTGATAGAGGTTATCCTAGTGTTGTGGACACCCTGGGGTAGCGTGATAGAGGTTATCCTAGTGTTGTGGACACCCTGGGGTAGCGTGGTAGACGTTTTCCTAGTGTTGTGAACACCCTGGGGTAGCGTGGTAGAGGTTATCCTAGTGTTGTGGACACCCTGGGGTAGCGTGGTAGAGGTTATCCTAGTGTTGTGGACACCCTGGGGTAGCGTGGTAGAGGTTATCCTAGTGTTGTGGACACCCTGGGGTAGCGTGATAGAGGTTATCCTAGTGTTGTGGGCACCCTGGGGTAGCGTGATAGAGGTTATCCTAGTGTTGTGGGCACCCTGGGGTAGCGTGATAGAGGTTATCCTAGTGTTGTGGACACCCTGGGGTAGCGTGATAGAGGTTATCCTAGTGTTGTGGACACCCTGGGGTAGCGTGGTAGACGTTTTCCTAGTGTTGTGAACACCCTGGGGTAGCGTGGTAGAGGTTATCCTAGTGTTGTGGACACCCTGGGGTAGCGTGGTAGAGGTTATCCTAGTGTTGTGGACACCCTGGGGTAGCGTGGTACAGGTTATCTTAGTGTTGTGGACACCCTGGGGTAGCGTGGTAGAGGTTATCCTAGTGTTGTGGGCACCCTGGGGTAGCGTGGTAGAGGTTATCCTAGTGTTGTGGACACCCTGGGGTAGCGTGATAGAGGTTATCCTAGTGTTGTGGACACCCTGGGGTAGCGTGGTAGACGTTTTCCTAGTGTTGTGAACACCCTGGGGTAGCGTGGTAGAGGTTATCGTAGTGTTGTGGACACCCTGGGGTAGCGTGGTAGAGGTTATCCTAGTGTTGTGGACACCCTGGGGTAGCGTGGTACAGGTTATCTTAGTGTTGTGGACACCCTGGGGTAGCGTGGTAGAGGTTATCCTAGTGTTGTGGACACCCTGGAGTAGCGTGGTAGAGGTTATCCTAGTGTTGTGGACACCCTGGGGTAGCGTGGTAGAGATTATCCTAGTGTTGTGGACACCCTGGGGTAGCGTGGTAGAGGCTATCCTAGTGTTGTGGACACCCTGGGGTAGCGTGGTAGAGATTATCCTAGTGTTGTGGACACCCTGGGGTAGCGTGGTAGAGGTTATCCTAGTGTTGTGGACACCCTGGGGTAGCGTGGTAGAGGTTATTCTAGTGTTGTGGACACCCTGGGGTAGCGTGGTAGAGAGTATCCTAGTGTTGTGGACACCCTGGGGTAGCGTGGTAGAGAGTATCCTAGTGTTGTGGACACCCTGGGGTAGCGTGGTAGAGAGTATCCTAGTGTTGTGGACACCCTGGGGTAGCGTGGTAGAGAGTATCCTAGTGTTGTGGACACCTGGGGTAGCGTGGTAGAGAGTATCCTAGTGTTGTGGACACCCTGGGGTAGCGTGGTAGAGAGTATCCTAGTGTTGTGGACACCCTGGGGTAGCGTGGTAGAGAGTATCCTAGTGTTGTGGACACCCTGGGGTAGCGTGGTAGCTTATATTCATTGTGCTAGACGTTTAAATAATCCCAGATAAAAAAACATTAACACAGGGGTAAGACATAACACCAAGCACAGCACAGCACAGCACAGCACAGCACAGCACAGCACAGCACAGCACAGCACAGCACAGCACAGCACAGCACAGCACAGGTTAACTTTGTCAGGAAAGAGGACAAGTTTTTCCTGACGCAGGTCTTAGTCACATGATGGCCCGCAGCTGGAGCTTTTGGTCATCTGACCGACGCCTTCCGCTGGCTTATCCCTCCGCCCCTTTAATTTTCTTTGTTTTTTTATAGCACAAAAGATTCACCTCACTTCAGTAACCATAGTGATGTACACGAGGCTGGCAAACTGAAGAATGACTTTCATGTATATTAGTTAAAACTTTTTCAGCACCACAGACACACCAACATCACGTGAGCACAGACACAACATCACGTGAGCACAGACACAACATCACGTGAGCACAGACACAACAACATCACGTGAGCACAGACACAACATCACGTGAGCACAGACACAACATCACGTGAGCACAGACACAACATCACGTGAGCACAGACACAACAACATCACGTGAGCACAGACACAACAACATCACGTGAGCACAGATACACCAACATCACGTGAGCACAGACACAACATCACGTGAGCACAGACACAACATCACGTGAGCACAGACACAACATCACATGAGCACAGACACAACAACATCACGTGAGCACAGACACAACATCACGTGAGCACAGACACAACATCACGTGAGCACAGACACAACATCACGTGAGCACAGACACAACATCACGTGAGCACAGACACAACATCACGTGAGCACAGACACAACATCACGTGAGCACAGACACAACATCACGTGAGCACAGACACAACAACATCACGTGAGCACAGATACACCAACATCACGTGAGCACAGACACAACAACATCACGTGAGCACAGACACAACATCACGTGAGCACAGACACAACATCACGTGAGCACAGACACAACATCACGTAAAGCACAGACAACAACAACATCACGTGAGCACAGATACAACATCACGTGAGCACAGACACAACAACATCACGTGAGCACAGACACAACAACATCACGTGAGCACAGACACAACAACATCACGTGAGCACAGACACAACATCACGTGAGAACAGATGCAACAATATCACGTGAGCACAGACACAACAACATCACGTGAGCACAGACACAACAACATCACGTGAGCACAGACACAACATCACGTGAGCACAGACACAACAACATCACGTGAGCACAGACACAACATCACGTGAGCACAGACACAACAACATCACGTGAGCACAGACACAACAACATCACGTGAGCACAGACACAACATCACGTGAGCACAGACACAACATCACGTGAGCACAGACACAACAACATCACGTGAGCACAGACACAACATCACGTGAGCACAGACACAACATCACGTGAGCACAGACACAACAACATCACGTGAGCGCAGACACAACAACATCACGTGAGCACAGACACAACAACATCACGTGAGCACAGACACAACATCACGTGAGCACAGACACAACATCACGTGAGCACAGACACAACATCACGCGAACACAGACACAACAACATCACGTGAGCACAGATACAACATCACGCAAACACAGACAACAACATCACGTGAGCACAGACACAACAGCATCACGTGAGCACAGACACAACAGCATCACGTGAGCACAGACACAACATCACGTGAGCACAGATGCAACAATATCACGCGAACACAGACAACAACATCAAGAAAACACAGACACAACAAACAGACACATACAAATGTATGCAGTTAGTATCAATCCCAGAGAGTTATTAATATCAATCTTCAATACAAATTCTGAGCCGGGAATGTTGTGTATATATCAGTGTGTATGTGTCAGAGTCCAGAGTCCAGATTATGAGTACAACAGTCTATAACACAGGTTGAAGAGGCAGATACAGACAGTGAAGACATGTTCTACAACAAGCCTTTATTGGGGCAACGTTTCGCTCTGTGTAGAGCTTATTACACCCCAGTCAATTCTGTGTAGAGCTTATTACATCCCTGTAAAAGCTGTATCTGGTACACGGTCCTGGTAAGTCATTTATACCCAGCACACACACACTCGCAGACACACACTCAAACCCACACAATCAACCAAGCAATTAAATTTAACCTGTAAAAAACACTACCCACTAAACTTAGTACTGACAAAAGTTTAATTAAAGGCTCCTCAAAAGGAGCATTAAGCAAGACAAATGCTGAGCATCTCAGTCATGCTGTCAATGACAACGGCAGGCGGAGTGTTGGCATGTTGCAGGTGGCAGTGCTAGCAGGTTGCAATTAATTGTGTGGCAGCAGAAGCAGAGTCATGCAGACGGGCGGGGAGACAGAGAAACAGGAAGAGGTAGGGAGAGAGAGAGAGAAAGAGAAGTTAACGAAGAGGAACGAGAAAGGATAAAATGTTTTGGAGACAGGCAGAGAGAGAATAAAAATCGGATTATTAAATATAAACGTAAGAAATGTAAGAAAAAGGAGTGAAGAAGAATAGGAACAGTCGAAAGAGAAATGAACAGGTACAGAAAGACGAACGAAAAGCAAAAGGAAATGGAAAGGGAACACGAGTTGAGGAAAAGCGAAAGAGAGAGAGAGAGAGAGAGAGAGAGAGAGAGAGAGAGAGAGAGAGAGAGAGAGAGAGAGAGAGAGAGAGAGAGAGAGGAGAGAGAGGAGAGAGAGAGAGAGAGAGAGAGAAGAGAGAGAGAGAGAGAGAGAGAGAGAGAGAGAGAGAGAGAGAGAGAGAGAGAGAGAGAGGAGAGAGAGAGAGAGAGAGGAGAGAGAGAGAGAGAGAGAAAGAGAGAGAGAGCGAAGGAGAAAATCTGATATGGAAAGAGAAGTGAAGAATGATGAAAATGAAAGTCAGAATGAGGAAAGATATAGTTTGACATGATAATTAGAGTGAAAACGGCATAAGGGTTAAGAGAGAAAGAGAAAAAAATCGAGGTAGAGGCAGGGAGAAGAGGGATCAGGAAATTAAGAGAGAGAAAGTTCGAGCAATAAGATTTAGCACGAGAGAAAGAAGAAAGGAGTAAGGAGAGAGAGAGAGGGAGAGAGAAAAAGAGAGGGAGAAGGGAGGGAGAAAGAGGGACGGAAAAAAGAGAGAAAGAGAGAACTCAGATGAGTTTAGAAAAAGAAATGAAGGTCAGAAGAAAGGGAGATAACGAAGATAAAGGAGGGAGAAGGCAAGAGACACCTTACACGCAGACTAGTGTAAAGAAAAGCTGGATAAACGAGAGAGGGAAAACTCGTGTTGAGATGAACATTATAAAAAAGATGAGCGGTACCGAGGAATTCTTTGATAAGATAATATCTGGGTGTGAACGTTCCATATCTGGGTGTGAACGTTCCATATCTGGGTGTAAACGTTCCATATCTGGGTGTAAACGTTCCAGAGTCTGTATCTTGTACTGCCCAGGCTACTGAACACACGTTATATACTTAGATTTTACTGAGGTATATATATATATATAATATATATATAGATATATTATATATATATAATATCTATTATTTATATCATATATATTTATACTTATATATTATATAATATTATTATATATATATCGTAATCTGTGATGTAAATGGTTGCTTGTGTTTATTGTTTACTTCACAGACACACATATACACAAAACATTCTTAGATCAGAATTTGCCTTGGAGATCCTTATTATCATTTCTCTGGTGGCTGAGACTCGCTAGACCTGTGTGTATGCCACTGCTTGTTGTGCCTGTGCTTACATGATGTGCTCACATAATGTGCTCACGTGATGTGGTGCTGACGAGCTTTTCGTTAAGGTTCATGTACGACCAGCAGAGGGAGGCTTTTCCTCATTTTGTCTGACAAAATCTCTATTTTGTCTCCCTCTTTCCCTCCCTTTCCTCTCTCCGGCTGCACCAACAAAGTTGAAAATTTGTGTTACAGAAGACACAGCATGTAGTGAATGTTGCAGAAGACACTGCATGTGGTGAATGTTACAGAAGACACTGAATGTGGTGAATATTACAGTAGACACTGCATGTGGTGAATGTTACAGAAGATACTACATGCGGTGAATGTGTGTCTGCGCACCCTGCTGGTATGGCTCTGCTACATCCACAACTCTCGCTTGTAAAGACGGTCAAACGACAAAACATGAACCGCAAGCCTTAGTTTACACACGACTTGCCGCTCTAAGCAGAGCTTTATAGACTAAGTTAAACCCTACTGAGACTGAAACGTCGTCTGTAAATAACGTTTTGCTCTACACACACGTAACTTTATGTTTCTTTTACCATGGAAATGTTGAGATGGAGTTTTCCCTTCTATCGAAAACTACGAAATGAAATATAATAACGAGAAACGAGAGGAGTCTTTGATACAGATAAAATCTTACGACCTTTAGTACACAAATAACGAAAAAAATGACTAAATCCTAAAATATAAAAAGATAGACAAAGCTGATTTGATATATAATAAATGAGTAGGAATTGTGTTTGGTTCCTCACAAGGACGTGAAAACACAACACTAGATCCGCGAGCCTCACACAGCATTAATTTGCACTGGTTCTAGCCTTCTTCTTGACATATTCCTGATTAGAAATTCTAATATTTTTTTGGTTTTCCTTTGCTTATCCGTGTGTAAAGTGAAGTTACTACCCATTTTACTCCATGGAGTTGACACCCTTCTTATAATCTCATCAACTGAAAATTGATGATAGAGAGCAGAGTACATAATGACCTACATAACTCTTCTTGAAGCGACCTTCTTAAAGCATTCTCACAAAAATTTCTCGTGGGGAAAGAAAGCTTTGGATTTTTTTATAATGTACATATTATTCATAACAACTATTTTCCTGTAAAATAAGCAGATTTACTCAGAAATATGTTGGAAACTCATTAAATTCAGTTAAATCTTTGTATTCCCTCCAAAAAAGTGTACATCACAGGCAGCCCCTCTCTTTCATGAGGGGAATTAATACACACAGGAGCCGAGGCTGCCTCGGGTATAATCACGAATGAGTGGAGACACATTGCCCATCCTGACTAATGACACTGACACTACGTAGCTACACTAGTGGAAGGCCTTGGTCACATGACCAAAAGCTCCAGCTGTTGGCCATCATATGACTAAGACTCAGGTTAGAAAACACTTGTCCTATTTAATGACAAATCTTATCTAACCACACTCACTCACTCTCTCTCTCCTAACTTACATATACCCTTCCCTCCCCACCTAATAATGCCCAAAATACATTTATGACACTGGAAAAATAATTACAAGCGTTATTTACAGTGTAACTTCTCATCGCTAACGGAAGCCAAGAATTTATTAATGCTGATATTTCGTCGAGGACGTCGACACTAATACTTTACTGGAGCAAAACCTCTGCTTATTGTGGATGAGACACATGAGACACATGAGACACATGAGACACATGAGACACATGAGACACATGAGACACATGAGACACATCTTTACTGCCGGCAATAAAGATACCCAAGTGTTGCGCATCTGTCTTATCCATAATAAGCAGAGGTTTTGCTTCAGTAAAGTGTGTATATATATATATATATATATATATATATATATATATATATATATATATATATATATATATATATATATATATATATATATATATGTCGTGCCGAATAGGCAGAACTTGCGATCTTGGCTGAAATAGCAACGTTCATCTTGCCATATAGGACAAGTGAAAATTTGTGTATGCAATAATTTCGCCAAAATCATTCTGAACCTAACGAAAAAAATATATTTCACTGTGTTTGTTTAGTATTAAATTATTGTAAACAAATCTAAAATATATTTAATTGGGTTAGGCTAAACTAAATTGTTCTTGTTATAATAAGGTTAGGTAAGTTTTCTAAGTTCCTTTTGGTGCAAAATTACAAATTTTTACATCAACATTAATAAAAAAAATATATCTCTGAACGAATAAGAGAAAATTTTAGAAAGGACTTAATTTTAAATGAGTTCCTGCTAATTGACCAGTTTTACATATTCGGCACGACATATATATATATATATATATATATATATATATATATATATATATATATATATATATATATATATATATATATATATATATATATATATATATATATATATATATATATTACACTGTAGTGTAAAGCACCCTTCTGGCAAGACAGTGATGGAGTGAATGATGGTGAAAGTTTTTCTTTTTCGGGCCACCCTGCCTTGGTGGGAATCGGCCGGTGTGATAATAAAAAAAATAATAATAAAATATATATATATATATATATATATATATATATATATATATATATATATATATATATATATATATATATATATAGATTACAGGTATACTGGAGGTAGTGGGAGGCTGAGATATGGCTGATAATATCATATATGGCGGATAATATCACAGATATATAGATATGGCTGATAACGTGATAACGTCACAGTAATGACTGATAACGTCAAAAGATGGTTAATAACGCCACTAAGAGCTGATGGTTGACTAACGTTAATTTCAACAAAGAGAACAAGACAAAGATTTCTCAAGACGTAATAAAAGAACTTTTGAGAGATAGAGAGAGAGACAGAGAGAGACAGAGAGAGACTGAAAGAAAGAGTAACACGAAAAAAAAAAATACGTACTCTCCCTGATATTCCCCACTTCAAACAAAAAAAATCAAGCACCTAGCATAGAACAAACGAGAGAATAAAAAGTCCAAACAACCATTACACACCTCCCGTCAACCCGTCCCTCCCCCCCCAAGTCCCCCGAACAAACCAAACACGGGAACGTAAAACAGAGGTGGCAGCAAACACCAGCACTGAGGGAGAAAGTGTTTGTTCACCAGCGGGACGTTGGTCGGTACCTCCCAGTTGGACAGCTACCTTGTTCGTCCCCCCCCCCTCACACGTAATTTCACCTTGATCGCGAATTTATGCATTGCCCTCCTATGCTGGGTGGTGGTGGTGTGACATTGACCTCTCTCTCTCTCTCTCTCTCTCTCTCTCTCTCTCTCTCTCTCTCTCTCTCTCTCTCTCTCTCTCTCTCTCTCTCTCTCTCTCTCTCTCTCTCTCTCTCTCTCTCTCTCTCCTGTGAGGTCACAGGTACGAGTTCTTCCCTGACGGAGTATCGAGCCATCATCGTCTCACACAGGGTAGTTGGTTAATGGGGGATGGGGGTTTAAAGCCTATCAACTACGCGACAGGGGCATTAAGTCTGCATGTCACCTGTTCACCTCCAGACAGGAATATTTTAATGCTTAAATCGGGGATTAAAATAAACTCTCGGTGTATATACACTGAGAAACATACACCTCCCTGTGTATATACTGAGGCAGGCAATTCTCGGTGTATGTACATTGAAACATATATACCTCTTAGTGAGTGTGTGATGAATGGGTTAGACAAGTTGAAGAATTGAGACACTTATGCAACACATGGGAATCTTTGTTGAAGAAACGTTTCGCCACACAGTGGCTTCATCAGTCCAATACAAAGTAGAAATGGGTAAGGAGAGGAGAAGTTTGAGGTAATCAGTCCCTCAACCTGGAATCGATGTGTTCAGTCCATCACTCTTGTAGTACATTGAGAGATATACACCTCTCGGTATATATACACTGAGAAACATACACCTCCCTGTGTATATACATCTTGAATCTCATACAATTACACACTTACACTTGTCTATAACGCAAAAAAAAAAAAATCAAAATAGAGAAAAAACTCTCTCTCTCGTAATCACAAATATACAAATTATTGTCATTAACTACTAAAAATATATTCGAAAGAAAATATTTTTAGACTTGATTTATTCTTATCCTAATGGCACCTCTTTAAGACGATCTTCTAATTGCATCAACCTTGATTTATTCTCTCTACGACGCTGCGTGTTTGTTCTAAATATCTAACTACGGTACTCGTCTTTGCAGAGTGAAAATACACGAATAATGAAAGCCATAATACCGTGGCTGGAACAATAAGAGTTACTATACCGTGGCTGGAACAATGTCACAATACCATGGCTGGAACAATGTCACAATACAGTGGCTGGAACAATGTCACAATACCGTGGCTGGAACATTGTCACAACACCATGGCTGGAACAATGTTATAATACCGTGGCTGGAACAATGTCACAATACCATGGCTGGAACAATGTCACAATACAGTGGCTGGAACAATGTCACAATACCATGGTTGGAACAATGTCACAATACAGTGGCTGGAACATTGTCACAACACCATGGCTGGAACAATGTTATAATACCGTGGCTGGAACAATGTCACAATACAGTGGCTGGAACAATGTCACAATACCGTGGCTGGAACATTGTCACAACACCATGGCTGGAACAATGTTATAATACCGTGGCTGGAACAATGTCACAATACCATGGCTGGAACAATGTCACAATACAGTGGCTGGAACAATGTCACAATACCATGGTTGGAACAATGTCACAATACAGTGGCTGGAACATTGTCACAACACCATGGCTGGAACAATGTTATAATACCGTGGCTGGAACAATGTCACAATACCGTGGCTGGAACAATGTCACAATACCATGGCTGGAACAATGTCACAATACCATGGCTGGAACAATGTCACAATACCGTGACTGGAACAATTCACAAACAACACACACTCGGGAGTGGAAAGGCCACAGACGACGTTTCGGTCAGTCCTAGACAGCTTCTCGTTTCGTGATGCTGACCGAAACTCAGACCTACCTACCATGGGTCAGTAGGTCTACTGCAGTGCTCCTTCCATTTTATAAGTAAGAAGAACACGAGAAAGGAGCGCTGCAGCAGGTTTACTGGCCCATGCTAGGAAGGTCCAAATCATACCCACTCAAGAAAGGTTATTGTTACTAACACAGGTGTAGTCTAGTGGCCTGCACACCTGGCTGTAGCACGATAACCAATGTAGGAAGGAGCAACAGCAGAGAGAGTAAATACTTATATTTTCTTCACCAAACAGCAAGTATCATATGTACAATATATGCAGAGAATATGTACAGTGAAGAAAATACAAACACAAGACACGGTGAGAACCGTATCGACCAGCTGGGAAGGCAAGTCTGCCAAAACTGCTTAACGAGTGTACCACATCGCTTCACAACTTTAGCGAGGTTCGTTGTTATTGGCTGGTTGAACCAAGGTGTTGGCATAACAAGGGGGGCCCTTACTCGTTATACTCTTAGCACCAGGTTCGCTAGTGGGGAGGGCATGCATATATGGGTGTGTGACATAAGTAGAATAAAACGCAACGTACTCTTAGCATTCCACAGCTATGTTCGTATGTTCTTCAACGTGAAATATCTACATAAAAAAAATCTGTAGTGGGCTCCTTGAGGCTTTTTGTTATCATAGACAAGTGGGTGGGAGGGGGTGGCTTAGGGATAACCCACATGGGTTTCTTGAATATTCATATCCTCACTTGCATCCTATCTCATCTCTAAAACTGCAGCGACAAGTTATCTTTGGTATTTTTTAGAGATAAGTCTTTTTTTGTGTGTGTGTGCCAAGTAGTTAGGAATTCCAAGAGGGTCTTCACTGATGATTCAACTTAGAGATAGCAGCTTATCACCTTGATAAAGATGATGTTGGTTCTTTTATCTGAAGCAGCACGCGACCAGCTTTGAATTATCTCTCAAGATGCTGCTGTGTAGAGATTATCTCTCAGATGCTGCTGTGTAGAGATTATCTCTCAGATGCTGCTGTGTAGAGATTATCTCTCAGATGCTGCTGTGCTGGGAATATCTCTAGATGCTGCCGCTGTCTTGGGACTGTCTCTCAGATGCTGCCTCTCAATTCTCCATTGTCTCTCAGATAATCACTGTTCTTCCGTCACTAATCAATAACATTGTCATCAATTAACCGACCCACAAAATCAGCTTATGATTTGGCGTCAGACTTAACCCAAAAAAATAATTTCTACAAAGTATATTATATATATATATATATATATATATATATATATATATATATATATATATATATATATATATATATATATATATATATATATATACATATATATATATATATATATATATATATATATATATATATATATATATATATATATATATATATATATATATATATATATTATATATATATATAACTATATATATATTATATATATATATAACTATATAATATATATATATATATATATATATATATATATATATATATTATATATATATATATTATATATATATATATATATATATATATATATATATATATATATATATATATATATATATATATATATATATATATATTATTTTTTTATTATCGCACTGGCCGATTCCCACCAAGGCAGGGTGGCCCGAAAAAGAAAAACTTTCACCATCATTCACTCCATCATTGTCTTGCCAGAAGGGTGCTTTACACTACAGATTTTAAACTGCAACATTAACACCCCTCCTTCAGAGTGAAGGCACTGTACTTCCCATCTCCAGGACTCAAGTCCGGCCTGCTGGTTTCCCTGAACCCCTTCATAAATGTTACCCTGCTCACACTCCAACAGCACGTCAAGTATTAAAAACCATTTGTCTCCATTCACTCCTATCAAACACGCTCACGCATGCCTGCTGGAAGTCCAAGCCCCTCGCACACAAAACCTCCTTTACCCCCTCCCTCCAACCTTTCCTAGGCCGACCCCTACCCCCCCTTCCTTCCACTACAGACTGATACACTCTTGAAGTTATTCTGTTTCGCTCCATTCTCCCCACATGTCCGAACCACCTCAACAACCCTTCCTCAGCCCTCTGGACAACAGTTTTGGTAATCCGCACCTCCTCCTAACTTCCAAACTAAGAATTCTCTGCATTATATTCACACCACACATTGTTCTCAGACATGACATCTCCACTGCCTCCAGCCTTCTCCTCGCTGCAACATTCATCACCCATGCTTCACACCCATATAAGAGCGTTGGTAAAACTATACTCTCATACATTCCCCTCTTTGCCTCCAAGGACAAAGTTCTTTGTCTCCACAGACTCCTAAGTGCACCACGCACCCTTTTCCCCTCATCAATTCTATGATTCACCTCATCTTTCATAGACCCATCCGCTGACACGTCCACTCCAAAATATCTGAATATATTCACCTCCTCCATACTCTCCCTCCAATCTGATATCCAATCTTTCATCACCTAATCTTTTTGTTATCCTCATAACCTTACTCTTTCCTGTATTCACTTTCAATTTTCTTCTTTTGCACACCCTACCAAATTCATCCACCAATCTCTGCAACTTCTCTTCAGAATCTCCCAAGAGCACAGTGTCATCAGCAAAGAGCAACTGTGACAACTCCCACTTTATGTGTGATTCTTTATATTTTAACTCCACGCCTCTTGCCAAGACCCTCGCATTTACTTCTCTTACAACCCCATCTATAAATATATTAAACAACCACGGTGACATCACACATCCTTGTCTAAGGCCTACTTTTACTGGGAATAATTTCCCTCTTTCCTACATACTCTAACTTGAGCCTCACTATCCTCGTAAAAACTCTTCACTGCTTTCAGTAACCTACCTCCTACACCATACACCTGCAACATCTGCCACATTGCTTCCCTATCCACCCTGTCATACGCCTTTTCCAAATCCATAAATGCCACAAAGACCTCTTTAGCCTTATCTAAATACTGTTCACTTATATGTTTCACTGTAAACACCTGGTCCACACACCCCCTACCTTTCCTAAAGCCTCCTTGTTTATCTGCTTTTCCTATTCTCCGTCTTACTCTTAATTCTTTCAATAATAACTCTTACCATTTCACTTTCCAGGATACTCAACAGACTTATCCTCCTATAAATTTTGCAGCTCTCTTTTCCCTTGCCTTTTATACAAAGGAACTATTGCATGCCTCTCTGCCAAATTCCCTAGTTTACCTTTTTACCCATCTTCCATACATTTATTAAATATTGCACCAACCACTCCAAAACTATATTCCCACCTGCTTTTAAATTTCTATCTATTATCCCATCAATCCCATCTATATATATATAATATATACATATATATATATATATATATATATATATATATATATATTATATATATATATATATATATATATATTATATACAATGTATCTCTTAAATCTTCTGTGCTATATATATATATATATATATATATATTATATATATATATATATATTATATATATATATATATTATATATATATATATATATATATATATATATATATATATATATATATATATATATATTTTTTCATGTCCAGACAGGGTCGATGTAAACTATATAAACAATTTTAATTGTTTTATGCATTGTTTGTATTCTGTCCAGGTATTGGATTTAGTAATTTTATTAACAATTTCCTGTAAAGATTTGAGTGTGAAGTTGTCTGTCATCCTCCCACCTGTCATCCTCCCACTGCATCCCTCACTGTCATCCCTCCCACCTGTCATCCCTCCCACCTGTCATCCCTCCCACCTGTCATCCCTCCCACCTGTCATCCCTCCCACCTGTCATCCCTCCCACCTGTCATCCCTCCCACCTGTTCCTCCCACTGTTATCCTTCCACCTGTTATCCTTCCCACCTGTTATCCTTCCCACCTGTTATCCTTCCCACCTGTTATCCTCCCACCTGTTATCCTTCCCACCTGTTATCCTTCCCACCTGTTATCCTTCCCACCTGTTATCCTTCCCACCTGTTATCCTTCCCACCTGTTATCCTTCCCACCTGTTCATCCTTCCCACCTGTCATCCTTCCCACCTGTATCCTTCCACCTGTTATCCTTCCCACCTGTTATCCTTCCCACCTGTCATCCTTCCCACCTGTCATCCTTCCCACCTGTTATCTTTCCCACCTGTTATCCTTCCCACCTGTCATCCCTCCCACCTGTCATCCTTCCTACATGTCATCTTCCCACCTTCATCCCTCCCACCTGTTATCCTTCCCACCTGTCATCCTTCCACATGTCATCCTTCCCACCTTCATCCTCACCTTCTCCACCTGTCATCCTTCCCACCTGTCATCCCTCCCACCTGTCATCCCTCCCACATGTCATCCTTCCCACCTGTCATCCCTCCCACCTGTATCCTTCCCACCTGTCATCCCTCCCACCTGTCATCCCTTCCCACATGTCATCCTTCCCACCTGTCATCCCTCCCACCTGTCATCCTTCCCACTGTCATCCTTCCCACCTGTTATCCTCCCACCTGTCATCCCTCCCACCTGTCATCCTCCCACTGTCATCCTTCCACCTGTCATCCCTCCCACCTGTCATCCTTCCCACTGTCATCCTTCCCACCTGTCATCCCTCCCACCTGTCATCCTTCCCACCTGTCATCCTTCCCACCTGTCATCCTTCCCACCTGTCATCCTTCCCACCTGTCATCCTTCCCACCTGTCACCTTCCACCTGTCATCCTTCCCACCTGTCATCCTTCCCACCTGTCATCCCTTCCCACCTGTCATCCTTCCCACCTGTCATCCTTCCCACCTGTCATCCTTCCCACCTGTCATTCCTTCCCACCTGTCATCCTTCCCACCTGTCATCCCTCCCACCTGTCATTCCTTCCCACCTGTCATCCTTCCCACTGTCATCCTTCCCACCTGTCATCCTCCCACCTGCAATCCTTCCCACATGTCATATTTCCCACCTGTCATCCCTCCCACCTGCAATTATCCCACCTGTCATCCCTTCCCACCTGTCATCCTCCCACCTGTCATCTTTCCCACCTGTCATCCCTCCCACCTGTCATCCTTCCCACCTGTCATCCCTCCCACCTGTCATCCTTCCCACATGTCATCCTTCCCACCTGTCATCCCTCCCACCTGTCATCCTTCCCACCTGTCATCCTCCCACCTGTCATCCCCTCCACCTGTCATCCTTCCCACCTGTCATCCCTCCCACCTGTCATCCTTCCCACCTGTCATACCTCCCACCTGTCATCCTTCCCACCTGTCATCCCTCCCACCTGTCATCCTCCACCTGTCATCCTTCCCACCTGCATCCCTCCCACCTGTCATCCCTCCCACCTGTCATCCTTCCCACCTGCCATCCCTCCCACCTGTCATCCCTCCCACCTGTCATCCTTCCCACCTGTCACCCTTCCCACCTGTCATCCCTCCCACCTGTCATCCTTCCCACCTGTCATCCTTCCCACCTGTCATCCTTCCCACCTGTCATTCCCTCCACCTGTCATCCTTCCCACATGTCATCCTTCCCACCTGTCATCCCTCACACCTGTCATCCTTCCCACCTGTCATCCTTCCCACCTGTCATCCCTCCCACCTGTCATCCTTCCCACCTGTCATCCTTCCCACCTGTCATCCTTCCCACCTGTCATCCCTCCCACCTGCAATCCTTCCCACATGTCATATTTCCCACCTGTCATCCCTCCCACCTGTCATCCTTCCCACATGTCATCCTTCCCACCTGTCATCCCTCCCACTGTCATCCTTCCCACCTGTCATCCCTCCCACCTGTCATCCCTCCCACCTGTTATCCTTCCCACCTGTCATCCTTCCCACCTGTCATCCTTCCCACCTGTCATCCTTCCCACCTGTCATCCTTCCCACCTGTCACCCTTCCCACCTGTCATCCTTCCCACCTGTCATCCTTCCCACCTGTCATCCTTCCCACCTGTTTTCCTTCCCACCTGTCATCCTTCCCACCTGTCATCCCTCCCACCTGTCATCCTTCCCACCTGTCATCCTTCCCACCTATCATCCCTCCCACCTGTCATCCCTCCCACCTGTCATCCTTCCCACCTGTCATCCCTCCCACTTGTCATCCTTCCCACCTGTCATCCCTCCCACCTGTCATCCTTCTCACCTGTCATCCTTCCCACCTGTCATCCCTCCCACCTGTCATCCCTCCCACCTCTCATCCCTCCCCCCCGTCATCCCTCCCACCTGTCATCCTTCCCACCTGTCATCCCTCCCACCTGTCATCCTTCCCACCTGTCATCCCTCCCACCTGTCATCCCTCCCACCCTGTCATCCTTCCCACCTGTCATCCCTCCCACCTGTCATCCTTCCCACCTGTCATCCCTCCCACCTGTCATCCTTCCCACCTTTCATCCCTCCCACCTGTCATCCCTCCCACCTGTCATCCTTCCCACCTGCCATCCCTCCCACCTGTCATCCCTCCCACCTGTCATCGTTCCCACCTGTCATCCCTCCCACCTGTCATCCTTCCCACCTGTCACCCTTCCCACCTGTCATCCTTCCCACCTGTCATCCTTCCCACCTGTCATCCTTTCCACCTGTCATCCTTCCCACCTGTCATCCCTCCCACTGTCATCCTTCCCAACTGTCATCCTTCCCACCTGTCATCCTTCCCACCTATCATCCTTCCCACCTGTCATCCCTCCCACCTGTCACCCTTCCCACCTGTCATCCTCCCCACCTGTCATCCCTCCCACCTGTCATCCCTCCCACCTGTCATCCCTCCCACCTGTCATCATTCCCACCTGTCATCCTTCCCACCTGTCATCCTTTCCACCTGTCATCCTTCCCACCTGTCATCCCTCCCACCTGTCATCCTTCCCACCTGTCATCCTTCCCACCTGTCATCCTTCCCACCTGTCATCCCTCCCACCTGTCACCCTTCCCACCTGTCATCCTTCCACCTGTCATCCCTCCACCTGTCATCCCTCCCACCTGTCATCCTTCCCATCTGTCATCCTTCCCACCTAGTATCCCTCCCACCTGTCATCCCTCCCACCTGTCAACCCTCCAACCTGTCATCCTTCCCACCTGTCATCCCTCCCACCTGTCATATTTCCCACCTGTCATCCCTCCCACCTGTCATCCTTCCCACCTGTCATCCCTCCCACCTGTCATCCCTCCCACCTGTCATCCTTCCCACCTGTCATCCTTCCCACCTGTCATCCCTCCCACCTGTCATCCTTCCCACCTGTCATCCCTCCCACCTGTCATCCTTCCCACCTGTCATCCTTCCCACCTGTCATCCTTCCCGCCTGTCAGCCTTCCCACCTGTCATTCTTCCCACCTGTCATCCCTAACACCTGTCATCCCTCCCACCTGTCATCCTTCCCACCTGGCATCCCTCCCACCTGTCATCCCTCCCACCTGTCATCCTTCCCACCTCTCATCCCTCCCACCTGTCATCCCTCACACCTGTCATCCTTCCCACCTGTCATCCCTCCCACCTGTCATCCTTCCCACCTGTCATCCCTTCCACCTGTCATCCTTCTCACCTGTCAGCCTTCCCACCTGTCAGCCTTCCCACCTGTCATCCTTCCCACCTGTCATCCTTCCCACCTGTCATATTTCCCACCTGTCATTCTTCCCACCTGTCAGCCTTCCCACCTGTCATCCTTCCCATTTGTCAGCCTTCCCACCTGTCAGCCTTCCCACCTGTCATCCTTCCCACTGTCATCCTTCCCACCTGTCATATTTCCCACTGTCATTCTTCCCACCTGTCAGCCTTCCCACCTGTCATCCTTCCCATTTGTCACCCTTCCCACTTGTCACCCCTCCCACCTGTCATTCCCTCCCACCTCCCACCCATCTCCACCCGTCACCCCTCCCACCTGTCACCCATCTCCACCCGTCACCTCTCCCACCTGTCACCCCTCCCACGTGTCATTCCTCCCACCTATCACTCCTCCCACCCGTCACCTATCAATCTATCGTGAACAATAAGCTACATGCAGCTCAGGTTGGACAAATACTTGAGTAGGTGTGAGTTAGACCTGCCTAGCATGGACCAGTATGTGAGTTAGACCTGCCTAGCATGGACCAGTATGTGAGTTAAACCTGCCTAGCATGGACCAGTATGTGAGTTAGACCTGCCTAGCATGGACCAGTATGTGAGTTAGACCTGCCTAGCATGGACCAGTATGTGAGTTAGACCTGCCTAGCATGGACCAGTATGTGAGTTAGACCTGCCTAGCATGGACCAGTATGTGAGTTAGACCTGCCTAGCATGGACCAGTATGTGAGTTAGACCTGCCTAGCATGGACCAGTATGTGAGTTAGACCTGCCTAGCATGGACCAGTATGTGAGTTAGACCTGCCTAGCATGGACCAGTATGTGAGTTAGACCTGCCTGGCATGGACCAGTAGGTGACTTAGACCTGCCTAGCATGGACCAGTATGTGACTTAGACCTGCCTAGCATGGACCAGTAGGTGACTTAGACCTGCCTAGCATGGACCAGTATGTGACTTAGACCTACGTAGCATGGACCAGTAGGTGACTTAGACCTACCTAGCTTGGACCAGTATGTGACTTAGACCTACCTAGCATGGACCAGTATGTGACTTAGACCTACCTAGCATGGACCAGTAGGTGACTTAGACCTACCTAGCATGGACCAGTATGTGACTTAGACCTACCTAGCATGGACCAGTATGTGACTTAGACCTGCCTAGCATGGACCAGTAGGTGACTTGGACCTGCCTAGCATGGACCAGTAGGTGACTTGGACCTGCCTAGCATGGACCAGTAGGTGACTTGGACCTGCCTAGCATGGACCAGTAGATGACTTGGACCTGCCTAGCATGGACCAGTAGGTGACTTGGACCTGCCTAGCATGGACCAGTATGTGACTTGGACCTGCCTAGCATGGACCAGTAGGTGACTTGGACCTGCCTAGCATGGACCGGTAGATGACTTGGACCTGCCTAGCGTGGACCAGTACGTGACTACAAGCATGGGCCAGTAGGTGACTTGGACCTGCCTAGCATGGACCAGTAGGTGACTTGGACCTGCCTAGCATGGACAAGTAGATGACTTGGACCTGCTTAGCATGGACCAGTAGGTGACTTGGACCTGCCTAGCATGGACCAGTAGGTGACTTGGACTTACAAGCATGGACCAGTAGGTGACTTGGACCTACAAGCATGGACCAGTAGGTGACTTGGACCTGCCTAGCATGGACCAGTAGATGACTTGGACCTGCCAAGCATGGGCCAGTAGGTGACTTGGACCTGCCTAGCATGGACCAGTAGGTGACTTGGACCTGCCTAGCATGGACCAGTAGATGACTTGGACCTGCCAAGCATGGGCCAGTAGGTGACTTGGATCTGCCTAGCATGGACCAGTAGATGACTTGGACTTGCCAAGCATGGGCCAGTAGGTGACTTGGACCTGCCTAGCATGGACCAGTAGGTGACTTGGACCTGCCTAGCATGGACCAGAAGGTGACTTGGACCTGCCAAGCATGGACCAGTAGGTGACTTAGACCTACAAGCATGGACCAGTAGGTGACTTAGACCTACAAGCATGGACCAGTAGGTGACTTGGACCTGCCAAGCATGGGCCAGTAGGTGACTTAGACCTACAAGCATGGGCCAGTAGGTGACTTGGACCTACAAGCATGGGCCAGTAGGTGACTTGGACCTGCCAAGCATGGGCCAGTAGGTGACTTGGACCTGCCAAGCATGGGCCAGTAGATGACTTAGACCTACAAGCATGGGCCAGTAGGTGACTTGGACCTACAAGCATGGGCCAGTAGGTGACTTGGACCTGCCAAGCATGGGCCAGTAGGTGACTTGGACCTGCCAAGCATGGGCCAGTAGGTGACTTAGACCTACAAGCATGGGCCAGTAGGTGACTTGGACCTACAAGCATGGGCCAGTAGGTGACTTGGACCTAAAAGCATGGGCCAGTAGGTGACTTGGACCTGCCAAGCATGGGCCAGTAGGTGACTTAGACCTACAAGCATGAGCCAGTAGGTGACTTAGACCTACAAGCATGGGCCAGTAGGTGACTTAGACCTACAAGCATGGGCCAGTAGGTGACTTGGACCTGCCAAGCATGGGCCAGTAGGTGACTTGGACCTACAAGCATGGGCCAGTATGTGACTTGGACCTACAAGCATGGGCCAGTAGGTGACTTGGACCTGCCAAGCATGGGCCAGTATGTGACTTAGACCTACAAGCATGGGCCAGTAGGTGACTTAGACCTACAAGCATGGGCCAGTAGGTGACTTAGACCTTCAAGCATGGGCCAGTAGGTGACTTAGACCTACAAGCATGGGCCAGTAGGTGACTTAGACCTACAAGCATGGGCCAGTAGGCCTGATGCAGTGCTACTTCTTTCTTATATTCTTATGCTCAGTGTTGTCATCTGTTGATTAGCTGAGTGGTAGCTCCTGGGTCGCTCACTGAAAGGCAGAGGTTTGATCCTCTCCATCCTGGGTTAGTGAGTGGCGAACCTATCTTTTCGGGGCCCCTTGGAGCCTGAACTGTTATGTGGCCCCTTGGAGACTGAACTGTTATGGGGCCCCTTGGAGCCTGAACTGTTATGTGGCCCCTTGGAGACTGAACTGTTATGGGGCCCCTTGGAGCCTGAACTGTTATGTGGCCCCTTGGAGACTGAACTGTTATGGGGCCCCTTGGAGCCTGAACTGTTATGTGGCCCCTTGAAGGCTGAACTGTTATGGGGCCCCTTGGAGCCTGAACTGTTATGTGGCCCCTTGGAGACTGAACTGTTATGGGGCCCTTGAAGCCTGAACTGTTATGGGGCCCCTTGAAGCCTGAACTGTTATGGGGCCCCTTGGATGTTTTAAACTGAACTGTTATGGGGCCCCTTGGAGCCTGAACTGTTATGTGGCCCCTTGAAGGCTGAACTGTTATGGGGCCCCTTGGAGCCTGAACTGTTATGTGGCCCCTTGAAGCCTGAACTGTTATGGGGCCTCTTGAAGCCTGAACTGTTATGGGGCCCCTTGAAGCCTGAACTGTTATGGGGCCCCTTGAAGCCTGAACTGTTATGGGGCCCCCTGAAGCCTGAACTGTTATGTTTCCCCTTGAAGCCTGAACTGTTATGTGGCCCCTTGGAGACTGAACTGTTATGGGGCCCCTTGGAGCCTGAACTGTTATGGGGCCCCTTGAAGCCTGAACTGTTATGGGGCCCCTTGAAGCCTGAACTGTTATGGGGCCCCTTGAAGCCTGAACTGTTATGGGGCCCCTTGAAGCCTGAACTGTTATGGGGCCCCTTGAAGCCTGAACTGTTATGGGGCCCCTTGAAGCCTGAACTGTTATGGGGCCCCCTGAAGCCTGAACTGTTATGGGGCCCCCTGAAGCCTGAACTGTTATGGGGCCCCTTGAAGCCTGAACTGTTATGGGGCCCCTTGAAGCCTGAACTGTTATGGGGCCCCTTGAAGCCTGAACTGTTATGGGGCCCCTTGGAGCCTGAAATTTTCAAATTTTCTTTTAACTTTTATTTTGTATTAAATTACACTCATTATTTTTTTTCACAATTTAGTCTCACACAACAGACCAAAAAAATATATTCAGTGTGGACTAATTATATTAATTATATTAATGTTGGTAGAATTACCAAGAATATGTTAGCTAAAGGGACACAAATACAACTAATGTGACGTTTTGATTGTGGCAATGTTTCGCCCTCTAGGAGCTTTATTTCTTCACATTATGTCCTTGTATTGTATTGATAAAGTCACTGGTGGGCGAAACGTCTACAAATAAAGATACCCAGATGTCGCACATGTGTCTAATACCTCCTCTTCTCGGTATTTATATACCATTTATATACAGCTTTGTCAAAGCTCCTGCAGAGCGAAACGTTGCCACAATAAAATGTCACTTTAGCTGCACTTGTGTCCTTTTACCTAACATTATAGACTAAAGTCTATTCTGGAGCCCCTTCGGGATTAGGGGCCCCCCTGAATCTTGAAGTTCCACTACTATCATAGTAGATCCGCCCCTGGGGAACGTAGAAGTGTGATAGTCGATATCTAGCTGTCAGCGGGTGATAGTCGAGGCCAGGACAGCACTGGCAGTCAACACACAAACATAGCGAAGAGAGGAGAAAGTCATAGAGAGGAGTAATAAAGGGAGGGAGAAGCAGAAGAGGCAGTAAAGGAGGGGAAGAAGAGCAAGTTGTAATGGTTAAGAGGATTACTGTGAGGGGAGAGACAGAGGGGAGAGACAGAGGGGAGACGCAGAGAGGAGACATTACATGGATGGGAGACACAGAAGAAACAAGAGTGACTGTGGTGTCTCATCCCCGCTCATCCTAAGGACTAGGCTTCCCCTCTCAAGCTAAGCACTAGGCTTCCCCTCTCAAGCTAAGCACTAGGCTTCCCCCTCTCAAGCTAAGCACTGGGCTTCCCCTCTCAAGCTAAGCACTGGGCTTCCCCTCTCAAGCTAAGCACTGGGCTTCCAATTTCAAACTATGAACTGGCTTCCCCTCTCATCCTAAGCACTAGGCTTACCCTCTCATCTTAAGCACTAGGCTTCCCTTCTCATCCTAAGCACTAGGCTTCCCCTCTCATCCTAAGCACTAGACTTCCTCTCTCATCCTAAGCACTAGGCTTCCCCTCTCCAGCATCACGAGCGCATCAGGACTTTCACTTGTTCAATGTTTACAACAGGTAAAGTGTTCATCACGTCAGGATTATTTCCACTTTCGACTGAGTTTATACCACAGAATATAACAGACAGCAAATGTTAAAATTTTCTTTCGTCATGTAAGAAATTCTACCACCTCGAACCTTGACAAAGCCGGCTCGAAATCAGGTTTGAAATCAGGCAAGTAAAATCACGTAAAAATGGATCGTAACAGGCAATTTAACAACTACAAATTGGAATTGATTTTTCAAGAGCTTTCGTAACATCTGAATTTCGTTGTAGAGGAAAAAAAAAAGTTTTCCTGAATATTAATCTCTTTTCAGAGTGACTGAAATGCGAGAAATAAATATGTAAATAAAAGTCTGCCACACCGTCTAAATTCCATTTATACTCGCCTCTCTCTCTCTCTCTCTCTCTCTCTCTCTCTCTCTTTATATATATATATATAATATATATATAATATATATCATATATATATATATTATATATATATATATATATATTATATATATATATATATATTTATCTGTGGAACCCGACAAGCATTGACTGAATGATGGTAAGTTTTTTTTTCTGGAGTCATTCTCCCTTTGAGGTCACAGCACAGTGATGCTGCACTGGTTCACAGCACAGTGATGCTGCACTGGTTCACAGCACAGTGATGCTGCACTGGTTCACAGCGCAGTGATGCTGCACTGGTTCACAGCACAGTGATGCTGCACTGGTTACAGCACAGTGATGCTGCACTGGTTCACAGCACAGTGATGCTGCACTGTTCACAGCACAGTGATGCTGCACTGGTTCACAGCACAGTGATGCTGCACTGGTTCACACACGTGATGCTGCCTGGTCACAGCACAGTGATGCTGCACTGGTTCACAGCACAGTGATGCCGCACTGGTTCACAGCACAGTGATGCTGCACTGTTCACAGCACAGTGATGCTGCATGGTTCACAGCACGTGATGCTGCACTGGTTCACAGCACAGTGATGCTGCACTGGTTCACAGCACAGTGATGCCGCAACTGGTTCAACAGCACGTTGCCGCACTGGTCTCACAGCACAGTGATGCTGCACTGGTTCACAGCACGGTGATGCTGCATGTTCACAGCACAGTGATGCTGCACTGTTCACAGCACAGTGATGCTGCACTGGTTCACAGCACAGTGATGCTGCCTGTTCACAGCACAGTGATGCTGCACTGGTTCACAGCACAGTGATGCTGCACTGGTTTCACAGCACAGTGATGCTGCACTGGTTCACGCACAGTGATGCTGCACTAGCTCACAGCACAGTGATCGTACTGGTTCACAGCACAGTGATGCTGCACTGGTTCACAGCACAGTGATGCTGCCACTGGTTCACAGCACAGTGATGCTGCACTGGTTCACAGCACAGTGATGCGCACTGTTCACAGCACAGTGATGCTGCACTGGTTCACAGCACAGTGATGCTGCACTGGTTCACAGCAAGGATGCTTACTGGTTCACAGCACAGTGATGCTGCACTGGTTCACGCACAGTGATGCTGCACTGGTTCACAGCACAGTGATGCTGCACTGGTTCACAAGCACAGTGATGCTGCACTGGTTCACAGGACAGTGATGCTGCACTGGTTCTCAGACAGTGATGCTGCAATGGTTCACAGCACAGTGAGCTGCAGGGTTCACAGCACAGTGATGTGCACTGGTTCACAGCACAGTGATGCTGCACTGGTTCACAGCACAGTGATCTGCACTGTTCCAGCACAGTGATGCTGCACTAGCTCACAGCACAGTGATGCTGCACTAGCTCACAGCACAGTATGCTGCAGTGCTCACAGCACAGTGATGCTGCATGTTCAAGCACAGTGATGCTGCACTGGTTCACAGCACAGTGATGCTGCACTGGTTCACAGCACGTGATGCTGCACTGTCCCAGCACAGTGATGCTGCACTGGTTCACAGCACAGTGATGCTGCACTGGTTCACAGCACAGTGATGCTGACTGTTTCAGCACAGTGATGCTGCACTGGTTCACAGCACAGTGATGCTGCACTGGTTCACAGCACAGTGATGCTGCACTGGTTCACAACACAGTGATGCTGCACTGGTTCACAGCACAGTGATGCTGCACTGGTTCACAACACAGTGATGCTGCACTGGTTCATAGCACAGTGATGCTGCACTGGTTCACAGCACAGTGATGCTGCACTGGTTCACAGCACAGTGATGCTGCACTGGTTCACAGCACAGTGATGCTGCACTGGTTCACAGCACAGTGATGCTGCACTGGTTCACAGCACAGTGATGCTGCACTGGTTCATAGCACAGTGATGCTGCACTGGTTCACAGCACAGTGATGCTGCACTGGTTCACAGCACAGTGATGCTGCACTGGTTCACAGCACAGTGATGCTGCACTGGTTCACAGCACAGTGATGCTGCACTGGTTCACAGCACAGTGATGCTGCACTGGTTCACAGCACAGTGATGCTGCACGTGCTCACAGCACAGTGATGCTGCACTGGTTCACAGCACAGTGATTGCACGTGTTCACAGCACAGTGATGCTGCACGTGCTCACAGCACAGTGATGCTGCACTGGTTCACAGCACAGTGATGCTGCACTGGGAAGAGATTATTATTGTTTTTATTAGATATTTGACTTATGTTTACAATTTGCATCTGGATGATAAAGAAATTGGAAGAGAAAATTCATGCTAAGAAAATAAAGAGAAATGAAGAGAAGAATATTTCGATCCTTTCTCTACGACCGTCTTCGGTTCACTGGGTGACACGGTTCTTAGACAAAACCGGTTCAAGAATCAACTGCTGACAAGAATTTATCTACGTACTAGATATATCTATGCATTAACTTTAGATATCTATATTTTTTTTTCAGCAAACCGGCCGTATCCCACCAAGGTAGTGTGACCTAAAGAGAAAAACGAAAGTTTTCCTTTTTAAATTTAGTAATTTGTATATACGGGAGAAGGGGTTACTACCCTCTTGCTCCCGGCATTTTAGTCACCTCTTACGACACTCATGGCTTACGGAGGAAGAGTTCTGTTCCACATCCCCCTATATTAGGTATTAAAGCATCCTTGACTAGTGGCGTACAGGCGACAAACAGCCTTAATCACCGTCTTGTAGCCCATAGGCTTTAAACTTAATTAACCATCGGTTTAACGTAACTATCCTTTATATAAAGAATGCCACCTTATAATGAAAAAAAGAAACCTTTTTCCAGTTCATAATCCGAGAAAGTTCTCCTTACAGTATTGCTCTGCAACAGTCAGCTTCCAGCTTGTGCAACAGTCAGCTTCCAGCTTTTGCAAAGCTGGGGTGGCTTCACTTGACCTTATCTTATCAACTTTAAACACCAAGTTCCTACGTAAGATCCATCAGGAGATTGGAACTTGCTCTCCCGGGACAAAACTTCGTCCTTGTCTATCAAGGTCGAGCCCACATCACTCACACTTCCCTCGAACTTTCACCACCGCAGCTTAATGCGGCAAGAACACGGGAGACGAGCAAGAACACTAAAGACGAACGAGAACACAAGTATATCACAATAACTGAGACTAACAAGAACGCAAGTAACTAATAAGAACACAAGTAATAAGTAAAAATTTAAGAAGATAACAAGCACACAAGTTTTTACAAGAACACAACTGGTTAACAAAACCCGGGTGTCTAACGAGAGTGTGCTCTCATTAAACACTTTCAACACTGGTGACAGCATAAATACTTTTATTCAATTGAAGAAGCCTGCAGCGTAGGCGAAACGTTTCGACAATAATGATACCTAAGTGTCACACATGTGTCTGACATATGTGTCTCACATATGTGCAACACAGCAAAACCAGGGTGTTTTCCCAACTCTATTGCTAACAACGGTTTAGTGTGACCTTTTATACTACTGGGCCCCACTCACCTTCGAAGCATCTCTAGCTGCTACACTTCATTCTAGTTCCAGTATGTAAGTCTCTGGCCTCATGCTCCACGCTAAGGGACTGACCGTATTCTATTAAGGTCTAGCGACTGAACACCTCAAAATTTTCTTCTCCACTTCTTCTGTCTACATTGATTTAATACCCTCAATTCGACTAAAGATACTTGCTGCGTAGACAAAGCATTATGACACTGAAGATACCCAAGTATGGTACATGTGTCTTGTTCATCAAGTTGTCACTATTACGGCTTGTGTATGTTCACTACAGGTGAAATACGTACGGAACAATGAAAAAAAAACTTAAGTCTGGTGAGTAGTGAACACAGTGGGCGTCCACCAAATCATTTATCATGAAGCATAATTTGCGTTATTTACACAGGAGAACATATTGTTTGAATTAGCTGCTAGATCGCCCCGCAAAAGGAGGTGAGGCAGCTGTAGGGAAGACGGGATACTGTCTAACAACAATGGAGCTTCAGATCAGGTCTGCAATAAATCTCTTTCTTATATCGTCTTGTATCTTAATTGGTTCAGCTAGGGTACCGTGAAAGGAAGAAGAGGAACAGGAGGAAGATATAGTGTAGTGGTGGTGGTGGGGGAAGGTGTGCTAATTGTGGTAGTAGTGGCAGGGGTGAGGGGTTGTGGTGGTGCAGTGTGTGTTCGCTCTTTACGTCAGAGATCAAAACTATGAAATACCGTCTAGGATGCATACTCCAAGAGGTGTATGTCCCTCAGTGTATATTCACTGAGAGGTGCATGTCTCTCAGCGTATATACAATGAGAGTGTATTTTAATCCCTATTTTAGGGACTGAAATATTCTTGGGTGAAACACAGGTTACATGTAGCCTTAGTGACCCTCCTGCAAGCCCCCATTAACCAAGCAGCTTTGCAGTCTTGGAAGAGAGAATGAAAGCTTCGATAACTAGACTGCTAAATCTCTGGACCATTTAATATGCCTGACCTATTTACACTGGTGGGCCCCACCCACGCGTGACCATGTCTGCAACTGCTGCACTGCTCCAATACTTCCACCGACTCCATAATAAAAAGCTCCATTCTCATGTTTACGTATTTAACTGATGAAGCTCCTGGTGGGCGAAAAGTCTCCTTAATAAATACCCTAAACCCTTGAGAGTGTCATTAGATCAAAGACATGATACCGACAGGATGACGATTACAACACCTGGGTATCACAATAAAGATACCCAGATAAGCCTGACCTGCCCCAATAGATAGCAGGGCGGCTTTCCTCAACACACTGATTACGAGGTGTGATTACCTTCCCACTATCAACAAAGCATAATGGCCTGGAGAGGGGGAAGCATGACAAGCTTAAGTAAGGTAAGGTATGTCAGGAAACAGGACGTGTATTTCCTGCCTCTCAGACAGGCAGATTCCTGCCTTCTTTCTAAATCTGAAATACTCCAGCTTCAATCATTTGGCTTCAGATTTGTTTTGTATTTAGTAGAATTATGATAATAAGGTCAAGCTATAAGTACGTGTGGAGAAACACTGGATCACACACAAGGTTGATAAATTTTTAAAGTTTTAAACCACGAATTATTCATCAAAGCTGCAGAATTCTTTAGGAAAACATTAAATTTATTCTATATTCTTCTTTTTTTATTATTATTATTTATTTATTATTTATTTATTTATATATTTATTTTTATCAAACTTAACCTCTGATTTTTTTCTGTCTCGCTTATTACAAGCTGAAAGTTCAGAAGAAGATAGTGATAAGGCTGGCGAGTGAACTGCAGACACGCCACAACTGTCAGCAGAACCTCTGCTGTTGTCTGGGCAAGAACCAGCAGTGTTGTCCCCTGTAAAAAGAGACAGGCTATTTCTAATCAACGTTCCTGACAGTGTTTAAGGCAGTTGCTGGTGCAGACGGTAGAGGACAGCACAACATAGAAACGAAAAAGATTTATATTTTTATCTCTTTCTTTGTCTTGAATAGGGACATAAATATATACATATAATATATATGAATAATATCACAGTAAACAGGTGATATCACAATATGCAGAGCAACCACTGTGAAAAATTAGTGAACTTCCAAGCCCTTTCGTGAAGTTCCTTGATATATATACATATATATATTATTGTAACCACGAACGAGTGGTATTGATCAATAACAACACTGCGCTAGCCAAGGATTCGAACCCATGTTGTACTGGCCTGCCTCATGGTAAGCGAGAACCACATGAAGCTTTAAACCACAGGACCACCCAACCCTACAAGAATGGTGCAGCCAGTACACAGCTAGCTGTTGGGCCGCCATCCGAGGGCATACGGAGGTGTGGGAGCCTCTAAGCTAATTTCATTATCATCCCTGTTTGGTGTACTAGCCTCACGAGCAGTATTTATATATTATTGTAACCACGGACGAGTGGTATACAATAATAATATATAAATTTATTATATATAATATATATATATATATATATATATATATATATATATATATATAATAATTATATATATATATTTTTTTTTTTTTTTTTTTTCAACAAGTCGGCCCTCCCCCACCGAGGCAGGGTGACCCAAAAAGAAAGAAAATCCCCAAAAAGAAAATACTTTCATCATCATTCAACACTTTTTACCACCTCACACATTATCACTGCTTTTGCAGAGGTGCCAGAAAACAACAGTTTTAGAAGCATTAAAGTATAAGAAAACACAAATATCCCTCCAAACTGCCAATATCCCAAACCACTCCTTTAAAGTGCAGGCATTGTAATTCCCATTTCCAGGACTCAAGTCCGACTATAGAAAATAACCGGTTTCCCTGAATCCCTTCACTAAATATTACCCTGCTCACACTCCAACAGATCGTTTAGGTCCCAAGTATCCTTCGTCTCCATTTTTACTCCTAATCTAAACACGCTTTTATGCACGCTTGCTGGAAGTCCAAGCCCCTCGCCCACAAAAACCTCCCTTTCCCCCTCTATAATAATTATATATATATATATATTTTATTATATATATATATATATACTGGAGAGTGATGTAGTGGAGGAGGATCTATTTCATAGCTTTTTAAGAAGAGTTATGATAAAACTATGGAGAGGGAGAAGAGTGAACCTATAGCCACCAGCGAAGGAGAAAGGGGCCCGGAATGTGAATCGCCCCTGCAACCACAAATAAGAGAGTACACACACACACACACACACACACACACAAATACAAACACACAATACATACACACACACACAAAACACACACACACACACATACACACACACCACACACACACACACACACACACCACACATACACACACACACGCACACACATACACACATACACAAACACACACAAAACATACACACACACACACACACACACACACACCACACACACAACCACTCACATAAAACACACACACATCACACACACACACACACACACCACATACACACACACACACACAAACACACACCACACATGCACACACACACACACACACACCACACACACACACACACACACACACACACACACACACACACACACACACACACATACACACACCACACAGGAAGGTTTGTACCAAGGGTAACAGGAATAATGAAAAAGTCAGGATGAGCCCATGGTTACCCAAAGGTGCAGGGAGGCAAAAACCAAGTGTGCTAGGGAATGGAAGAAATATAGAAGGCAAAGGACCAGGAAAGTAAGGAGAGCAGTCGTAGAGCCAGAAACGAATATGCACAGATAAGAAGGGGGGCCCAAAGACAATATGAAAATGACATAGAAAGCGAAAGCCAAATCTGACCCGAAACTGTTATACAGCCACATCAGGGGGAAAAAACAAAGTCAAGGACCAGGTAATTTAGGCTAAGGAAGGAAGGAGGAGAGACAACAAGAAATGACCGTGAAGTATGTGAGGAACTCAACAAGAGATTCAAAAGAAGTGTTCACAGAGGAGACAGAGGGCTCCAGAAGACGGAGAGGTGGGGTACACCACCATGTGCTGGACACAGTGCACACAACCGAGGAAGAAGTGAAAGGCTTCTGAGTGAGCTAGATACCTCAAAGGCAATGGGGCCAGAATGACATCTCCCCCTGGGTATTGAGAGAGGGGGCAGAGGCACTATGTGTCCCTACCCAAAAATATTCAATACATCAATCGAAACAGGGAGATTGCCTGAGGCATTTGGGAAGACAGCAAATGTAGTCCCAATCTTTAAAAAAGGAGACAGACATGAAGCACTAAACTACAGACCAGTGTCACTGACATGTATATTATGCAAAATCATGGAGAAGATATCAGGAGAAGAGTGGTGGAACACCTAGAAAGGAATGATCTCATCAACAGTAGCCAACATGTTTCAGGGACGGGAAATCCTGTGTCACAAACCTACTGGAGTTCTATGACATGGTGACAGCAGTAAGACAAGAGAGAGAGGGGTGGGTGGATTGCATATTCTTGGACTGCAAGAAGGCGTTTGACACAGTTCCACACAAGAGATTGGTGCAAAAACTGGAGGACCAAGCAGTGATAAAAGGGAAGGCACTACAATGGATCAGGGAATACTTGTCAGGAAGACAGCAGCGAGTCATGGTACGTGGCGAGGTGTCAGAGTGGGCACCTGTGACCAGCGGGGTTCCACAGGGGTCAGTCCTAGGACCAGTGCTGTTTCTGGTATTTGTGAACGACATGACGGAAGGAATAGACTCTGAGGTGTCCCTGTTTGCAGATGACGTGAAGTTGATGAGAAGAATTCACTCGATCGAAGACCAGGCAGAACTACAAAGGAATCTGGACAGGCTGCAGACCTGGTAGAGCAATTGGCTCCTGGAGTTCAATCCCACCAAGTGCAAAGTCATGAAGATTGGGAAAGGGCAAAGAAGACCGCAGACAGAGTACAGTCTAGGGGGCCAGAGACTACAAACCTCACTCAAGGAAAAAGATCTTGGGGTGAGTATAATACCAGGCACATCTCCTGAAGCGCACATCAACCAAATAACTGCTGCAGCATATGGGCGCCTAGCAAACCTCAGAACAGCATTCCGACATCTTAATAAGGAATCGTTCAGGACCCTGTACACCGTGTACGTTAGGCCCATATTGGAGTATGCGGCACCAGGTTGGAACCCACACCTAGCCAAGCACGTAAAGAAACTAGAGAAAGTGCAAAGGTTTGCAACAAGACTAGTCCCAGAGCTAAGAGGTATGTCCTACGAAGAGAGGTTAAGGGAAATCAACCTGACGACACTGGAGGACAGGAGAGATAGGGAGGACGTGATAACGACATACAAAATACTGAGAGGAATTGACAAGGTGGACAAAGACAGGATGTTCCAGAGATTGGACACAGTAACAAGGGGACACAGTTGGAAGCTGAAGACACAGATGAATCACAGGGATGTTAGGAAGTATTTCTTCAGCCACAGAGTAGTCAGTAAGTGGAATAGTTTGGGAAGTGATGTAGTGGAGGCAGGATCCATACATAGCTTTAAGCAAGGTATGATGAAGCTCAGGTTCAGGGAGAGTGACCTAGTAGCGATCAGTGAAGAGGCGGGGCCAGGAGCTCGGACTCGACCCCCCGCAACTCAACTAGGTGAGTAAACTAGGTGAGTACCACACACACACACACACACACACACACACACACACACACACACACACACACACACAAAACCACACACACACACACACACACACCACACACACACACACCACCACACACACAACAAACACACACACACACTACAAACACACACACACACACACACAACACACACACAAGAACACACTACACACTCATACACAAAACACACACACACACACAACACACACACCACACACTACACACACAAACACAATCACACACACAACACACACACAAACACCCACACCATTACTGCACACACCACGACACACACACACCAAACACACACACACACACAGCTATAACACATAACACACACAACAACAACACACAACACACATACACAAATCAAAAATAACTAACACACTATAAAAAATTTTACACACACACAACTCTATGAAAAATTCCCTGTTCTCGTTATAATTTTTTTTTAATTTTTCCCAATTAAAAGTGTAAACAAGTGTATGGTCGCAGTGAACTCGGTAACAAATACTTTGCCAGGAAAAAAATTCGTTAATGCCATGTAATAACGATTAAAAAAAGTCAATAACGATATCAACAGGAATTCTGTTCCCTGTTTATCTTTCTGTTGCGTTAATCAGCTGTGATAGCTGTAGCTGATGTTGTGTTTACTGTAGTTGTTGATAATGTTATTGTTTATCATTATTATTATTATTATTTTTATTATTTTATTATTATTATTATTATTATTATTATTATTATTATTATTATTATTATTAAAATTATTATTATTATTATTATATTATTATTATTATTATTAGATTATTATTATTGTTATTATTATTTTATTATTATTATTTTATTATTATTTTATTATTATTATTATTATTATTATTATTATTATTATATTATTATTATTATTTTATTATTATTATTATTATTATTATTATTTATTATTATTATTATTATGTTATTATTATTTATTATTATTATTATTATTATATATTATTATTATTATTTTATTATTATTATTATTATTATTATTATTATTATTTATATTATTATTATTATTATTATTATTATTATTATTATATTATTATTATTATTATTATTATATTATTATTATTATTATTATTATATTATTAATATTTTTATTGTTATTATTATTATTATATTATTATTATTATTATTATTGTTATTATTATTTTTATTATTATTATTATTATTATTATTATTATTATTATTATTATTATTATTATTATTTTTATTATTATTAATTATTTTTATTATTATTATTATTATTATTATTATTATTATTTATCATTATTATTATTATTATTATTATTATTATTATTATTATTATTATTATTATTGTTATTATTATTATTATATTTCAAGTTCCATATTTTATCGTATCTCTTCCTTTTCTATTCAGTGTCGACAGTGTCGACAGTGTCGACAGTGTTGACAGTGTCGACAGTGTCGACAGGCAGCCAGGTAAGTTCAACCGCATGTCAGCTCTGCTGACAACATTTCAGACAAGTTGAAGACCAAGTTATCACTGGGACAACATTTCGCCCAGCGCTGACATTTATGGTGTTTTGCTCTGTGTAGAGGTGTATCAAGTCATGCTGCGCTCTGTGTAGAGCTCTAACATGTTTCGCCCTGTGTGGAGGTTTATCGAGTCATGTTTCGCCCTGTGTAGAACTTCATCACTTTACGTATCGTTCTGCGAAGAGCTTCAGTATATTTCGCTCTGAATAGAGCTTCATCAGCCCACGTTTCTTCCTGTGCAGAGTTGTATCGCGTTTAGCTCTGTACTGAGTTGTTGAGTTGTTGTGTCTAATTTATCAGCTCTGTACTGAGTTTTGCCACCACCTGACAAAGCTCTACACAGAGCCAAACATTGCCTACCTAATAAAAGCAAGCTCTACGACCATTCTCTTCTTCACGAGAGCCAGTTAGAGCCATTGAGGGGGCATCGTCAGTCTTAAATATCTCAGGCAGCATCCCTGCTCTGCGAGACTGATAACAAGCCACAGTTGGAGCGAGAGAACGAGAGCTAGCTTCCGAGAGAGCGAGAAAGAGAGAGAGAGAGAGAGAGAGAGAGAGAGAGAGAGAGAGAGAGAGAGAGAGAGAGAGAGAGAGAGAGAGAGAGAGAGAGAGAGAGAGAGAGAGAGAGAGAGAGAAGAGAGGAGAGAGAGAGAGAGAGAGAGAGAGAGAGAGAGAGAGGAGAGAGAGAGAGAGAGAGAGAGAGAGAGAGAGAGAGAGAGAGAGAGAGAGAAAGAGGAATATAAATTACTGCTACCTTCTCTCCGGAATCGTTTTCGGGTCAGTGACACTAGGAAAGAGGGGGCGGAGGACCCCTAGTGGGGAAGAAGTGGGGTATGATACTGGTGAAAGGGTCCTTGATCCATGGAACTGGAACTATTCTCCCTTGGATTTAACGTGAGTGCCTACCTTTATGGGTTAGCGCTTCTCCTCCTCATTATGTTGGTAGAAGAAGAAAGGTGGACAGAGAGAGAGAGAGAGAGAGAGAGAGAGAGAGAGAGAGAGAGAGAGAGAGAGAGAGAGAGAGAGAGAGAGAGAGAGAGAGAGAGAGAGAGAGAGAGAGAGAGAGAGAGAGAGAGGGAGGTAGGGGTCTGGGAGGGGAAACACGTCTAGCAAGTTAAGTGTAAAAACAGAGTCTAATATGAAAGGATTTAGTGGACTGGTTAAATTACTCACCCCAGAAGCCGTGGTAAGACTCCAGACAAATTTGGAAACTCCTCACCAGGTAGCAGTCTTAATTCAGGCTCAAACTGTTAAAAATAATTTTTTTTTGTGGTGAAAATAATGAGAAAAATTAGTGTGTGTGTATTCACCTATTTGTGGTTGCAGGGGTCGATTCATAGCTCCTGGCCCCGCCTCTTTACTGATCGCTACTAAGGCCTCTCTCTTCCTGCTCTCTGAGCTTTGTTATACCTCGTCTTAAAGCTATGTATGGTTTCTGCCTCCACTACGTCACTTACTAGACTATTTCACTTTCTGACAACTCTATGACTGAAGAAATACTTCCTAACATCCCTTTGATTCATCCGAGTCTTCAGTTTCCAATTGTGATCCCTCGTTTCTCGTGTCCCATCTCTGGAACATCCTGTCTCTGTCCACATTGTCAATTCCTCGCAGTATTATGCATGTTGTTATCATATCTTTCCTAACCCTTCTGTCCTCTAGTGTCGTCAGGTCTATTTCCCTTAACCTTTCTTCATAGGACATTTCCCTTAGCTCTGGGATTAGTCTTGTTTTAAACCTTTGCACTTTCTCCAATTTTTTGACGTGCTTGACCAGGTGTGGGTTCCAAACTGGTGCTGCATACTCCAGTATGGGCCTGACGTGCACGGTGTACAGAGTCTTGAACGATTCCATACTGAGGTATCGGAATCGCTATTGTCAGGTTTGCCAGGCGTCCATATGCTGCAACTGTTATCTAGTTGATGTGCTCCTCAGGAGATGTTCTCGGTATTATACTCACCCCAAGATCCTTTTCCTTGAGTGAGGTTTGCAGTCTTTGGCCACCTAACCTATACTCTCTCTGCGGTCTTCTTTGCCCTTCCCCGATCTTCATTACTTTGAATTTGGCGGGGTTAAATTCGAGGAGCCAGTTGCTTGACCAGTCTTTCAGCTTCTCTAAGTCTCTTTGTAGTCCTGCCTGATCCTTATCCGATTTAATTCTCCTCATTAACTTCATATCATCTGCAAACAGGGACACTTCTGAGTCTATCCCTTCCAATATGCCATTCTCATATACCAAAATTAGCACTGGTCCTAGGACTGACCCCCGTGGAACCCAGCGTGTCACAGGCGCCCACTCTGACACCTCATCACGCACCATGACTCGCTGTTGCCTCCCTGTCAGGTATTCCCTTAGCCATTGCAGTGCCCTTCCTGTTATATGCGCCTGAACCTCTAGCTTTTGCACAAATCTCTTGTGAGGAACTGTGTCGAAGACCTTCTTGCAGTCCAAGAAAATGCAATCAACCCACCCCTCTCTCTCGTGTCTTACTTCCGTTACCTTGTCATAAAACTCCAGTAGGTTTGTGACACAGGATTTACCTTCCATGAGGCCGTGCTGGTTGTCGTTTATAATCTTGTTCCATTCCAGGTGCTCCACCACTCTCCTCCTGATAATCTTCTCCATGACTTTGCATACTATACACGTCAGACACTGGTCTATAGTTTAGTGTGTGTGTGTGTGTGTGTGTGTGTGTGTGTGTGTGTGTGTGTGTGTGTGTGTGTGTGTGTGTGTGTGTGTGTGTGTGTGTGTGTGTGTGTGAACATTACACTTCAAATTCACGCACATCAAAAACGACTGAGAAAAAAAGTTAAATAATTTTGCACTTATAGGAACAATGAATTAGCTGATCAACACAACAAGATTAAAATCAGATAAAAATCTGTCAGTTAAAACTATCTCCAGCATTAATAAATATAAACTCACAGCCAGTGAGCACTTATTCATCTAAATTCAAAACTAATTGCCAGACTATCCAAATTCAAAACTATCTTCCATTAATAATAGAAATTTCAAGATACCTAAATCCTTTCTTTATTTTCCACCTGACATTTACACACACATAACACATAATATAAAATATATATATATATATATATATATATTATATATATATATATATATATATATATATATATATATATATATATAATATAATATATATATATATATATATAATATATATATATGTCGTGCCGAATATGTAAAACTGGTCAATTAGCAAGAACTCATTTAAAATTAAGTCCTTTCTAAAATTTTATCTTATACGTTTAAAGATATATTTTTTTCATTAATGTTAATGTAAAAATTTTTAATTTTGCACCAAAAGAATCTTAGAAAACTTACCTAACCTTATTATAACAAAAGCAATTTATTTTAGCCTAACCCAACTAAATATATTTTAGATTTGTTTACAATAATTTAATACTAAACAAACACAGTGAAATATATTTTTCTCGTAGGTTCAGAATGATTTTGGCGAAATTATTGCATACACAAATTTTCGCTTGTCCTATATGGCAAGATGAGCGTTGCTATTTAAGCCAAGATCGCAAGTTCTGCCTATTCGGCACGACATATATATATATATATATATATATATATATATATATATATATATATATATATATATATATATATATATATATATATATATATATATATATATATATATATCTTATAAGTGCTGGCCGGACCTTATATAGCTTCCTTGGATGGCTTTACTTTCTATTCCTTGATAATGTGAGTAGTCACGAAAGCGCTGTGGAATTTTCCTATTCTTCAGAGTGGTTGTTTTGCATAAAATATATTATATATATATATATATAATTATATCAATTATATATAATTATAATATTTAATATTATATTTTATATAATATATATAGATAATTATATATATTCTATTTATAATAAATATAAATAAAAATAACACTACATATTTCCAAGAGCAGGCGAAATATTCCCCAAACACTGATCTTGCGAAGGAGACTCGAACCTACGAACCTTTGGGAAAAGGTACGCAGTGTGGGTAGATTGGTAAAGCACTGCGTATCTTGTTCCAAGGTTCGTAGGTTCGAGTCTCCTTCAGCCAGAGATCTGTTTATATATATATTATATATATATTATATATATATATATATATATATATATAATATAATAGTCCTTATTTTTCGTATACCGTATATATTATTTCTATATGTATCGGCACTTAATGTCATCTTCTGTCTATTGCCATGTACTCTCATGCAGAGTGTACTGCCTTGTCCTTATCTCTCTGACAGGTTGACTTCGCTGACTCATTGTCACTCAATTTGTGCTATGTTTGGCGGGTCTTCTGTACATTATTCATGGCAATCTTCGGATCATCAATCTGTACACCTGGATCGTTAATCCCTGCACCCGGATTATCAGTCTGTGCACCCGGATGGATCATCATCCCCCCAGAGATAATTTTGTCTCCTCTGCCTCTCTCTAAACATGAGCACGATATAAGAACATAAGAAAGGAGGAACACTGCAGCAGGCCTGTTGGCCCATACTAGGCAGGTCCTTTACAATTCATCCCACTAACAAACATTTGACCAACCCAATTTTCAATGCCACCCTAGAAACAAGCTCCGATGTGCAAGTCCCACTCAAATCCAACCCCTCCCACTCATGTACTTATCCCAACCTAAATTTGAAATTACCCAAAGTCCTAGCCTCAATAACCCAACTAGGTAGACTGTTCCACTCATCAACTACCCTATTTCCAAACCAATACTTTCCTATGTTCTTTCTAAATCTAAACTTATCTAATTTAAATCCATTACTGTATTATTATTATTATTATTATTATTATTATTATTATTATTATTATTATTATTATTATTATTATTATTATTAAGCACAAGAGTCAGTCCGGGAAGGATTATGCAGTAATTATGACAAACGAAATCTCAATTACGCGATTAGGGAACGAGTAGGATCTGCAACCATGGCATGTGTGACCAGCGAGTTTCAGGACTCCCTGGAAATGGGTTCATGTCCCACCAGTTCCGTGGCTTTTATGCCTCACGCATGTCGTCCTCTACTGTACTTCTGTGATACCTGCCTTCGATATTATTTATTTTGCGTTTTGTCTCTGATATTTAGTTGATTTTCATAAAATTTTTAAATTCTTCTTGTGCCCTTTAAAGTGGTGTGTGTGGTGTGTTGTGTGTGTGTGTTTTGGTGTGTGTGTGTGTGTGTTGTGTGTGTGTGTGTGTGTGTTGGGTGTGTGTGTGTGTGTTCACTGTTGAAGACGGATTACCATCTGTTATGAAAAAACTCTTTTGAAATTCTAAGTCGACTTGGCAGCTGGTGTGAGGCTGAGAGTGTGAGATGCCGCCGCTGTGCAGGTGTGTCATGAGAAACATCCACCAAACAAGAAAAAGGGAAAATGTTAAACAAGAAATTGTGAAGTGGAATGACATTAGAAAAAATAAAACGTCTAAAATAAGAATATAAGAACATAAGAAAGAAGGAGCACTGCAACAGGCCTACTGACCCATGCGGTGCAAATCCATGTTGTCTTCCCCTAGATTAGACCAATGACCACCCCCCCCGGAATAGCCCAATGTCCCACCCAGTCTGGTCACCTCCACTCAAGGATGGAGCACTGCACCAGACCCAGCAGCACAAGCTAGTCAGGTCCAACTCACACTCACTCATGTATTTATCTAACCTATTTTTAAAACTACACAACGTTTTAGCCTGAATAACTGTACTCGGGAGTTTGTTCCACTCATCCACAACTTATTACCAAACCAGTGCTTTCCTATATCCTTCCTGAATCTGAATTTTTCCAACTTGAAACCATTGCTGCGAGTCCTGTCTTGGCTGGAAATTTCAGCACGCTATTTACATCCCCTTTATTTATTTCTGTTTTCCATTTATACACCTCGATCATATAACGTATGTTCAGTTATATGTATCCCTAGTGTGTATCTGTTAGCTTTTGTCTGTCACATGTAATGGGTTATAGGTAAACTGTGTATGCCGCTATGGTGCAACATTGTATGTTTTATGATTTAATTGTTTTTCACCCTTGGTTACAGGGTTCATTATTGTAATGAAGTGTATTTTCAATAAAACATAAAAAAAAATTCTACGCCTTTCGAGAGAGTGCAGAGTCAGGGCCCTCAGTCTATCCTCATAGGGAAGATTTCTGATACATGGGATCATCTTTGTCATCCTCCTTTGTACGTTTTCCATTGCATTTATATCCATTCTGTAATACGTGACCAGAACTGCGCGGCATAATCCAAATGAGGCCTAACCAAGGATATATAGAATGAAGAACAACCTGAGGACTTCTATTATTTATACTTCTAGATATGAAGCCAAGAATTCTGTTAGCTTTACTGCGAACACTAATGCACTGTTGTCTTGGTTTTAGATTACTGCTAACCAGAACTCCTAAATCCTTTTCGCAATCAGTAATATTAAAGATCTACATTATTTAGTTTATATGTGGCAGGGTTTTATTTAACCTGTCCAACATTAGAATTTTGCTTTTGTCAATATTAAACTGCATCTGCCACTTCTCCGACCATTGCATCAGTCTATTCAAATCATCCTGGAGTGCTCTAGTGTCCTCATTAGAATGAACTGGACGGCCTATTTTGGTGTCATCACAAATTTTTGCTTATGTCGCTTTTTATTCCTCATCTATGTCGTTTATGAAAAATTGTGAACAAAAAGGGGGCCCCAACACACACACACACACACACACACACACACACACACACACATATAATATATATAATTATATATAATTAATATAATATATAATATATAAAAATATAATTATAATAAAATTTATATTATATAAATATATATGGTGATGAATTGGTAGGGTGCAAAGAGAAAATTGAAGTGAATCAGGAAAGAGTAAGGTTATGAGGATAACAAAAGATTAGGTGATGAAAGTTGGATATCAGATTGGGGAAGAGATGGAGGAGTATGTATTCAGATATTGGAAGTGGACGTGTCAGCGGATGGTGTCTATGAAAGATGAGGTGAATCAAGAATTGATGAGGGGAAAAGGGTGAGTGGTGCACTTAGGAGTCTGGGGGAGACAAAGAACTTTGTCCTTGGAGGCAAAGAGGGGAAATTTTAATGAGAGAATAGTTTTACCAACGCTCTTATATGGGTGTGAAGCATGGGTGATAATGTTGCAGCGAGGAGAAGGCTGGAGGCAGTGAGATGTCATGTCTGAGAGCAATGTGTGGTGTGAATATAATGCAGAGAATTCGTAGTTTGGAAGTTAGGAGGAGGTGGGGGATTAAACCAAACTGTTGTCCAGAGGGCTGGGGAAAGGGGTTTTGTTGAGGTGGTTCGGACATGGGGAAAGAGAATGGAGCGAAACAGAATAATTTTCAAGAGTGTATCAGTCTGTAGTGAAGGAAGGCGGGGAAAGGGGTCGGCCTAGGAAAGGTTGGAGGGAGGGGGAAAGGAGGTTTTTTTTGTGCGGGGGGGCTTTGGATTTCCCACAGCATGCGTGGCGTTTTGATAGGGAATAGAGACAAATGGTTTTAATACTGACGTGCTTTTGGGTGGAGCAAAGTACATTATAAAGGGTTCAGGAAAACCCGGGCAGCCGACTTGAGTACTGGAGATGGAAGTACAGTGCTGCATCTGAGGAGGGCTTAAGTTGCAGTTTAAAAACTAAAGTGAAAACCTTCGGGCAAGACAGGATGGAGTAAATGAGGTGAAGTTTTTTTTCGGGCCACCCTGCTTGGTGAATCGCCATGGATAAAATTATATTTTAATATTATATATAATATATTATTAATATATATATATATTATATATTATAAATATATATATATATATAAATAAATTTAATTATATTATAATTATAATATGTCGTGCCGATATGTAAAACTGGTCAATTAAAAAGAACTCATTTAAAAATTAAGCCCTTTTCAAAATTTTCTCTTATACGTTTTAAGATATATTTTTTTCAATTGGTTTGTTAATGTTAAAATTTTTAATTTTTGCTCCAAAAAATCTTAAAAACTGACCTAACCTTATTATAAAAAAAATTTATTTTAAAGCCTAACCAACTAAATAATATTTAATTGTTTACAAATAATTTAAATACTAAACAAAACAACACAAATAAAATTTTTTTCGTTAGTTCAAATTTGAAATGGAAAATTAGCATACACAAATTTTCCCCTTGTCTATATGCAAGATGAGCGTTGCTATTTAAGCCAAGATCGCAATTCTGCTATTTCGGACGACAATAATATATATATATTTATATATATATATATATAATATATTTATATTTTAACTAGCACCATAGTCAATCTAGACTTCAGGCATCCTTTAAACCTAGTGAAAAGATCTAGTTTTGGCGCCGGTCTAGACACTTCCCCTAATGTTTTTGCCACTTTACAGCCTCCCCGGCTGGTTGCAGGAAAGCTTTGAGAGAGAGCAGAAAACGCCTGGTCAGATGTCGTCCAGCAGGGTAACACACCCCGCCCCATTAATCTCCTGCATAAAAAGTAGAAAAAACGAACTGAGTGGCGGGGCCGGAAAGATGGCACTGGCAAAACACGAAGAGTCCCTCTAGGCGATCTTATGTACACACCACAAACACAAACACACACACACACATACACACACACACACACACACACACCACACACACACCACACTCACACACACCCTATTGGAGTAAAGCGGCACCAGTTTTGAACCCACACCTGCCAAAAACACGTAAGAAAATAGAGAAAGGGCAAAGGTTGCAACAAGACTAGTCCCGAGCTAAGAGGTGTCCAGAGGAGAGTTAGGAAATCACACCCGACGACACTGAGGACAGGAAGATAGGGGGGAAAATATAACGACATACAAAATACTGAGAGAATTGACAAGGTGGACAAAGACAGGATGTTCCAAGATTGGAACACAGTAAAAGGGACACAATTGGAAGCTGAAGACACAATGAATCAAGGTGTTAGAAGTAATTTTTTCCCAACCCCCAAAAGTAGTCAGTAAGTGGATAGTTTGGAAGCGATTTTAGTGGAGGCAGGATCCCTACATAGCTTAAGCAGAGGATGATAAAAGTCACGGGCTCAGGGGGATTTCCGAGCCAAACAGTGAAGAGGCGGGGCCAGAGCTCGGACTCGACCCCCGCAACCTCAACTAGTTTAGTACATAGGTGTACACACACACACCCACGACACACACAACAGCTAATTGGAATGTTTCCCATGAAGAAAGATTAAGGAAAACGGCCTGACGAAAACTGAGGACAGGAAGGTCAGGGGACATGTAACGACATATAAAATACTGCGTGGATGACAGGTGGCCCAAGACAGGATGTTCCGGAGGGGACACAAAAACAAGGCCACAATTGGGAAATTGAAGACCCAATTGTCTAGAGAGATTTAGGAAGTATTTCCCCTTTATTTCATATTTGCAGTGGAATACCTAGAAATGACGTAGTGGAGCAGGAACCATACACAGTTTTAAGACGAGGTTTGATAAAGCCATGGAGCGGGAAAGAGAGGCCCCCGTAGCAACCGTGAAGAGGCGCCAGGAGCTAGACTCGACCCCTCAACCACAAATGGTGAGTACACCCCACACACACACACACACACACACACACACACAACACACACACACATACACACACACACCACACAACCACACACAACACACACACACACAACACACACACACACCACATATATAAATTTTATATAATATATATAATTATTATATATAATATATTTATATATTATATATATATTATTTATTTAAAAATTTATATATAATAATATATATATATAAAATATAAATATTCGTGCCGAATAATAAAAACTGGTCAATTAGCAAGAACTCATTAAAATAAGTCCTTCTAAAAATTTTTTTCTTATACGTTTAAAGATATATTTTTTTCATTAATGTTAATGTAAAAAATTTTAATTTGCACAAAGGAAACTTAGGAAACTTACCTAACCTTATTATAAAGAAAAAATTTATTGTGCCTAACCCAACTAAAAATTTTTTTAGATTTGTTTACAATAATTTAATACTAAGCAAACACAGTAATTTTTTTTTTTTCGGGTTTGGTTCAGAATGATTTTGGGAGAATTATTGCATACACAATTTTCTCTTGTCCCATATGGAAGATGAGCGTTGCTATTTAAGCCAAGATCGCAAGTTTGCCTATCGGCACACAAAATATATATATATAATAATATATAATAAAAAAATTAATATATATATATAATATAATAATAATATATATTAATAATATAATATATATATATAATATATATATATATAATATAATATATATATTTGTGTGGGGTAAAATAATTAACTCAATCTCCACAAAATGAAAGAACTTGCTTTAGTTAATATACAGAAATTAGGTAGTTGGTAACAGGGAGTGATGGCACTGCCAGAGTGCAAGTGCTGAGTAACAAAGGGTTTCATTGCAGTGTGGAACAGGGTAAAAGTGCCTGACCCACAACCTGATAACGCCTCACTTACCGAAACCATTCCTCTTAATTCTTAATTCTTTGTAATATTTTTTTTTTTTGCTTTTTTGTCATATTTCGGAAAAAAATATTCATATTAATCAGATTTTTTTGTTTCTATCAGACTACTGCTGCTCTAAATTTCTGTATTTATTCTCAAAGTGAATCTCTCTCTCTCCTCTCTCTCTCCTCTACCCCCTCTCCCCCTCCTCTCTCTTCTCCCATCAAACTATCATCTATCTGTCTATCTATCTCTCTATCCATCTTTACCTCTCTGTCTATCTATGTATCTATTTATCTATCTATTTCTGCCTCTCTCCCTCATAAATAAATTACGCCATCAATCTTATAATTCACTATGAGAGTAATTACGCTCTCGTTGTATCGTAAAATTAATGGCGCTTTACAACTGTTGTTTATCAGTCAATGATAAAAATATCGAACAAGATTACAAAAATGAATAAAGGAAAAAAAAACTTATGCATGACTGGAGTTAAAACAGAGGAAAAAAAAACACGTTGTTTTCTTGTTTAAATGGCTGATGTTTGACCTTGAGTGAGGAGGAGGAGGAGGAAGAAGAGGAGGAAGAGGAAGAAGAGGAGGAGGAGGAAGAAGAGGAGGAGAAAAAGGAAGAGATATACGCAACTGTTGCGTATATGCTCCCATCCTCGGATTAAGTCTGATTATTTCCATATTTTCCAGGCGCTGTGTCAACCCCTACGGGTTCTTGCTCCCTTCGTTGTGAGTGTCATAGAGGCACGTGTCACACTCTGAAGGAGACTTGGTGAGTGTTGACCAGCCAGGCTGTTGGTACTACGATGCTGGTTCCAACAACCTAATTGATCAGACCATCTACCAGGTGTTGATCCCCGGAATCAATAAAGGCAATATAATAATAATACTAATAATAATAATAATAATGATAATAATAATAATAATAATAATAATAATAATAATAATAATAATAATAATAATAATAATAATAATAATAATAATAATAATAATAATAATAATAATAAGTAACATTTATGAAAGGGTTCAGGGAAACCGCAGGCCGGACTTGAGTCCTGGAGATGGGAAGTACAGTGCCTGCACTCTGAAGGAGGGGTGTTAATGTTGCAGTTTAAAAACTGTAGTGTAAAGCACCCTTCTGGCAAGACAGTGATGGAGTGAATGATGGTGAAAGTTTTTCTTTTTCGGGCCACCCTGCCTTGGTGGGAAATCGGCCAGTGTGAATAATAATAATAATAATAATAATAATAATAATAATATAATAATAATAATAATAAAATAATAATAATAATAATACCACTACTACTAACTACTACACTACTACTATTATTATTATTATTATTTTATTATTATTATTATTATTATTATATATTATTATTATTATTATTATTATTATTATTATTATTATGTAGTGCACAAATCATTTGTAATTTATATAATAACAGGAGTGTACACACACACACACACACACACACACACACCACAACACACACACACACACACACACACACACACACACACACACACACACACACCACACACCACACACACAGTAATATCACACACAACAGAACACTAATCTAATGCAACAGAACACTAGTCCAGGTCGAGAACCGTAGCATTACCACAGCGCACAATCACGCACTCCTCACCACAGAACTAATGTTCCGCGTCAGAAGTAAAGCTAGCGTCATTTAAATTCGTAAGTCAGGACCTCAAGTCATCCACTTGGGGATTAGAGAAAGAGTTTCACCTTCAAGACAGCTCACAAGGTTCATTACCCACGTCTGTCAGGATAATATGTGTGTGTGTGTGTTTTGTGTGTGTGTGTGTGTGAGATAGTGTGAGAGACCTGGGAGTTACATGCCTCTGTGCACCTGCACGAAAGCTTTTAAATTAGTAAATAAACAAAAACATAAATGTGTAAAACGATATTATTCTACTTAATTAGATCTGTTTACATCTCTGTTTACTGTTGTCTCGTGAATTTATTCATAAACAAACACAAAGCACATGCGAATCAATTATGCAAAAACAACCACACGGAAAAAACATAAATCTGTTTTTTATTTTTGTGTGTGTATTAATGCATTAGCAAAGAGGAGGTATTAGGCAGGAGATAGAAGATAAACTAAGATTAGCGTAGTTAAGACTGGTCAGGAAACAGGATAATTGTTTAAACCTGACGAGAGTCTTAGTCATATGATGACCAGCAGCTGGAGCTTTTGGTTATGTGACCGAGGACTTCCACTGGCTTACCCCTTCCACCACTTTAAAAATTAAGTTGTAATGAACAGCCACACTCCAAGAGATATTATTGTGGCAGCGAGAGAACTGAATTAAATGACGGAAAACCTCGAATCATGGAGTCTTGGTTTCAGGTGTCGTGCGACCACAGTACGACCAAACGACACAGACTGCAACCCAAGCTTTCATGGGAACAACGTTTCGTCTTCAACAGGTTAAAAACATCTAACAACGAGGGGAACTAGATTAGACCCAACAATAGCATATACGTTGTGACAACAAATGGTATACAATACCGACAAGATGAAATAAGACACGATAACAACATCTGGGTGATCTTATAGGTCAGACGTTTCGCAGAATCTCCACGACTAACGGTGCTCTTTCGCACCTACTGCCCAGGTTTATGGACTGATTACCTCATCTTCTGTAACCATAGTTCTACTGTCTTCAAGTTAAGTCCCTGGAATTTGTATTGATAAAGCCACTGGTGGCGAAACGTCTACAATAAAGATACACCCAGAGGTTGCATCAGTGTCTGTAATTTCAATAGCTTACGTTGCACGCCGAGTGGCTACATAAACATGGCTTCGTAACCCTACAGTAAGTAGTTAGCTGGTGAGTCATCTACTACTGGTGTGGGTCGCATCCTGCACAAAATAAGATTGAGGACGGCACCAATGGAAATAAGACAGACAGTCCTCAATGCTGCATTGGCCTTCCTTGGGTTATCTTGGAGGGCTCACCCTCCACGGGGTTACAAATCCCGAAGAAAAGACAGAAGTTGGCAATTAGTGATACAGATATACCAGTATACCTGTTCAACGTAGATTAACGGATTTATTTTCGATTTGTTTGGTCAATGAGAGTTTTTTATTCAGCTACAACACTTGTTTTAAGATGTTGAATGGTGGTAACACAATACTGACGGGTTGAAGAATGTGATACAAGTGTGATACCTGGATATCTTGATGTTGATTCGGCGATAAAGATACCAAGTGTTGGGCCCATTGGTGTCTTGTATAACACACACAATGTCCATCCCTCTCACATCAAGCACTCTGTCCTCTCATTCACCTCAACCCTCACATCTCACGACGCACTTGGTTATCGTCACTCACCTTCAGCACCTTTCACTGAGAGCACTTTTCCCCTCACGCTCACCCTCACCTGCACTTGTGCCTCAATCTCCTCCGAGCGAGAGACGCTCAGAGAGGCACATCTGGCCTCACGCGCGTCACCTCTCCCCGCACTTGTAGCCTCACCATCACCTCTCTCCCCGCACTTGTGCCTCACCTCACCTCTCCACCGGCACTTCTGCCTCAACCTCACCTCTCACCGCACTTGTGCATCACCCACCATTTCACGTGCACTTTTCCCTCACCTCACCGCTCACACGCACTTGTGCCTCACCTCACCTCTCCTGCCCGCACTTGTGATGTCTCCGTCACCTCACTTCATCACCGCACTGTGCTTCACCTCACCTCTCCCGGCACTTTCTCCCTCACCTCACCTCTCACCATACGACCTTAGTGCCGCCCAGCAAACAGACGCTTCACCACCTCACGGGCGGACTTCAGGCACTCACCCGTACCTATTCTAATACTTTCCAATTCTCTCCCACCACCGACTACCGACCTCCCTCACCTTTCACTCTCTCCACTACCACCACCGATCTCTTTTCCTTCCCCTTACAGTGCTGGCAGCACCACCCTCTATCACTTCCGGTGATGCCTTAAACAGAGATACCACCACCTACAGAGTTGCTACAACTACCTATCTACTACACGGTGATGCCAACACACTACCCACCACCTTACAGTGCTGCCAAGCGACCTCACCTCTACTACGGATGATGCCACCACTTACCGACCGACCTCACAGTGTTGCTAGCACCACCTCTACTCACGGTGATGCCAACACTACCACCACCTTACAGTGTTGCTAGCACCACCTCTACTCACGGTGATGCCAACACTACCACCACCTCACAGTGTATGCTAGCACCATCCTCTACTCCACGGTGATGCCAAACACCAACGCACCGACCGACCTATACAGTGTTGTCGAGCGCCACCACCTCTACGATCACGAGGTGATCGAGCCAACAATACCACCACCTTACAGTGTTGCTAGCACCACCTCTTAGACTCACGTGACGTGATGCCACACTACGCACCACCTTACAGTAGTTGCTAGCACCACCTCTACTCACGGTTGACTGCCAACAATAACCAACCACCTTACAGTTGCCTGCCAGCACCACCTCCTACTCACGGTGATGCCAACACTACACACCTCACAGTGTTGCAAGCACCAACCTCTACTCACGGTGATGCGAGCCAACAATACCACCGACCTTACAGTGTTGCTAGCACCACCTCTACTCAGGTGATGCCAACACTACCTACCACCTTACCAGTGTTGCTACACCACCATCTACAGCCACGGTGAATGCAACACTACCACCACCTTACAGCTGTTCTGTAGCACACCTCTACTCACGCGAGTGCCAGCACTACACCAACCTTACAGTGCTGCCACACCTAGCCTCTACTCACGGCGTGAGCCAAACACTACCACCACCTCACAGTAGTTTGCATAGCACCTACCGTGCTACTCACGGTTGATCCAACAATACACACCTTACAGATTTCTGTCCCACCACCCCTCCTGCCAGGCAACCTCACCTCGTACTCACGGTTATTGCCAACACTACCACCACCTCACAGTGGTTCTTAGTCACCACCTCTACTCACGGTGATGCAACACTACCACGCGACTTACACTGTTTATGCTATCACCTACCTCTACTCACGGCGTGATCCAACAATGACCGCGCGCGTACCTACAGTGCTCTGTGCCCACACCAACCTTCCACTCACGGTGATGCCAACACTACCCACCACCTCAGCTCGGTGTTTGGCTTAGCAACCACCCTTCTACTCCACGGTCTTGCCCAACAATCACCACCGTACCTTACAGTGCTGAGCCGCACCACCACTACTCACGGTGATTGTCCAACACTACCAACCACCGTCACAGTGTTTTCTAGCACCAAACCTCTACTCATACGAGTGAAACTATGCCATACAATAACCTACCACCTTACAGTGCTGCCAGCCACCACCTCTACTCACGGTGATGCCAACACTACCACCACCCTCACAGTGTTGGCTAGCAACCACCTCTACTCACGTGGATTTCAACAATCCACCACCTTAAGTGACTCCATGCACACCCTACTCACGGTGATGGCCAACACTACCTGTATCCTACCTCACAGTGTTGCTACAGCACCGACCGTCTTACTCACGTGAATGCCAAACACTACCACCACCGAGTATCAGTCTAGCCTGCCAGCACGCCGAGCCGCGCTCGGACTACTGTGATGCCACACTACTCATCCACACTTACAGTGTTGCTAGCACCACCTCTACTCACGGTGAGTCCAACACTACACACCAACCGAAAACACCATACAGTGTTTCTGAATCTTAGCACCACCTCTACTCACAGGTGATGCGCAACACTACACCACCTTACAGTTTTGCTGCACCTCACCTCTACTCACGGTGATGCCAACAATACCACCACCTTACAGTTGCTGCCAGCACCACCTCATACTCACGTGGATGCCAACACTACCACCACCTCACAGTGTTGCTAGCACCACCTCTACTCACGGTGATGCCAACAATACCACCACCTTACAGTGCTGCCAGCACCACCTCTACTCACGGTGATGCCAACACTACCACCACCTCACAGTGTTGCTAGCACCACCTCTACTCACGGTGATGCCAACAATACCACCACCTTACAGTGCTGCCAGCACCACCTCTACTCACGGTGATGCCAACACTACCACCACCTCACAGTGTTGCTAGCACCACCTCTACTCACGGTGATGCCAACAATACCACCACCTTACAGTGCTGCAGCACCACCATCTACTGCACAGGTGATGCCAAGACTACCACACCTCACAGTGTTGCTAGCACCACCTCCTCGACGTCGACGGTGAGCACAAAGCAAAACCACCTAACCTACAAGTTCTGCCAGCTACCACACTCTACTCACGGTGATGCAACACTACCCACCACCTCACAGTGTTGCTAGCACCGAAGAACCTCTACTTCGACGGTGTATGCAAACAATACCGACCTCTCCTTACACGTGCTGCCATCAACCACCCTCTACTCACGGTGATGCCAACACTACCCACCACCTCACATGTTCCAGCCACCACCTTCTACTCTACGGGTGATGCCAACAGCTACCACCACCTCACAACGTTGCTTAGCACCGTGACCTCTCTCTCACGGTGATGCCAACACTACACCACCAACTCACAGTGTTTGCTGAGCACCTACCTCTACTCACTGGGTGATACGCCATACAATACCGACCGACCTTACAGTGCGCTGCCGCACCACCTTCCTACTCAGTGATTAGCCAACACTACCACCACCTCACAGTGTTGCCAGCACCGCCCTCACTCACGCGTGTGGTGATCAAACACTAACAACCCGACCTCACAGTCTCTTGCTAGCATACACTCACCATGCTATCTCACGGTGATGCCAACACTACCACCACCTCACAGGGTGTTGTCTAGACCACCTCACTCACGGTGAAGCCAACAATACCACACCTTACAGTGCTGCCAGCCCCACCTCCCTACTCACGGTGATAGCCAACCACTACGCCACCACCTCACAGTTTGCCAGCACACCTCTACTCACGGTGATGCCAACGACTAACACCACCATAGCGAGTGCTGCCGGAAGCACACTCTTCTGCTCACGAGGTGATGCCAACACTACGTACCACCAACCTTAAAGTGTTGCCAAGAGCACTACCTCTACCACGATGGATGCCAAGCACTACCACCACCTACCTTACAGTGTTCGGTCAGCACTGCCACTTCAACTCACGGTGATGCCAACATCAACTCGTACCACCTTACAAGAGTGTTGCCCAGCCACTACCGCTAATCACGGTGATGCCAACACTACCACCTACCTTACAGTGTTGCCAGCACCACCTTCTCGATCAATGGGCCGAGACTTTATAAGCGTCGCCTAGTAGACTAGCCCGGCTCTAGCCGGAGATAACATCCGGGATGGTTGAACCATTCCTAACTATGGACTCCACGACATATATAATATATATATTATATATATATATATATATATATATCTATATCACAATATATTATAAATATATATGAACACTATATATAAAAATATATATATATAAATATATATAGTATATATATCAATTAAACATATATAAATAATGGAGCGGCTTTGAAAAATAGAGATGAATCTGTTAGTTTCTTGTCAATATTAGTCTGTAATTGATTCTCTCAGAATTATCTGTTGTTAACTCTCGTATTTGGAATTGTCTATCTCTCACCATAAAGCATAAATAGTGTTGCTTGTCACTGTATGTGTCATTAGCGCTGTGACTGGCTCCTAGGCTTCCTAGGATCAAGAGCCCTTCATTGGTACGACGAAAAGCACCCTCCCCGCCCCCCCCCCCCACTCTTTGAAAGCGAATTTTAAGCAAGTAAATTCTAAAGGTTTCTTGAGGTGAATGGTTGAGAGTGATAGGTATGAGTGGTGGAGTTCTGGGTCATGGTTGAGGCGATGGTTGAGGTGATAGGTTGAGCGATTGTCCTGAAGGTTATGGTTGAGGTGATGTTGAGGTGTATGGTTGAAGGTGATGGTTGAGGGGGTGATGGTTGAGGCGATTGGTTGAGGTGATTGGTTGAGGTGAGTGGTTAGAGGTGAATGTTGAGGTGATGGTTGAAGGTGATGGTCTGAGAGTGATGGTTGAGGTGATGGTTAAGGTGTTGGTTGAGATGATGGCTGAAGTGATGTTTGAGCTGATGGTTGAGGTGATGGTTTGAGGTGATGGTTGAGGTGATGGTAGTGGGGGGGGGGGGGGTGGGGGTGGATGGGGGGGGATGGTTGAGGTTGATGGTTGAGGTGAGGTTGAGTGATGGTTGAAGTGATTGGTTGAGGTGATGGTTGAGGTGATGGTTGAGGTGATGGTTGAGGTGATGGTTGAGGTGATGGTTGAGGTGATGGTTGAGGTGATGGTTGAAGTGATGGTTGAGGTGATGGTTGAGGTGATGGTTGAGGTGATGGTTGAGGTGATGGTTGAGGTGATGGTTGAGGTGATGGATGAGGAGGTGATGGTTTGATGGTGATGTTGAGGGTGATGGTTAGGTGATGGTTGAGGGTGAGGTTGAGGGTATGGTTGAGGTGATGGTTGAGGTGATGAGTTTGAGGTGATGGTTGAGGTATGGTGTTGAGGGTGATTGGTTGAGGTGATGGTTGAGGTGATAGGTTGAGGTGATGTTGAGGTGATGGTTGAGGTGATGGTTGAGGTTATGGTTAGATTTGGTTTGAGATGATGGCTGAAGTGATGTTTTTGACTGATGGTTGAGGTGATGGCGTTGAGGGGATGGTTGGAGGTGATCTTGGTTGAGGTGATGGTTGAGGTGATGGTGAGTGAATGGTTGAGGTGATGCGTTAGGTGATGGTTGAGGTGATGTTGAAGTGATGGTTGAGTGATGGTTGAGGTGATGGTTGAGTGAGATGGTTGAGGTGGCGAGCTGGGTTTGAGGTATGGTTTGAGGCGATGTTTGAGGTGGATGGTTGAGGTGATGGTTGAGTGATGGTTGATGGTGATGGTTGAGGTGATGTTTGAGGCGTGATGGTTGAGGTGATGGTTTGAGGTGCTGGTTGAGGTGGATGGTAGATAGGTGATGGTTGAAGTGATGGTTGAGGGAGCGAGGGTTGAGTTGATGGTGATGAGGTGATGTTGAGGTGATGGTTGAGGGTGAGAGCTTGACGGTGAGCATTGGTTCATAGCGATAGGTTGATGGTGATGGTTGAGGCTGCAGGTAGCGGTGATGGTTGAGGTGATGGTTGAGTGAGTTGAGGTAGGTTGAGAGGTGATTGGTTGAGGGTGTGAATGGTTGAGGTGATGGTTTGAAAGTGATGTTGAGGTGAATGGTTGAGGTGATGGTGAGGTTGATTGTTGGAGGTTATGGTTGAGGTGATGGTTGAGGTGATGGTTGAGGGTGATGGTTGATGTGATGGTTGAGTGATGATTGAGTGTGATGGGTACTGAGGTGATGGGTTGAGGTATGGTATGAGGTAAGGTTTGAAGTAATATCAAGCAGAGGGAAGGGGCCGCGAAACCACTTCTCTTTATATCTCGGCTATGTGAGTTTCATATCTTGACAGCTTGAGAAGACGTGACTTGTGTCTTGAAGAAAAACTGTAGTGAATCTTACCACCAGCACCACCCCCTAGCACCACCATCTAGCACCACCACTAGCACCACCACTAGCACCACCACTAGCACCTACGCGCTCTCAGCACCACCCCTAGCACCACCACTAGCACCAACCACTAGCACCACCACTGGCACCGACCACTAGGCACCACCACTAGTCACCACCACGTACACCACCACTGGCACCACCAATAGCCACCACCACTGACACCTCTCCGACTAGCACCGCACCACTTAACGCACCACCTCCTAGCACCCACCACTAGCACCACCACTAGTGCACCACCACTGGCACCACCACTAGCACCACCACTAGCACCACCACTAGCACCACCACTAGCACCACCACTAGCACCACCACTAGCACCACCACTACACCGGCACCACTGGCACCAGGCACCACCTAGCACCCCCACTAGTCACGCGCGCCATCTTAGCACTCACCACTGGCACCACCACTAGCACCACCACTAGCACAACCGCTAGCCCACCCACTAGGCACCCACCATAAGCACCGACCACTAGCCCTACCCTAGCACCACTACTAGCACCACCACTTGGCAAACCACCACTATCACCACTCACTTAGCACCACCACTAGCACCACCACTGCGCACCCACCACTAGCACCACCACTAGCACCCACCACAGCACCACCACTAGCACTCTACCACTAGCACCACCACTGGCAACCAACCACTATGCACCACCACTAGCACCACCACTGGGCACCACCATCTACACCACCGACTAGCACCCACCACTTGCAACCACCACAAGCACCACCACTACACCCACCACTAGCGAACACCCTAGCAGCCACCACTAGCACCACCACTAACACCACCACTAGCACCACCACTATTACCACCACTAGCACCACCACTAGCACCACACCACTATCACCGACACTGAGCCACCATCCGCACACTAAGCACCTAACACTTAGCACCACCACTAGCACCACCACAACGGAGAGACTATCCACCACCACTATCACACCACTTAGCAGCCACCACTGCACCCACCACTAGCACACACACTAGCACCACCACTAGCACCTACCACTAGCACACCAGCCTATCGGACCACGACCACCTAGCACCACCACTAGGCAACCACCACTCTAAGCACCACAAGCACCACTCACCACTTTAAGCACGACCACTAGCACCATCCAACTACACCACCACTAGCCACCACCACTATCACCACCACTTTAGCACCACCACTAGCACGCCCACTAGCACCACCACTAGCACCACCACTTCATCACCACCACTAGCAACCACTATCACTAGCACCACCACTCAGCACCAACCACTATCACCACCCACTAGCACCACCACTAGCACCACCACTAGCACCACCACTAGCACCACCACTACACACACCACGTAGCACCACCACTAGCACTCCACCATTAAGCACCCACCACTAACACCACCACTAACAAACACCTACCACGGAAAATAAAAGCACCACCACTAGCGACCACGCACTAGCACCACGCACTAACACCACCACTCAACACCACCACTATCTCCCACCACTACAGCAATCCACCTCTACCACCACAACTATGCACCACCACCCGCATCACCACTAGCACCACCCACTAGCACCACCACTTAGCACACCACCACTAAGCACCACCGACGTAGCAACCACGCCACTACAACCCACCACGTAGCACCACCACTAGCAAACCACTAGCCACCACGTCAACTAACACACCACTACAACACCCTAAGCACCACCACTTAGCACCACGCACTAGCACCAAGCACTAACACCACCACTAGGCACCAACCCTAGCAACCACCACTAGCCACCACCTCTACCACCACAACTAGACACACCACCAGCATCACCACTATGCACTCGCACGCTACCACTAGCACCGCCACCACACTACTAACACCGCCATTCACTAGCATCCATGTTTTCCTCACCACCAACAGGAAAACATAAATAATACAATTAACGTTATACAGAACCATAGTGCTCAACCACCAACAACGAACACCAAACATTGGTCAGCTTCAATTGCAAAACTCAAAATAAAGAGTCACCGCGACTATCATAACAGATTCCGTGACAGCCTAATGGAAAACGAAATGCGTGAAATCCTATCCTGAGGTGTGAGTAGAATTGGCATTGGGTCTCAAAATAAAACAATAAAAGGACAAAGACCACACTCAAGGAATAAGCTTTGAAAATCTGTTCAGTCAAAAGGATCAGACATGCTGTCCACACTTCCTTCCCAAATAGCCTCTCACGTCCAAATTGTGTTATAACATCTCATGTATAAGAATAATACGTGACAGTAGATCCCTGGCTGTCTTCAAGACCCCTGCGTCTTACAAGACCCCTGCTGTCTCAAACCCTGACTGTCTTCAAGACCCCTGACTGTCTTCAGAACCCTGACTGTCCTTCAAGACCCCTGACTGTCTTCAAGACCGCCTGACTGTAGAGTCGTAGTCTTCAAGACCCCTGGCTGTCTTTCAAGACCGCCCCTGACTGTCTTCAAGACCCCTTAGCTACGTCTTCAAGACCCCTGGACTTCTTACAAGACCCCTGGATGTCCTACAAAGAACCCCCTGTCTGTCTTCAAAGACCACCTGACTGTCGAGTCAAGACTGGGCTGTCTTCAAGACCCCTGACTGTCTCAGACCCCTGAGCCTGTCTTCAAGACCCCTGACATGTCTTCAAGACCCCTGCTGTCTTCAAGACCCCTGACTTGTCTTCAAGACCCCTGACTGTCTTCGAAGACCCCTGACTGTCTTCAAGACCCCTGACTGTCTTCAAGACCCCTGATCTCCCTCAAGACACCTGGCTGTCTTCAAGGAACCCCTGGCTGTCTTTCAAGACCCCTGGATGTCCTCAAGACCCCGGGCTGTCTTGCAAGACCCCATGCTGTCTTCAAGACCCTGGGCTGTCTTCAAGACCCTCGAGTCGCCTGTCTTCACGACCCCTACTGTCTTCAAGACCCCTGACTGTCTTCAAGACCGCCTGACTGAGTCCTTCACAGATCCCTGGATGTCCCTCAAGACCCCCTGGCTGTCTTCAAGGACACCCTGACTGTCTAACTCAAGACCGCCTGACTGTCTTTCAAGACCCCTGACTGTCTTCAAACCCCTGCACCTGTCTTCAAGACCCCTGACTGTCCTTCAAGATTCCCTGAGAACGTCCTCAAGGACCCCTGACTGTCTTCAAACCCCTGACTGTCTTCAAGACCCCTGACTGTCATCCAAGAGCCTGAACTGCTTCAAGCCCTCCTGCTGTCTTCAAGACCCCTGACTGCTTAAGGACTCCGACTGTCTTTCAAGACCCCTGCTGTCTCAAGCACCCTGACTGTCTTCAAGACCCCTGAACTGTCTTCAAGGACCCCTGACAGTCTTCAAGAACCCCGTGCTTGTCTTCAGACCCTGACTGTCTTCAAGACATCCGACAGTCTATCAAGACCCCCTGACTGTCTTCAAGACCCCAGACTGCTTCAAGACCCCTGGCTGGTGTCTCTCCTCAGACCCTGACTGTCTCAAAGACCCCTACTGACTTCGAAGACCCACTGGCTTCCTCAGACCCCTGACTGTCTTCAAGACCCCTGACTGTCCTCAAGACCCCTGACTGTCTTCTTCAAGATCGCTGCTGCTGTCTCAAGACCCCGAGGTTTCTTCAAGACGCCCTTGATCCTGTCTTCAAGACCCCTGCGTCTTCAAGAACCGCCTGACTGTCTTCAAACCGCCTGGCTGTCCTCAAGCAAGACCCCTGACTGTCTTATCAAGACCCTCGCTGTCTTTCAAACCCCTGGATTCTTCAAGACTCCTGGCTGCCTTCAGTAAAAGGCACACCACCTTACTGACTTTCAAGACCCCGTGACTGTCTTCAAGACCTGATGTCTAACAAACCGCCCTGCTGTCTCAAGACCCCGAACTGATCTCAAGACCTGCTGACTTCCAAGACCCCTGACTGTCATCACAAACCCCTGGCTGTCTCATGGACCCCCCTGCTGTC
>NC_069426.1:33991662-34004162 GCF_026875155.1 Cherax quadricarinatus
TTGCTGCCGTCATTCCAAACAACATCGCTTGCCTCCGTTATGTAGATGTAGGAACGACAAGAGACTAATGGAAGACCTCAACTATGTCGCTTAGCTCCGTTATGTAGATGTACGAACAACAAAAGACTACGGGAAGACCTCAACTAGGTCGAGTCCTCAATCTACTTCACACTGGAGGTGGAAATCCAGGAGGAAGCACCGTTCCTACATGTGTTTCTGGGTAAATAAAGAGAGGGTGCTCTCTTTTAGTGTCTATCACAGGCCCACAAGTAAAGACGACCTCTTGCCTTTTTATTCCAACCATATCACAAAAAAGCAAAGGGTGGAAGCATTAAAGGAACTTTTCCTCTTAGCCATCAAGGATATGTGACGCAGATCATCTTGAAGAAGGATGGTCATACACACAGAGATTGTTGACCAGTGTATATTTGCCCAGGTACTGTATCAGTTACTGCAAGAAGAAATCAGAGCACATTGCAAATACTGCCAGGACACAACACCATCAGCAGATATTTGGTACTGCCAAACACTGCCAGGACACAACACCATCAGCAATACTTGGTACTGCCAAACACTGCCAGGACACAATACCATCAGCAGATACTTGGTACTGCCAAACACTGCCAGGACACAACACCATCAGCAGATATTTGGTACTGCCAAACACTGCCAGGACACAACACCATCAGCAGATATTTGGTACTGCCAAACACTGCCAGGACACAACACCATCAGCAATACTTGGTACTGCCAAACACTGCCAGGACACAATACCATCAGCAGATACTTGGTACTGCCAAACACTGCCAGGACACAACGCCATCAGCAGATACTTGGTACTGCCAAACACTGCCAGGACACAACACCATCAGCAATACTTGGTACTGCCAAACACTGCCAGGACACAATACCATCAGCAGATATTCGGTATTGCCTAACACTGCCAGGACACAATACCATCAGCAATACTTGGTACTGCCAAACACTGCCAGGACACAACACCATCAGCACATACTTGGTACTGCCAAACACTGCCAGGACACAATACCATCAGCAGATACTTGGTACTGCCAAACACTGCCAGGACACAACACCATCAGCAATACTTGGTACTGCCAAACACTGCCAGGACACAACACCATCAGCACATACTTGGTACTGTCAAACGCTGCCAGGACACAATACCATCAGCAATACTTGGTACTGTCAAACACTGCCAGGACACAACACCATCAGCAATACTTGATACTGCCAAACACTGCCAGGACACAACACCATCAGCAATACTTGGTACTGCCAAACACTGCCAGGACACAACACCATCAGCAATACTTGGTACTGCCAAACACTGCCAGGACACAACACCATCAGCAATACTTGGTACTGTCAAACACTGCCAGGACACAACACCATCAGCAATACTTGATACTGCCAAACACTGCCAGGACACAACACCATCAGCAATACTTGGTACTGCCAAACACTGCCAGGACACAACACCATCAGCAGATACTTGGTACTGCCAAACTCTGCCAGGACACAACACCATCAGCAGATACTTGGTACTGCCAAACACTGCCAGGACACAACACTATCAACAGATACTTGGTACTGCCAAACTCTGCCAGGACACAACACCATCAGCAGATACTTGGTACTGCCAAACACTGCCAGGACACAACACCATCAGTAATACTTGGTACTGCTAAACACTGCCAGGACACAACACCATCAACAGATACTTGGTACTGCCAAACACTGCCAGGACACAACACCATCAGCACATACTTGGTACTGCCAAACACTGCCAGGACACAACACCATCAACAGATACTTGGTACTGCCAAACACTGCCAGGGCACAATACCATCAGCAGATACTTGGTACTGCCAAACACTGCCAGGACACAACACCATCAGCAGATACTTGGTACTGCCAAACACTGCCAGGGCACAATACCATCAGCAGATACTTGGTACCGCCAAACACTGCCAGGACACAATACCATCAGCAGATACTTAGTACTGCCAAACACTGCCAGGACACAACACCATCAGCAGATACTTGGTACTGCCAAACACTGCCAGGACACAACACCATCAGCAGACACTTGGTACTGCCAAACACTGCCAGGACACAACACCATCAACAGATACTTAGTACTGCCAAACACTGCCAGGACACAACACCATCAGCAGATACTTGGTACTGCCAAACACTGCCAGGGCACAACACCATCAACAGATACTTAGTACTGCCAAACACTGCCAGGACACAACACCATCAACAGATACTTAGTACTGCCAAACACTGCCAGGGCACAACACCATCAACAGATACTTAGTACTGCCAAACACTGCCAGGACACAACACCATCAGCAGATACTTAGTACTGCCAAACACTGTCGTGGTCCAAACCATGTCTCATATTTCAACAAAGGGTAAGATCGAAGCCCCTATTAATGATACTACTTCTACTCCTACCACTACTACTACTACTACTACTACTACTACTACTACTACTACTACTACTACTACTACTACTACTACTACCACTACTACTACTACTGCTATTACTATTACTACTACTAACACTACTACTACTACTACCACTACTACTACTACTGCTATTACTATTACTACCACTAACACTACTACTACTACTACTACTACTACTACCACCACTACTACTACTACTACTACTACTACTACTACTACTACTACTACTACTACTACTACTACTACTGCTATTACTATTACTACTACTACTACTACTACTACTACTACCACTACCACTACTACTACTGCTATTACTATTACTACTACTAACACTACTACTACTACTATTACTACTATTTCTACTTCTACTACTATTATTACTAATAATTCTAAATCAAATGGATGACTAATGTATAATCAGTTCATAACTTACGTACGCACTTGATAATTCCAAAAATATTTTTGATTAAGTCAAGTAGTTAGTAGCGATGCAAATTCCAGTAATTACTAAAATATTTTGACAAGTTATGCTCATAACTTCACCGTCAGCATTCACACGACTTGACTGAAAGATTCGCGTCACGTAGGAATGTGATAATATATTTGACAGGTTAGGAAAACGTAGGAACGTGTGATTGACAGCTTCAAATCACCTAGGAACGTGTGGTTGATAGTTTCGGAGAACGTAGGAATGTCTGGTTGATACGTTCAGAGCACTTAGGAACGTCTGGTTATTGATCAAAACGCAGTTCTGAATGGCGATGTTGTTCCATTTACTAAGACTGGCTGATTGCATTAACGTCAGCCAGAAGGTTCCGGTACTTTCAAGGTCACTCAGACGTCAGCCAGGAGGTACTTCCAAGGTCACCCAGACGTCAGCCAGGAGGTACTTTCAAGGTCACCCAGACGTCAGCCAGGGGGTACTTCACAGGTCATCCAGACGTCAGCCAGGGGGTACTTCCAAGGTCATCCAGACGTCAGCCAGGAGGTACTTCCAAGGTCATCCGTCAGTCAGGAGGCACTTCCAAGGTCATCCGTCAGCCATGAGGTACTTCCAAGGTCATCCGTCAGCCAGGAGGTACTTCCAAGATCATCCAAACGTCAGCCAGGAGGTACTTCCAAGGTCATCCAGACGTCAGCCAGGAGGTACTTCCAAGGTCATCCAGATGCTGACCTTAGGAAGGCACCTTCATAAATATTGCTTCCTTTCATAATGTTCAACGTTTAAATCTATCTTTAGATACAATCAAGAGTAAAATTGCAAGTAAATTTATCGAGTATCTAAATATAACTGCAGCGCTCTATATATAACTACAGCGGATATATATAGAGCTGTGGGAGTGATCAAAAGAGAGAAAGAGAGCGAGAGAGAGAGGTAATACGCTCGTGGTGTGGGATCAATGACGCTAGCAGAGTGCTGATCCCAGCACATAGGTTCTCTGAAGACTTCCTCAGTTGTAAACAGAGGCGGCGGAGACAGTGGAAGAACAGAAGAGGTAATTTTAAAGGTGATCAGTCCCTGAATGTGACCACTAGGTGACCAAAAGCTCCAGCTGCGGGTCACATGTGACTAAGACCAGCGTCAGGGAACACTTGTTCTGTTTCCTGACGTACTTTACCTACCCTAACCTATGTGAGCACACACAGGAAGCTAGTCTGTCTCGCTCGCAGCAAACGAAGATCGAGCCTCCACCAAACCTCGCGCAGAATGACCCTCCTGAGTTTAGCGTCTAACAGGATTTAAAAAAAAATAATTATCAGTCACTAAATACTTTAACAAAAAGAGTTGCATACCATTAATATTATGCCACAGGTTATCTAGTCAGGTGTGAGGGTATCTGGTGGCCAGGGTTCCATATCTAGAACCGTCGGGCTTTTTGTATGTTGCTAGCTGTGGATATTTCTTGCAGACCAAACGGGGATATTTCTTTTCTTAGCTTGCACGTAAAATTCCTGCAGTTTATATGATAATATTGGTGCGTCTCTTACTAGTGCATCTTGGTCGTGTTGCTCTGGTAATCAGCGTTTGTTTCTTCCCGTTCTCTTAGCAAGTCCAGTCACAGTGATTCTCATAATGGGACACGTCCGTGATCTCTCTCACTGTTGGCGGACTTGAGCCCAAAATAGCCACTTACTCCCGTTGTCTAACATCACTCCTGTTATATCTTCCCCTGTTGGCGAACCTGCGTGTATAACTTCCGTTGCGTATGCTTCCCCATCGATGCTCTTACTTTTCTAAGATGACGTCCTTCTCTGTGTACAGTCCACACATGGACCACCCCCACATTATCATCAGTTAGGTCACAGTTCGTCCACCAATCTGGGAATTATTCCTGACTGTTTCCAGTCGTGCGTGTCACCTGGTGATCGTTCCATGAATTAACTGCCTCCGTGTCCAGCTCACGCTTAGTGTGTCAGCAATCTCGTTTTTTTGACATTATGTGTTGAGTTGATTATCATTGGGTTTGACTTATTTAAAGTCACGACCTACCTTGTTTGCTAATTATTTGCAATACCGTGTTGTCTTCCCGTGTTTTTATTGCGTGTTTGGTTATCCTTATTCGTTGTTTATCTACAGTCCGTTGTTTACTTTCGATTGTCGCCTTGTTTACTCCCCGTACTTACCTAATTGTGGTTGCAGGGGTCGATTCACAGCTCCTGGCTCCGCTTCTTCACTGGCTGCCTTGTTTAGTTTGTTTTGTTTACCGTTCCCATCCTTCCCACTGGCCTGGTATGCTGTTGTTCAGTCTGTCAGCGTGTCTCATTACTGTCAGTACGACTGTCTGCCCATGTCACTCTTTTAACACTGGCACTTCCAAATAAGCCTGGCCAAGATGATCTCCACCACCCCTGGCTTAGTCTCCACCACCCCTGGCTTGGTCTCCATCACCATGGCTTGGTCTCCACCACCCCTGGCTTGGTCTTCATCATCCCTGGTTGGTCTCCACCACCACTGGCTTAGTCTTCACCACCCCTGGCTTAGTCTCCACCACCCCTGGCTTGGTCTCCACCACCCCTGGCTTGGTCTTCATCATCCCTGGTTGGTCTCCACCACCACTGGCTTAGTCTTCATCACCCCTGGCTTAGTCTCCACCACCCCTGGCTTGGTCTCCACCACCCCTGGCTTGGTCTCCTCCACCCTGGCTTGGTTTCCACTACCCTTGGCTTGGTTTCCACCACCCTGGCTTGGTCTCCACCACCCTGGCTTGGTCTCTATCACTGGCTTGGTCTCCATCACCCCTGGCTTAGTTTCCACCACCCTGGTTTGGTTTCCACTACCCTTGGCTTGGTCTCCACCACCCTAGCTTGGTCTCCACCACCCCTGGCTTGGTTTCCACCACCCCTGGCTTGGTCTCTACCACTGGCTTGGTCTCCATCACCCCTGGCTTAGTCTCCACCATCCCTGGCTTGGTCTCTACCACTGGCTTGGTCTCCATCACCCCTGGCTTAGTCTCCATCACCCCTGGCTTAGTCTTCACCACCCCGGCTTAGTCTCCACCACCCCTGGCTCGGTCTCCACTACCATAAGCATGGTCTCCACCATCCTGACTTGGTCTCCACCACCCTGACGTGGTCTCCACTACTGGCTTGGTCTCCACCACCCCTGGCTTGGTCTTCATCACCCCTGGTTGGTCTCCACCACCACTGGCTTAGTTTTCACCACCCCTGGCTTAGTCTCCACCACCCCTGGCTTGGTCTCCACCACCCCTGGCTTAGTCTCCACCACCCTGGCTTGGTTTCCACTATCCTTGGCTTGGTTTCCACCACCCTGGCTTGGTCTCCACCACCCTGGCTTGATCTCTACCACTGGCTTGGTCTCCATCACCCCTGGCTTAGTCTCCACCACCCTGGCTTGGTTTCCACTACCCTTTGCTTGGTCTCCACCTCCCTAGCTTGGTCTCTACCACTGGCTTGGTCTCCACCACCCCTGGCATGGTCTCCACCACCCCTGGCTTGGTCTCTACCACTGGCTTGGCCTCCATCACCCCTGGCTTGGTCTCTACCACTGGCTTGGTCTCCATCACCCCTGGCTTAGTTTCCACCACCCTTGGCTTGGTCTCCACCACCCTAGCTTGGTCTCCACCACCCCTGGCTTGATATCCACCACCCCTGGCTTGGTCTCCACCACCATGGCTTGGTTTCCACCACCCTGGCTTGGTCTCCACCACCCTGGCTTGGTCTCCACCACCCTGGCTTGATCTCTACCACTGGCTTGGTCTCCATCACCCCTGGCTTAGTCTCCATCACCCTGGCTTGGTTTCCACTACCCTTGGCTTGGTCTCCACCACCCTAGCTTGGTCTCCACCACCCCTGGCTTAGTCTCCACTACCCCTGGCTTGGTCTCCACCACCCCTGGCTTGGTTTCTACCACTGGCTTGGTCTCCATCACCCCTGGCTTAGTCTCCACCATCCCTGGCTTAGTCTCCACCACTCCTGGCTTGGTCTCCACCACCCCTGGCTTGGTCTCTATCACTGGCTTGGTCTCCATCACCCCTGGCTTAGTCTCCACCACCCCTGGCTTAGTCTTCACCATCCCTGGCTTAGTCTCCACCACCCCTGGCTCGGTCTCCACTACCCTAAGCTTGGTCTCCACCATCCTGACTTGGTCTCCACCACCCTGGCTTGGTCTCCACCACTGGCTTGGTCTCCACCACCTCTGGCTTGGTCTCCACCACCCCTGGCTTGGTCTCCACCACCTCTGGCTTGGTCTCCACCACCCCTGGCGTGATCTCCACCACTGGCTTGATCTCCATCATCCCTGGCTTAGTCTCCACCACCCTGGCTTGATCTCCACCACTCTGGCTTGGTCTCCACCACTGGCTTAGTCTCCACCACCCTGGCTTGGTCTCCACCCCTCTGGCTTGGTCTTCACCACTGGCTTAGTCTCCACCACCCCTGGCATGGTTTCCACCACCCTTGGCTTGGTCTCCACCACCCCTGGCTTGGTTTCCACCACCCTTGGCTTGGTCTCTACCACTGGCTTGGTCTCCATCACCCCTGGCTTGGTTTCCACCACCCTTGGCTTGGTCTCTACCACTGGCTTGGTCTCCATCACCCCTGGCTTGGTTTCCACCACCCTTGGCTTGGTCTCCACCACCCCTGGCTTGGTCTCCACCACCCCTGGCTTGGTTTCCACCACCCCTGGCTTGGTCTCCACCACCCCTGGCTTGGTCTCCACCACCCCTGGCTTGGTCTCCACCACCCCTGGCTTGGTTTCCATCACCCCTGGCTTGGTCTCCACTACCTCTGGCTTGGTTTCCACCACCCCTGGCTTGGTCTCCACCACTGTAAGGGTCACTGTACCAAACTATCATCAGTAAATATAGGGAAATCTAATTTAAATCAATTCGACGCACCAGCAGCCTCGCTTGTTTTCTTCTGTCACTGTTGCGGTGCCAGAAAGTTGGTGCGCAGTGTTATGCTGTTGACTGTGTTTGCTTACTTCCTGTCTACTTCTGTCTGTTTTCTCTATGCTTCTGTCTACCCCTGTCTATTGTCCCCATGTCTGGTTCTATTTAGCTACTGTCTGCTTCTGTCTGTCTCTAATACAAGTTCTACACGGAGCTAAATTGGATTCGCTAAGAGAACTACAGAGGGCGAAACGTTGTCTCAGTGAAAGTTAATTTACAACGTGTTCTTTACACGTCTCGTCTTCAGTCTTAAATCCCGCTACACGAAGGACACCCTCAGAACGTCCCTTCCGGAATACCACCCAAAACATTGACCACTGGAGCAATACAGGAAAGTGATGTTCGATTCCTCTCCTCTATGACTTCCTTCTCCTGGGGGCTCTCATGCAGGTAAATACAAGAAAGTGATGTTCGATTCCTCTCCTCTACGACTTCCTTCTCCTGGGGGCTCTCATGCAGGTAAATACAAGAAAGTGATGTTCGATTCCTCTCCTCTACGACTTCCTTCTCCTGGGGGCTCTCATGCAGGTAAATACAGGGAATTGATGTTCGATTCCTCTCCTTTACGACTTCCTTCTCCTGGGGGCTCTCATGCAGGTAAATACAGGGAAGTGATGTTCGATTCCTCTCCTCTACGACTTCCTTCTCCTGGGGGCTCTCATGCAGGTAAATACAGGGAAGTGATGTTCGATTCCTCTCCTCTACGACTTCCTTCTCCCGGGGGCTCTCATGCAGGTAAATACAGGGAATTGATGTTCGATTCCTCTCCTTTACGACTTCCTTCTCCTGGGGGCTCTCATGCAGGTAAATACAGGGAAGTGATGTTCGATTCCTCTCCTCTACGACTTCCTTCTCCTGGGGGCTCTCATGCAGGTAAATACAGGGATGTGATGTTCGATTCCTCTCCTCTACGACTTCCTTCTCTCATGTGGGTAATGAGTATCAACCCGCTGTGACAGAGGGTAATGTGCATCAACCCGCAGCGTCAGGGTAATGACTCGTATGAACTGCCTCGTCTCACGACAGAGACCAACTCAGCCTCTCAGCATAAATTTTTTTTCACAAATTCCAGTTTGGAAATTCCGCATTTCTACGTTAGTAGTTCATAACTGATTTTATGGCAGCAGCACAACCCCGTTTGGTTCTCAGATGATTAATGTAGGTCAATGTATAATCGTTAATTTTTTATCTTTGCTTGATCTGTGATAAGAATTTGTTATATATATATATATATATATAATTATATAATATATATAATATATATATATATATATAATATATATATATATATATATATATATATATATATAATATATATTATATATAATATATATATATATATATATAATATATATATATATATATATATATATATATATATATATATATATATATAATATATAATATGCAATAAGATCACAGTAAACAGGTGATTTCAGAAATATGCAAAACAACCACTCTGAAAGAATAGAGAAATTCCAAGCGCTTTCGTGACTACTCACATTATCAAGGAACTATGGTTCCTTGATAATGTGAGTAGTCACGAAAGCGCTTGGAATTTCTCTATTCTTTCAGAGTGGTTGTTTTGCATATATATATATATATATATATATATATTATATATATATTATAATATATATATATATATATATATATATATATATATATATATATATATATATATATATATATATATGCAAGGAATTCGCAAGCGCAGGCGAAATATACACAAACACTGATCTCTGGCTGAAGGAGACTCGAACCTACGAACCTTGGAACAAGGTACGCAGTGCTTTACCAATCTACCCACATTGGACCAATACCTTGGAGTCCAGCTTGCGCTAGACTTTGATCCAAGGCAGCCAGCTTTCAGGGAGAAGGCTTACAGCTTTTAATCTCATCCCCTGCATGCATCAGCCTTATATTTCGCCTGCTCTTGCGAATTCCTTGCATTGTTAATATCTCTAGTAAGGCTGATGCATGCAGGGGATGAGATTAAAAGCTGTAAGCCTTCTCCCTGAAAGCTGGCTGCCATGGATCAAAGTCTAGCGCAAGCTGGACTCCAAGGTATTGGTCCAGTGTGGGTAGATTGGTAAAGCACTGCGTACCTTGTTCCAAGGTTCGTAGGTTCGAGTCTCCTTCAGCCAGAATATTCAAGACATTTCAGCATTATCTTAAAAAAGTGAAGACAATATTTACAGTCATTTTCGTTAAGTTCTATACTCTTACAAGACTCAGTTTTTATTTCAAACGCACAAATGATTAATCAAGGAAGATTTATCTTTTATCTCTGCAGACAGTGAAGAGTTATTATGTTATAATTTACATTGTTACTCACGACTCAGTAATTGCTTTTTTTCTCTGCCATACACACACACACACACACACACACACACACACACACTCTCTCTCTCTCTCTCTCTCTCTCTCTCTCTCTCTCTCTCTCTCTCTCTCTCTCTCTCTCTCTCTCTCTCTCTCTCTCTCTCTCTTTCTTTCTCTCTCTCTCTAACACACACACGTACAAAATACTCAAAGGGATTGACAGGGTTGACAGGGAAAGTCTGGTTGAGAGGCAGGTCTCGGGTACACGAGGTCACAGTTGGAGGTCACTAGCACACAGGAGTCACAGTGAAACTAAAAAAAATATATTTCTTTAGCCTTAGGAAAGTAGATGAACCTAGACAGCAAAGTGGTAGAGGCAGAGTCCATACATAGTTTTCAGAATAGGTATGATCGGGTTCACGCAGGCAGGAGAGACTGAAACCAGTAGCAGCCAGCAGAGAGAGATGGGGCCAGGAGCTGAGACTCGACTCCTGCAACCACAATTAAATGGTTTTTAGATTTTAGATTTTGTCGCCGAAGCGGCTAGTATATTGTGCACATTATGTTCATCCTGTGGATGGTAGCTCAAGAGGATATGGATGCACAAAAGGCCTAGGAACTAGGTCCCAAAAGGGTTTACAAGAGTACATCCAGATGTATTGGAGTACACACACTTTACAGTACATTGTATAGTAAGATATCAGATGTAAAATGCTGAGTGTAAGTTTATGTATTTCTGCAGCATAAATTTTTCCCGCCAAGACATCATTCCCTTTTCACTCTGAAACAACCGAATCTCCTGCCACATTTTTTCCTGAAGCTCAAGACATCATTCCTATCACTCGGAAACACCTCTGAAATCATCCATGGTTCCTGGAAGCACTCTGGACATCATTCCCATCACTCGGAAACACCCGTGAAAATACCCCATTCGCTGCCCTTCAGGAAGCACTCTGGCCGTTCTCCCCTCACTTCGGAAACACTCAGGTATACACAGTGTCCCAGGCGCCGCAAGTGCTGTCAGCTCACCTCTCACTCATACCCACACTCCCTCCTTGTCCTTACCCCCTACATATAAACCCAAAGTTTTTTCCACAAGCGTGTCTAGCTTCTGGTCAGAAATGCTAGTCGCAGGTCTACCTTTCACAGATATCTCCTTGTTTTTCGTATAACATGTTATGTATCCCACTTGACGACGTCGGAAAGAACTCAGCACTATTTCGCGTCCACTTTTTGGTACACACCTCTTTCCTTGGCTCTTTCTGTTTAAGCTTTGAAGCTGTCTGAGCTACTGAACTGACAGTGGACGATATCCTCATCATTCCACTGGAAGTCTTCTACCTCTAACTGACGCATTTCATCACCTTACGTACAAAACTCAGTTTCTTTGGTGGAATATAACAGAGAAACAAAGTTAGGCTTTGAATCAATGATTTAGAAAACCAACAAGTTGTTAAATAAGACAATTTTTCAACATTTGGGTATTTTAATTGGACTAAAAAAGCCACTGGCTGGCGAAACGTCTCCAGAAAAGATGCCTAAATGTTGAAAAAAAGTGTCTCATATATTAAAGCCAGCTTTTGTTGTCAGTCTGACTGTTGTATAGAGTAGCAGCACGTTGCTGGCGTATCTTATTTTATTAAATTAAAAAAAATCTCTCCCCAGTAACACACAGCTGCATATTCTCACCCCAGAAGAAAATTGTTTCAAGAACTTTCGCCAGAAGAATACACCTTCATATTCTTCCATCAAAAGAATCCTGCTTCTCATTCTCTCTCTCGAGAACTAGACAGCATCACATTTCCTCTTCACTAGTACTCGGCCTCACATCCTCTTTCCAGTACCAGATAGCTGCATATTCTCTCTCCAGTACTAGAGAGTTCTATAGTCTCTCTCCGGTATAGAAAGCTACACATTCTCTCTCCGATACTCGACAGCCTCACATTCTCCTCCCAGAAGAACACAGCCAGGCATTCACGTTGTCTTCAGGATCGATCCCACGGCACTAAATTTTCCTTACTTAGCTTTAAGAGTGAGAGAGTCTCATGTATATTCATGATTCCCAACACCACCATGCTGGAGTTTATCTTATCTGTGCCGTAAAATATAACCTTGGCTGACCACAGTACCTTAGATTGTAGCTCCCTGTCTGCTTCTAGCACCTCCCTGTCTGCTTCTAGCACCTCCCTGTCTGCTTCTAGCACCTCCCTGTCTGCTTTTAGCACCTCCCTCTTTGCTTCTAGCACCTCGCCGTCTGCTTCTAGCACC
>NC_069426.1:34006662-34021662 GCF_026875155.1 Cherax quadricarinatus
CCAAACATGACTTAGTAAAGCTCTACACAGAGCCAAACATGACTTAGTAAAGCTCTACACAGAGCCAAATATGACTTACTAAAGCTCTACACAGAGCCAAACATGACTTAGTAAAGCTCTACACGAGCCAAACATGACTTAGTAAAGCTCTACACAGAGCCAAACATGACTTAGTAAAGCTCTACACAGAGCCAAACATGACTTAGTAAAGCTCTACACAGAGCCAAACATGACTTAGTAAAGCTCTACACAGAGCCAAACATGACTTAGTAAAGCTCTACACAGAGCCAAACATGACTTAGTAAAGCTCTACACAGAGCCAAACATGACTTAGTAAAGCTCTACACAGAGCCAAACATGACTTAGTAAAGCTCTACACAGAGCCAAACATGACTTAGTAAAGCTCTACACAGAGCCAAACATGACTTAGTAAAGCTCTACACAGAGCCAAACATGACTTAGTAAAGCTCTACACAGAGCCAAACATGACTTAGTAAAGCTCTACACAGAGCCAAACATGACTTAGAAAAGCTCTACACAGAGCCAAACACGACTTAGTAAAAGCTCTACACAGAGCCAAACATGACTTAGTAAAGCTCTACACAGAGCCAAACATGACTTAGTAAAGCTCTACACAGAGCCAAACATGACTTAGTAAAGCTCTACACAGAGCCAAACATGACTTGATAAAGCTCTACACAGAGCCAAACATTCCTTGGTAAAGCTCTACACAGAGCCAAACATTCCTTGGTAAAGCTCTACACAGAGTCAAACATGACTTGGTAAAGCTCTACACAGAGCCAAATATGACTTACTAAAGCTCTACACAGAGCCAAACATGACTTAGTAAAGCTCTACACAGAGCCAAACATGACTTAGTAAACTCTACACAGAGCCAACATGACTTAGTAAAGCTCTACACAGAGCCAAACATGACTTAGTAAAGCTCTACACAGAGCCAAACATGACTTAGTAAAGCTCTACACAGAGCCAAACATGACTTAGTAAAGCTCTACACAGAGCCAAACATGACTTAGTAAAGCTCTACACAGCCAAACATGACTTAGTAAAGCTCTACACAGAGCCAAACATGACTTAGTAAAGCTCTACCAGAGCCAAACATGACTTAGTAAAGCTCTACACAGAGCCAAACATGACTTAGTAAAGCTCTACACAGAGCCAAACATGACTTAGTAAAGCTCTACACAGAGCCAAACATGACTTAGTAAAGCTCTACACAGAGCCAAACATGACTTAGAAAAGCTCTACACAGAGCCAAACACGACTTAGTAAAGCTCTACCACAGAGCCAAACATGACTTAGTAAAGCTCTACACAGAGCCAAACATGATTAGTAAAGCTCTACACAGAGCCAAACATGACTTAGTAAAGCTCTACACAGAGCCAAACATGACTTAATAAAGCTCTACACAGAGCCAAAATTACTTAGTAAAGCTCTACACAGAGCCAAAGATGACTTAGTAAAGCTCTACACAGAGCCAAACATGACTTAGTAAAGCTCTACACAGAGCCAAATATGACTTACTAAAGCTCTACACAGAGCCAAACATGACTTAGTAAAGCTCTACACAGAGCCAAACATGACTTAGTAAAGCTCTACACAGAGCCAAACATGACTTATAAAGCTCTACACAGAGCCAAACATGACTTAGTAAAGCTCTACACAGAGCCAAACATGACTTAGTAAAGCTCTACACAGAGCCAAACATGACTTAGTAAAGCTCTACACAGAGCCAAACATGACTTAGTAAAGCTCTACCACAGAGCCAAACATGACTTAGTAAAGCTCTACACAGAGCCAAACATGACTTAGTAAAGCTCTACACAGAGCCAAACATGACTTAGTAAAGCTCTACACAGAGCCAAACATGACTTAGTAAAGCTCTACACAGAGCCAAACATGACTTAGTAAAGCTCTACACAGAGCCAAACATGACTTAGTAAGCTCTACACAGAGCCAAACATGACTTAGTAAAGCTCTACACAGAGCCAAACATGACTTAGTAAAGCTCTACACAGAGCCAAACATGACTTAGTAAAGCTCTACACAGAGCCAAACATGACTTAGTAAAGCTCTACACAGAGCCAAACATGACTTAGTAAAGCTCTACACAGAGCCAAACATGACTTAGAAAAGCTCTACACAGAGCCAAACACGACTTAGTAAAGCTCTACACAGAGCCAAACATGACTTAGTAAAGCCTAACACAGAGCCAAACATGACTTAGTAAAGCTCTACACAGAGCCAAACATGACTTAGTAAAGCTCTACACAGAGCCAAACATGACTTAATAAAGCTCTACACAGAGCCAAACATTACTTAGTAAAGCTCTACACAGAGCCAAACATGACTTAGTAAAGCTCTACACAGAGCCAAACATGACTTAGTAAAGCTCTACACAGAGCCAAATATGACTTACTAAAGCTCTACACAGAGCCAAACATGACTTAGTAAAGCTCTACACAGAGCCAAACATGACTTAGTAAAGCTCTACACAGAGCCAAACATGACTTAGTAAAGCTCTACACAGAGCCAAACATGACTTAGTAAAGCTCTACACAGAGCCAAACATGACTTAGTAAAGCTCTACACAGAGCCAAACATGACTTAGTAAAGCTCTACACAGAGCCAAACATGACTTAGTAAAGCTCTACACAGAGCCAAACATGACTTAGTAAAGCTCTACACAGAGCCAAACATGACTTAGTAAAGCTCTACACAGAGCCAAACATGACTTAGTAAAGCTCTACACAGAGCCAAACAGACTTAGTAAAGCTCTACACAGAGCCAAACATGACTTAGTAAAGCTCTACACAGAGCCAAACATGACTTAGTAAAGCTCTACACAGAGCCAAACATGACTTAGAAAAGCTCTACACAGAGCCAAACACGACTTAGTAAAGCTCTACACAGAGCCAAACATGACTTAGTAAAGCTCTACACAGAGCCAAACATGACTTAGTAAAGCTCTACACAGAGCCAAACATGACTTAGTAAAGCTCTACACAGAGCCAAACATGACTTAATAAAGCTCTACACAGAGCCAAACATTACTTAGTAAAGCTCTACACAGAGCCAAACATGACTTAGTAAAGCTCTACACAGAGCCAAACATGACTTAGTAAAGCTCTACACAGAGCCAAATATGACTTACTAAAGCTCTACACAGAGCCAAACATGACTTAGTAAAGCTCTACACAGAGCCAAACATGACTTAGTAAAGCTCTACACAGAGCCAAACATGACTTAGTAAAGCTCTACACAGAGCCAAACATGACTTAGTAAAGCTCTACACAGAGCCAAACATGACTTAGTAAAGCTCTACACAGAGCCAAACATGACTTAGTAAAGCTCTACACAGAGCCAAACATGACTTAGTAAAGCTCTACACAGAGCCAAACATGACTTAGTAAAGCTCTACACAGAGCCAAACATGACTTAGTAAAGCTCTACACAGAGCCAAACAGACTTAGTAAAGCTCTACACAGAGCCAAAATGACTTAGTAAAGCTCTACACAGAGCCAAACATGACTTAGTAAAGCTCTACACAGAGCCAAACATGACTTAGTAAAGCTCTACACAGAGAGATACACAGCAAGGAATTAAATAAAAAAAAATACGTTTTCATTTATGTTAATCCCAAGTTATTTTGAGACACTTTCTATACTTACCAAAAAGGAACTGTTTTAGAGCCATTGGATAAAAGGCCACTTTAATGCCTTTATCCTAGATGAACAGCCACATTAGCGAACAATAACAAGTGAACATCTGCACTGTTAGGAATGAACAACAATGATGATGATGATGATGATGATGATGATGATGATGATGATGATGATGATGATGATGATGATGATGATGATGATGATGATGATGATGATGATGATGGTGATGGTGATGATGATGATGATGATGAATGATGATGATGATGATGATGAAAGACGATGATGATGATGATGATGATGATGATGATGATGATGATGATGATGATGATGATGATGATGATGGTGATAATAATAATAATAATAATAATATATAATATAATAATAATAATAATTATTATTATTATTATTATTATTATTATTATTATTATTATATTATTATTATTAATTATTATTATTATTTCTACAAGTACATGATGCAACTTATACAGACCATAGCTGACATCAATGACATACTACTATATAGAAAGCCGCTTGTTATGTACGGCATTTCGGGCAAATTAGGTCAGTTTTGTCCCAGGATGCGACCCACACCAGTCGACTAACACCTAATTACCTATTTTCCTAATAGGTGAACATGGAGACTTCCTAACGTTTCCACCCGTACCTTTGATCGAACCACGGACCTCAGTGTGTGAGCTAAGTGTGCTACCAACCCAGCAACCGAGAAACAAGACTTTACTCACATTATCTAGTGTAAATTTAATTTTTTTCATATAAGATTGAAAAAAAATGGCTTACCTTAGGGTATAGAGTCGTGTAGGGTGACGATAGATACTACAGAGCCTTTTATAAGGGCATTGTAGAGCGTTTAATAAGGGCAATGTAGAGCGTTTAATAAAGGCAATGTAGAGTCTTTTATAAGGACAATGGAGAGCCTTTTGTAAGGGCAATGTAGAGCCTTTTATCGTGCGAAAAGGATAATAGTACATCATATAGGAAGGTGTAAACAGAATTTAGAGCCTTTTAGGATGGAAAAGGGTGAGTAAAAAATACTATACAGTCTTCTAGACTTCTTTAAGATGTCCAGAAGATAGAATGAATCTTATGAGAAAGGCCTTATGGTACTGTGTAGGCTTATAGAACAAAAAGATTTAGACCTACCCTCAGGGCACAGTGTAATCTACCCCTTATCAAAAAGGTTGTTAACAATACACGTGATAGGAAGCGGTGACCAGCGAAGTGGTTTGGGCAATGTTTTATTATGGAAATAAATTGTAAAGGACCTCCTCTCATGGGCCAACAGGCCTCCTTGCAAGTGTTCCTACCTTCTAAGGTCGGTTACGTGTTCGAAAGTTAAAGGACTCTTAAAGGAACCAGGAGAGACAGGAGGAGCTTAAAGCTATTAGTGAAATTGAAAGAAATTCGAAATATTTCTTTCATATGCCAAAAACAAGGCAAATACCACATCTAGTATCGGGCCCTTACTCAGACAGGATGGGACTTACACAGACTGACAACAAGGAAATGAGTGAAAATCTGAAATCCCCAGTACGACTCTGTGTTTAGTGACCACTAATCGGTCTGAGGATCGACGACCCAAATGATTTCTTCATGAATGAGCCTCAAAACTCCATAAATGTATGCCAGATTTCCGACATTACCCTAACTTCGATAGATTTTGAAAAAAGCCATTGACGACATGCCCATGCACACAACCCCGGGCCCAGACTCGTGGAACTCTGTATTCATTAAGAACTGCAAGAAACCCCTCTCGCGTGCCCTAAGTACACTATGGAGGAGTAGCTTGGACATGGGTGAAATTCCACAGTCACTTAAAACAACGGATATAGCCCCACTCTATAAAGTGACAGCAAAGCATTAGCTAAGAACTATAGATCAATAGCTCTAACGTCCCACATCATATCAGACATAGACAGACATAGACAGAGATGTAATCCACAGCACCGTATCATCCTTTGCAGACGATACTAGAATCTGCATGAGGCTGTCATCTGCTGAGGACGCGGTTAACCTCCAAGAAGATATAAACCAAGTTTTCCAGTGGGCAACGGAAAACAATATGATGTTCAATGAGGACAAATTCCAACTCCCAGGTCCCTTACATTATATTTCCGCTCTATTGTATGGCCAGAGTTTGTAATATACTCTGTTCTAGTTATTATCTCCTCCAGTTTTCCATAACGGATTATGGAAAACTGGAGGAGATAATAACTAGAACAGAGTATACTACAAACTCTGGCCATACAATAGAGCGGAAAAATAATGTAAGGGACCTGGGAGTAGTAATGTCTGAGGATCTCATTTTCAAGGATCACAACAGTGCCACGATCGCAAGTGCAAAGAAAATGATAGGATGGATAATGAGAACGTTCAAAACGAGAGATACAAAGCCAATGATGATCCTTTTCAAACCACTTGTTCTCTCTAGGCTGGAATACTGCTGTATATTAACATCTCCGTTCAAAGCAGGTGAAATTGCAGATCTAGAGTGTACAGAGAACCTTTCCTGCACGTATAAGTTCTATCAAGCACCTTAACTACTGGGAACACTTGGAGGCACTTGACTTGTACTCGTTGGAACGCAGAAGAGATATATCATAATCTACACTTGGAAAATCCTAGAAGGAATGGTCCCGAATCTGCATAAAGAAATCACTCACTACGAAAGTAAAAGACTGGGCAGGCGATGCAAAATACCCCCAATTAAAAGTAGGGGCGCCATTGGTACACTATGAGAAATCACCATAAGTGTCCGGGGCCCAAGACTGTTCAACAGCCTCCCTAGCATAAGAGGAATTACCAATAGACCCCTGGCTGCCTTCAAGAGGGAGCTGGACAGATACCTAAAGGCAGTGCCGGATCAGCCGGGTTGTAGCTCGTACGTTTGACTACGTGCGGCCAGCAATAACAGCCTGGTTGATCAGGCCCTGATCCACCGTGAGGCCTGGTCATGGACCGGGCCGCGGGGGCGTTGATCCCCGATATAACCTCCAGGTAGACTCCAGGTACTCTACATTAAAAACATCTACGTATAATTCCGTTTACGTCAACGCAATAGATACCGATAGATGTAAGCGTAACAAACCTTATTTTACAGTGTATATTATGGTGTTAATGTTCCCCAGAGACGGAAGCTGCGTTAGTACACTTGTTGTATCTCTTACTGTAACGGAGCTCCTTCTAGGTACAGTGATGGAAGCTGTGGTTTGGTAGTGCGTCTGTAGACGCTACCAGCGTCTGATACAGTTACGTCAACAGACTCAAGATATTAGCGTTGTCCAGCACATGTTCGGTTAACTTCATGGAACTTCTTCACCTTGTCTGGCTCCTTCTTTATCTTGTCTGGCTCCTTCTTTATCTTGTCTGGCTCCTTCTTTATCTTGTCTGGCTCCTTCTTTATCTTGTCTGGCTCCTTCTTTATCTTGTCTGGCTCCTTCTTTATCTTGTCTGGCTCCTTCTTTATCTTGTCTGGCTCCTTCTTTATCTTGTCTGGCTCCTTCTTTATCTTGCCTGGCTCCTTCTTTATCTTATCTGGCTCATTCTTTATCTTGTCTGGCTCCTTCTTTATCTTGTCTGGCTCCTTCTTTATCCTGTCTGGCTCCTTCTTTATCTTGTCTGGCTCCTTCTTTATCTTGTCTGGCTCCTTCTTTATCTTGTCTGGCTCCTTCTTTATCTTGTCTGGCTCCTTCTTTATCTTGTCTGGCTCCTTCTTTATCTTGCCTGGCTCCTTCTTTATCTTATCTGGCTCATTCTTTATCTTGTCTGGCTCCTTCTTTATCTTGTCTGGCTCCTTCTTTATTTTATCTGGCTCCTTCTTTATCTTGTCTGGCTCCTTCTTTATCTTGTCTGGCTCCTTCTTTATCTTGTCTGGCTCCTTCTTTATCTTGTCTGGCTCCTTCTTTATCTTGTCTGGTTTCTTCTTTATCTTGTCTGGCTCCTTCTTTATCTTATCTGGCTCCTTCATCTTGTCTGGCTCCTTCTTTATCTTGTCTGGCTCCTTCTTTATCTTGTCTGGCTCCTTCTTTATCTTGTCTGGCTCCTTCTTTATCTTGTCTGGCTCCTTCTTTATCTTATCTGGCTCCTTCTTTATCTTGTCTGGCTCCTTCTTTATCTTGTCTGGCTCCTTCTTTATCTTGTCTGGCTCCTTTTTTATCTTGTCTGGCTCCTTCTTTATCTTGTCTGGCTCCTTCTTTATCTTGTCTGGCTTCTTCTTTATCTTGTCTGGCTCCTTCTTCATCTTGTCTGGCTCCTTCTTTATCTTGTCTGGCTCCTTCTTTATCTTGTCTGGCTTCCTTCTTTATCTTGTCTGGCTTCTTCTTTATCTTGTCTGGCCTTCCTTCTTTTCTATCTTGTCTGGCTCCTTCTTTATCTTGTCTGGCTCCTTCTTTATCTTGTCTGGCTTCTTCTTTATCTTGTCTGGCTTCTTCTTTATCTTGTCTGGCTCCTTCTTTATCCTGTCTGGCTCCTTCTTTATCTTGTCTGGCTCCTTCTTTATCTTGTCTGGCTCCATCTTTATCTTGTCTGGCTCCTTCTTTATCTTGTCTGGTTCCTTCTTTATCTTGTCTGGCTCCTTCTTTATCTTGTCTGGTTCCTTCTTTATCTTGTCTGGCTCCTTCTTTATCTTGTCTGGCTCCTTCTTTATCTTGTCTGGCTCCATCTTTATCTTGTCTGGCTCCATCTTTATCTTGTCTGGCTCCTTCTTTATCTTGTCTGGCTCCTTCTTTATCCTGTCTGGCTCCTTCTTTATCTTGTCTGGCTCCATCTTTATCTTGTCTGGTTCCTTCTTTATCTTGTCTGGCTCCTTCTTTATCCTGTCTGGCTCCATCTTTATCTTGTCTGGCTCCATCTTTATCTTGTCTGGTTCCTTCTTTATCTTGCCTGGCTCCTTCTTTATCCTGTCTGGCTCCATCTTTATCTTGTCTGGCTCCATCTTTATCTTGTCTGGTTCCTTCTTTATCTTGTCTGGTTCCTTCTTTATCTTGTCTGGCTCCTTCTTTATCTTGTCTGGCTCCTTCTTTATCTTGTCTGGCTCCATCTTTATCTTGTCTGGCTCCATCTTTATCTTGTCTGGCTCCTTCTTTATCTTGTCTGGCTCCTTCTTTATCCTGTCTGGCTCCTTCTTTATCTTGTCTGGCTCCATCTTTATCTTGTCTGGTTCCTTCTTTATCTTGTCTGGCTCCTTCTTTATCCTGTCTGGCTCCATCTTCATCTTGTCTGGCTCCTTCTTTATCTTGTCTGGTTCTTTCTTTATCTTGTCTGGCTCCTTCTTTATCTTGTCTGGCTCCATCTTTATCTTGTCTGGCTCCTTCTTTATCTTGTCTGGCTCCTTCTTTATCTTGTCTGGCTCCTTCTTTATCTTGTCTGGCTTCTTCTTTATCTTGTCTGGCTTCTTCTTTATCTTGTCTGGCTCCTTCTTTATCCTGTCTGGCTCCATCTTTATCTTGTCTGGCTCCATCTTTATCTTGGTTGGTTCCTTCTTTATCTTGTCTGGCTCCTTCTTTATCCTGTCTGGCTCCTTCTTTATCTTGTCTGGCTCCTTCTTTATCTTGTCTGGCTCCATCTTTATCTTGTCTGGCTCCTTCTTTATCTTGTCTGGTTCCTTCTTTATCTTGTCTGGCTCCTTCTTTATCTTGTCTGGCTCCATCTTTATCTTGTCTGGCTCCTTCTTTATCTTGTCTGGCTCCTTCTTTATCTTGTCTGGCTCCTTCTTTATCTTGTCTGGCTTCTTCTTTATCTTGTCTGGCTTCTTCTTTATCTTGTCTGGCTCCTTCTTTATCCTGTCTGGCTCCTTCTTTATCTTGTCTGGCTCCTTCTTTATCTTGTCTGGCTTCTTCTTTATCTTGTCTGGCTTCTTCTTTATCTTGTCTGGCTCCTTCTTTATCCTGTCTGGCTCCTTCTTTATCTTGTCTGGCTCCTTCTTTATCTTGTCTGGCTCCATCTTTATCTTGTCTGGCTCCTTCTTTATCTTGTCTGGTTCCTTCTTTATCTTGTCTGGCTCCTTCTTTATCTTGTCTGGTTCCTTCTTTATCTTGTCTGGCTCCTTCTTTATCTTGTCTGGCTCCTTCTTTATCTTGTCTGGCTCCTTTATCTTGTCGCTATCTTATCTTGTCTGGCTCCTTCTTTATCTTGTCTGGCTCCTTCTTTATCTGTCTGGCTCCTTCTTTATCCCTTTTCTGGCTCCATCTTTATCTTGTCTGGCTCCTTCTTTATCTTGTCTGGTCTTCTTACCTTTGCTCCTCTTTATCTTGTCTGCTCCTCTTTCTGTCTGGTTCCTTCTTTATCTGCTCCTTCTTTATCCTGTCTGGCTCCATCTTTATCTTGTCTGGCTCCATCTTTATCTTGTCTGGTTCCTTCTTTATCTTGTCTGGCTCCTTCTTTATCCTGTCTGGCTTTCCTTCTTTATCTTGTCTGGCTCCTTCTTTATCTTGTCTGGCTCCATCTTTATCTTGTCTGGCTCCTTCTTTATCTTGTCTGGTCCTTCTTTATCTTGTCTGGCTCCTTCTTTATCTTGTCTGGCTCCATCTTTATCTTGTCTGGCTCCTTCTTTATCTTGTCTGGCTCCTTCTTTATCTGTCTGGCTCCATCTTTATCTTGTCTGGCTCCCTTTTTTATCTTGTCTGGTTCTTCTTTATCTTGTCTGGCTCCTTCTTTATCCTGTCTGGCTCCTCTTTATCTTGTCTGGCTCCATCTTTATCTTGTCTGGCTCCTTCTTTATCTTGTCTGGCTCCTTCTTTATCCTTGTCTGGCTCCTTCTTTATCTTGTCTGGCTCCTTCTTTATCTTGTCTGGCTCCATCTTTATCTTGTCTGGCTCCTTCTTTATCTTGTCTGGTTCCTTCTTTATCTTGTCTGGCTCCTTCTTTATCTTGTCTGGCTTCCCATCTTTATCTTGTCTGGCTCCTTCTTTATCTTGTCTGGCTCCTTCTTTATCTGTCTGGCTCCTTCTTTATCTTGTCTGGCTCTTCTTTATCTTGTCTGGCTTCTTCTTTATCTTGTCTGGCTCCTTCTTTATCCTGTCTGGCTCCTTCTTTATCTTGTCTGGCTCCTTCTTTATCTTGTCTGGCTCCTTCTTATCCCTTTTCTGGCTCCTTCTTTACTTGTCTGGCTCCTTCTTTACTTGTCTGGCTCCTTCTTTATCTTGTCTGGCTCCTCCTTCACCTTGTCTGGCTCCTCCTTCACTTTGTCTGGCTCCTCCTTCACTTTGTCTGGCTCTTCCTTCACTTTGTCTGGCTCCTCCTTCACCTTGTCTGGCTCCTCCTTCACCTTGTCTGGCTCCTTCTTCACTTTGTCTGGCTCCTTCTTCACTTTGTCTGGCTCCTCCTTCACCTTGTTTGGTTCCTCTATCACCTCGTCTGGCTTCTACTTCACCTTGTCTGGCTCCTACTTCACCTTGTCTGGCTTCTATTTCACCTCGTCTGGCTCCTCGTTCATCCTGTTTGGCTCCTCCTTCACCTCGTCTGGCTCTTTCTTCACCTCGTCTGGCTCTTCCTTCACCTCGTCTGGCTCCTACTTCACCTCGTCTGGCTCCTCCTTCACCTCGTCTGGCACCTCCTTCACCTCATCTGGCTCCTCCTTCACCTCATCTGGCTCCTCCTTCACCTCGTCTGGCTCCTACTTCACCTCGTCTGGCTCCTCCTTACCTCGTCTGGCACCTCCTTCACCTCGTCTGGCTCCTCCTTCACCTCGTCTGGCTCCTCCTTCACCTCGTCTGGCTCCTACTTCACCTCGTCTGGCTCCTACTTCACCTCGTCTGGCTCCTACTTCACCTCGTCTGGCTCCTACTTCACCTCGTCTGGCTCCTCCTTCACCTCGTCTGGCTCCTACTTCACCTCGTCTGGCTCCTACTTCACCTCGTCTGGCTCCTACTTCACCTCGTCTGGATCCTCCTTCACCTCGTCTGGCTCCTCCTTCACCTCGTCTGGCTCCTACTTCATCTCGTCTGGCTCCTCTTCACCTCGTCTGGCTCCTACTTCACCTCGTCTGGCTCCTACTTCACCTCGTCTGGCTCCTACTTTACCTCGTCTGGCTCCTACTTCACCTCGTCTGGCTCCTCATTCATGTCGTCTGGCTCCTCCTTCATCTCGTCTGGCTCCTCCTTCACCTCGTCTGGCTCCTCCTTGATCTCATCTGGCTCCTACTTCACCTCGTCTGGCTCCTACTTCACCTCGTCTGGCTCCTACTTCACCTCGTCTGGCTCCTCCTTCACCTCGTCTGGCTCCTACTTCACCTCGTCTGGCACCTCCTTCACCTCGTCTGGCTCCTCCTTCACCTCGTCTGGCTCCTCCTTCACCTCGTCTGGCTCCTCCTTCACCTCGTCTGGCTCCTCCTTCACCTCGTCTGGCTCCTCCTTCACCTCGTCTGGCTCCTACTTCACCTCGTCTGGCACCTCTTCACCTCGTCTGGCTCCTCTTCACCTCGTCTGGCTCCTCCTTCACCTCGTCTGGCTCCTACTTCACCTCGTCTGCTCCTACTTCACCTCGTCTGGCCCTCCTTCACCTCATCTGGCTCCTCTTCACTCGTCTGGCACCTCCTTCACCTCGTCTGGCTCCTACTTCACCTCGTCTGGCTCCTACTTCACCTCGTCTGGCTCCTCATCTCTCAGCTCTGTCACTCCATCTTTCACAAGTTGTATCATTTATATTCTCTTAATATATCATTATTACTTGTCCTTCCCTTACGACATTCATTTATTTAATTTTTCAATTATTTCCTGTGACATCATTACAGGTTCCATTATACCTTGCATCCCATGTTCTATCCTCTCTACACTCTATACCAAAAAACTGTTCTAACGTATTTGCAGTCTATACAACACTAACTAATTTTAGAAATAATTATTGTTAATCGCTCAACCCATGTGGATCATTCAGCGCAAGACATGGTGGAGGCTCGATCCTCCGTCTGTTAAGTGCGAGACAGATGTTCTTCCTATTTGTACCTATTTAGGAGTATTCGCAGAGTTTACAACACAAAGGTAATGGAAAACTGTATTATTATTATTATAATCAAGGGGGAAGCGCTAAACCCGGAGGATTATACAGCGCCTGGGGGGGGATGTGGAAGGCATTCAGGCTTAATTCGGGGAACTGAAGCACAGATCCAATTTCCTAAATCAAGAGCCCCTCACCAACATCAAGGAACCTTCCTTGAGGGGAATGGAAAACTGTAGAGATTTCTTGGTTGGTGGAGGCCACAGGTGGGAGGAACGGAAGTTCAACTTCGTAAAGTCGAGGTAAACTTGGGAAATATCGCAGAATGTTTGTGGAGGCCAGAGTTGGAGTGATTTATTTTTTTTATTAATACAGATTTTATTTATTTGGAAAGTGGGAAGGTAAGAATGAGGAATGAGAGACTTGCGAAACTTTTGGGAATTTTATTTTCTTCAGTTCAATAGAGAGAAGAATGGTGGGGAAAGAGGTGGAGTTTGAGGTAATCAGTCCCTTATCCAGGGATCAGTCTTGAAGACTGATTGACTGAGCACATCGATTTCAGACTGAGGGACTGATTACCTCAAACTCTCCCTCTTTTTCTGCGTCTCTTCTCTGTATTGGACTGAAGAAGCCATTGGCTGGCGAAACGTTTCTATAGTAAAGAGTCCCAAATGTTGCATAAATGTCTCATTATTAAACTCGTCAGTTTATAAGTCATTTATATCACAGGTAGGAAAGGCGCAGCACTGCAGAAGGTCTACTGCCCCGTGCTAGATCGGTCTAACTCACACCGCAACCACACGCCCAACTTCCTCTCTACAGAGGCAAATATCTACGTGAAGTGCTACATCAGCTGAGTGACCCATACAGATTTAACGCTCTCCATTAAAAATAACTCATTTCTGAAACGTGCGGAAATATAATCCAAAAGTAACAAGTTTGAGCACTTTTTTATCATTTATAATATACAATTTTTACCAAAATATACGTCATAATTTATATATATATACATGTATATATATATATAAACCTTGACAGGTCAGACGGAGGTTCGAGTTTCTAACAATCATTACACTGGAATGATATTCAAAAAATCCTGATTAACTCTTGGTTCATCAATCATTGATACACTGTCACTACAATTACGAGGAGAGCGCTAAACTCGGAAGAAGAACACAGCTCCTGGGCAATGTCAGGTCATCAGGCTTGATCCTAAATAAGGGTGCTGTTGGAGTGTGAGCAAAGTAACATTTATGAAGGGATTCAGGGAAACCGGCAGGCCGGACTTGAGTCCTGGAGATGGGAAGTACAGTGCCTGCACTCTGAAGGAGGGTGTTAATGTTGCAGTTTAAAAACTGTAGTGTAAAGCACCCTTCTGGCAAGACAGTGATGGAGTGAATGATGGTGAAAGTTTTTCTTTTTCGGGCCACCCTGCCTTGGTGGGAATCGGCCAGAGTAATAATAAAAAAAAATAATAAATAAAAAAAAAGGAAATCCAAGGGGTTATTCCCCCCTCCCCCTTTGTTACGAGGAATTTAAAAATCGGACGTTCTGTATACCAATAAATAACTTAACGATAGAAACCTTTTGACGACGATTCCATCTCGTACAATTGTCAAGTGACAACTGAGGCCAGAAAAGTAAAGAAGGCCTGGATGAAGATACAGTAGGGACACAAGTCGGGGATTTTGTTGTATTATTCCAGCCACGTTATTATGATTGCTTATTCTTGGTATTAAACAATTTGCAAATGCCATTTGGCAAATTGCTGAGGGAAGATGAGAATGGTCGATCCACTTTACGAGAAAGCCGCGGACACTTAAGTCAACACAGGCAATAAAGTGCATGTATGAGCTTTCTAATGAATAATAAAGTCGGTGGTAAGGCTGAACCACTGTGCATCACCAGGGACGTCAAATTAAATCAGCTGGTATAATTCCCCCGTTGCTGTGGTCAAGAAAAATTGCTTTTGAATCCACAAACGTGGAACTGAAATCTACAAGTGTGGAATTAGAATCCTCATATATGGAATCAGTATCTGCAAATATGGAATTAGAATCCACGTGTATGGAATCAGAATCTACGAATGTGGAATCAGAATTCACGTATAATGAATCGAATCAGCAAATATGAAATCAGAAACAACAAACATCACTTAGAATTTAGAGACATGGGACTAAAATCTACGAACACGGTATTAGATTCCACAAGCGTGGAATTATAATCCCCAGACACGGCATTAAAATCCTCAAGCATGAAATTGGAATTAACTAAATGGAATTAGATTCAACGCAGTGTTTGTACTCTTTTTCGGTATATATATATATATATATATATATATATATATATATATATATATATATAT
>NC_069426.1:34026662-34036662 GCF_026875155.1 Cherax quadricarinatus
CTCAACATTTATACTTGTACAATTAATAGACTATTATTATTATTATTATTATTATTATTATTATTATTATTATTATTATTATTATTATAGTAGTAGTAGTAGTAGTAGTAGTAGTAGTAGTAGTAGTAGTATTAGCAGTAATAATAATGGAAGTAATAATATCAGTAGAAGCAGTGGTAGTATTAGTGATAGTAGTGGTAATAGTGAAAGTAGTAATAGTAATAGCAGTAAAAGCAGTTGTACTACTACTACTACTACTACTACTACTACTACTACTACTAGTAGTAGTAGTAGTAGTAGTAGCAGTAGTGGTATTAGTAATAGTTGTAGTAGTTGCTGCTGTTATCGTTGTTTTTCAGATTGATAACATCAAGAACTTGGCTACATCATGTTCATCACTCCAGGATCCAGACTTTATCCTAAATCCTCTCATCTTCTTGGCTAAACAGTCACAATCATTGCTGGAACACACTGCGGACTTCATACTCTGTACTCTCAAGTTATTTCACTTAGCTCTCTCTTCCTTTAATAAGACAACTTGTAATTTGCCTCAGTCAAGTTACAACACATCGGCCGGAACAAGTCACCAAAAAAAAAAAAAAAACGATTTTGTAACTGTTGTAACTTAACAATGGTTCAGGAGATGGGAACCGAAACGTCGTCATAAGGTTCGTCTGTTAAGTGAGAGCCTTTGGTAAATTTGTGTCTCTGTCTGGTTGAAGATTTTCGAATCACATAGAAGAGGAAATTTCGTACTGACTTCGGGCGGCGTTCCCAATGCGATGTATAGTATCCCTCAATTTTTGTCTACTATATTCCACAATAAGGTATATATGTTTGTGCATTTATTAAAGATATGGTAGGAGAGAAGTGGAATATTCAAAAGGCCTCAGGGAGAAATTTAAAAAAAAGATTCCATAAGCCTTCTTTTAATCTTCTCCGAGGCTATGGGTCCCAATTTATATTTATGAAAACGATGATCTATATTACACAGGAAGCGGCAAGTGGAGTGAGCTGGTTATTGAGTATTTCTAAGACGTGTATTGTACCCCACTTTCGCCTGTGTAATAAAGTCTCTATACCGGTTCCCGTGATGTAATAATTTACGTACCATTATACTCCGGATGTGCTACCTTCTTTCATTTTTCTAATATGTCCAGGAGCTAGGAAAATCCTTTCCATTATCACTGCACTGTTTTCGCGAAATACTTCCACGGGATCTCAAGTTCCTTGAATAAGTGTTGGGTGATAGTAGAACTATCTAAGATAGATATACTATCACCCAGTAATTAGTGGTAATTGCTGGTATAAGTGTGGGTCGAGTCAGGAGGGAGTAAGTTGACCAGACCCCAGAGTTAAGATAGTCCCGTAGCTCTGTTGCTAGCGCACTCAGCTCACACAGTGAGGTCTGTGGTTCGATCCCTGGTACGGTTGGACACATTAGAGCGTGTTTCCTCAAGACACCTTGTGTCCCTGTTCGCCTAGCAGCAAGTAGGCACATGAGTGTTAGCTGACTGGTGTGAGTCGCAGCCTGGGGACAAACTTAACCTAATTTGCCAGAAATGCTCTGCGTAACAAGGGGTTTTCTATGTAGTATGTCATTGATGTCAGCTAGGCCTGTATACGTTGTACATGTACTTGTAGAAATAAAGATTATTATTATTATTAGTACGTATTACTATTATTATTATTATTATTATTATTATTATTATTATTATTATTATTATTATTATTATTATTATTATTATTATTATTATTATTATTATTATGTGCGTTTACATCACTCACACTTCTATATACGTATCCCCTCGGTCCGTGTTCATTAACTATATTTACCTCTCCCTCTACGATCACCTCTCTCCTTCTGTGCCTTCTGCTGTCCTAACCTAGACTCAGACACCTAGATAAAACCTGATAGTTCTTCATCTAGGTAGAAGTAGATAGTTTTTCTCAATAGATAACCTCGGCGTGAACCCCAAAGGAAAAAAAAGCCTTTTAATACAATGTACAAAAAAAGGCTTTTCTGCTACCAGTGGCTATAATTCACTTGTCGGCATTTACCACTTTCTATTTGTCTTTCTCTTGTATTACCCCTCTTCACCGTCTTTACTCGCATATGTATCTACACCGCTTGTCTTTCCCCACTTGTCTCTTTACCCTTCCTACCTTCCCTCAACACTCACCCTCTGTTTACACTACTTTAACCCCGCCCTCTCTCTCTCTCTCTCTCTCTCTCTCTCTCTCTCTATGTCGTACTTAACTCCTCACAGAGAAAGGGTGGAATTTTGTCGTGAGTTTTGCCTTTATTAATATCAGAATGCGAGACAAAATTCGAGCATAATACCATAACAAAAACTATTTAACACAATACCCTTAGTTGAACAATTCACGAGCAGTGGCTTACGCACTGGCTTAAAGTTTTACGACTGACTCGCCATGGGTTCTAACCCATATTTCCACCTCATAAGAACATAAGAAAGAAGGAGCACTGCAGCAGGTCTACTGGCCCATACTAGGCATATTACCCTACGTCAAATCTACCTCGTTTATTCCTAATTATTCTACATCATCTAACCATCACACAGACTTACACTACTGACTTTAAAAAAACATTTGTCGATTTCTAGAATAAGGTTCATTTGATTTTTTCATACCATAATCTCACTATCTTTAAGAGCAGATGAAGAAATAACTGCTGAGAAGAGAGAGCGTTTATCTAACATATTGACGGAAATTCTGGCTGGATTTTGGAGTGAGGTCCACTAGCTGGTTCTTGTGGCATGATTCACTAGCTGGGTCTTGTGGCATGGTTCACTAGCCGGGGTCTTGTGGCATGGTTCACTAGCTGGGTCTTGTGCATAGTTCACTAGCCGGGGTCTTGTGATATGGTTCACTAGCTGGTTCTTGTGGCATGGTTCACTAGCTGGTTCTTGTGGCATGGTTCACTAGCTGGTTCTTTTAGCATGGTTCACTAGCTGGGTCTTGTGCATAGTTCACTAGCCGGGGTCTTGTGACATGGTTCACTAGCTGGTTCTTGTGGCATGGTTCACTAGCTGGTTCTTGTAGCATGGTTCACTAGCTGGTTCTTGTGGCATGGTTCACTAGCTGGGTCTTGTGGCATGGTTCACTAGCTGGGTCTTGTGGCATGGTACACTAGCTGGGTCTTGCGCATAGTTCACTAGCCGGGGTATTGTGGGATGGTTCACTAGCTGGTTCTTGTGGCATGGTTCACTAGCTGGTTCTTGTGGCATGGTTCACTAGCTGAGTCTTGTGGCATGGTTCACTAGCTGGGTTATATGGAGATGGTCACTAACAGGGTTACATGGTGAGCTTCACTAGCTGCTCCACACCGTGTATTGGTGTTCCTCTCTCGTAGCTAACACGGTGTGGGAGGCAGTCACCAGCTTCCATATCTGACTAACTGCTGGCCTTCTTGGCTGCGCCCGATTACCTCTACCCTGATTAGGCTCCAGCAACCCGCATTAAGGAGCGCAAACAACATGCCTTTTTGTGGCCACAGTTTAGTAAGTAGCAACAGTTAAAGAATAATAATATTTTGTGTCCTTTGGAGAGTGTGGGCGCACACACCCTCCTTGGACACACACACACACACACACACACACACACACACACACATAGTGTATATGAGGCACTCAGTTTCAACTCGTAAACGAGAGGTCTTTGTAAAGACTGTGGTCGCTATAGTTTTTTTTTTTTAGACCGTGTTCTTTAGTTGTTTTGTTGTTGCTGTTGTTGTTGTAATACCACTACTGCTACCACTACTACTACTACTACTGCTACTGCTACTACTACTACTTCTACTACTACTACTACCACTACTACTACTACTACTGCTGCTGCTGCTGCTGCTGCTGCTGCTGCTGCTGCTATTACTACTACTACTAATTATTATTATTATTAAGGAAAGCAGTGTGTGTGGGATTACATATGCACTTCTGCTATGAACTACAGCTGCGTCTGATGTATGGTTGGTCAGTGGTGGAGGTACGGTCGATCAGACGGCACGAGACTAGTTCATCTGATTGACTCGGACTCCCCACTTCCACTCTTGCCATAGTAAGATGGGAAACGTCTGGCCTCAGAGAGAGAGAGAGAGAGAGAGAGAGAGAGAGAGAGAGAGAGAGAGAGAGTGAGATCACAAGTTATAACCACCAGGACCATGAGTTTTGATCAAATTACAGACTGCTAACAACGTGCGGTGTATGTATGTCTGTCTGGAGGTTCTCTAAACCCATACTATATACATACCAATTAACATTGTAATGTAACGCTGATGACCACTATCAGAGGATAATATTAATGATGATAATGATAAGGGGAAGTGTCGACCCTCGTTGTACTTTAGCTCTAGTGAGACATTAACAAGCGTAGGTGGAGGAATAACAAGGTGATAAGCCATACACTCACGTCAGTGATTTGTATTCTACATTCTCTTCAAGATCCAGAATAAATTTTGATTACAACGATTATGTTTTAATATTAATCACTCGGCACAACGTACCCGGGTATCATAGATGAAGCCTATTGCTAGAAAGTTATTTTCCGGGTGTTATTGTCTCAGAGAGACACTCAGATTCTCAAAGAGACTCTCAGACTCCAAGAGAGACTCTCAGCCTCTCAGAGAGACTCTCCCTAAAATACTGGAACATTGAATGGTTTGCTTCTGTTCGGGAACTTATAGAACCGTCACAAGCCCGGCAGGACGACCACTCTTAATACCTCTCATAAATTATAAACAGTACGAGAGGTTTAAATTTTTACACCGGTTTGTTGAGGCTATTCTCCGGGGCCAGCTAATATTACCTTCATTAGGTACCCTTCAGAGTACGTAATTATCATACGTATGGGACAGGCTCCCTCCCATTCCAATTAGGTATTACTGGAGTATATAGAGTAGCGGGTATTACACAACAGACACTGGTACAGCAAGAGAGAGTATTAGGGCCTTTAAAGAGGTTTTAAAAGCTACATAGTTTGCTAACATGAAAGAAAAGTTAAATACAACTCACAATTAAAGCAGATTTTATAAATACACAAAGAAAAAGATGGAGATCACTAGAGGGTGGAGATAATATCAAGTAATATCAGGCTAGTTGCCTCACCGGATAGTACCACAGACCTGTGTTCCAACACGCTGGAAGACTCCACACCCTTATTAGTCACTCCTTATACCCACTAGTCACTCCAGCGGTCCAGCCACACCACAAACTTTCGCTGGCTTTAGGTACCTTGCTACTGTTCCATATACTGGCCTATAGCTTGACTCACGAAATCGTAATGACACGATCGCGGGTTCTATCCCCGCCCGTGGTATGGTTTTTTTCTGGCCTATAGCCTCCACCGGCTTCCCTCGGAAAGTCGCCTCAGAGACCAGCATATTCCATAATTATTATATTCATGATTTAGAAAACTTACAAGTGGATGAGTAAGACACATGTGCAACAAATAGGTATCTTGAACCGTTTGTCTCAGTATTGCGTTGATAAAGCCGCTGGTTGGTCGAGTGTTGCAACAGTGAAGGTACCCAAGTATTGAGAATGTGTGTTTTATTCACACATTGTAGCAAGTCAAAGTAACTGGCACTTCCGAAGAGACTTTGTTATCCCTCTGACAGATATCAGAGGTGAGAAAAAAACAGATACAGGATAAGAGGGGGTGACACATATGGACAAGAACACATACTGAAGAACGTCTCAGGTGCGCACAACCAGCGCCAGCAGCTTGACTACCAACTAGACAATGATGGTTGACAAAGTCTTAAGCTGGGATAACCCTCAGCTCGATTGGTAGGGCACTCAGCTCACACACTGCTATCCCTGTTCACCTATCAGTAAAATAGGTACCTGGGTGTTAGACGACTGGTGTGGGTCGCATCCTGGAGACAAAATTAACCTAATTTGCCTAATTTGCACGAAATTCTCTGCATAATAAGGAGCTTTGTATATAGTAGTACGTCACTGATGTCAGCTAGGTCTGTATATATTGTATATATACTTGTAGAAATAAAGATTATTATTATTATTATTATTATTATTATTATTATTATTATTATTATTATTATTATTGTTATTATTATTATTATTATTATTATTATTATTATTATTATTATTATTATTATTATTATTATTATTATTATTATTATTATTATTTATTTGAGAACTTGACAAAACGGCCCCAGTACCCGCATTCTCCTAGCTCTATAGCCATTCTGATTTTGCGCTTTCCCGCAAAATGTAACACAAATACAGACACTGTAGCCTGCTCGACGCGCACGCTGACACCACAACACTGCCGGTAACATTCTCTAATCCGGCCCGGGATCCAAAAATTTCGTGGTCTTGAACCTGCCTCTTATACTGCCTCCTGCGACACTTCGAGGGGAGGTGCTTGGGTTGTGGTGAAGGGCTCTTGATGTGAGGAAATGGAACGTTAGTGAAAGAGCCATAAAGGCAGTATAATGATAATAATAATAATAATAATATAATAATAATAATAATAATAATAATAATTAATAATAATAATAATCATAATAATAATTTAAAAATAATAATAATAATAATAATTAATAATAATTAATATAATAATAATAATAATAATAAAAATAATATAATAATAAAAATTTATTAATAATAATAATAATAATAAAAATTTAATAATAATTTAAAATAATTATAATAATAAATAATATATAATAATAATAATAATAATCATAATAATAATAATAATAATAATAAAAATAATAATCATAATAATAATAATAATAATAATAATAATAATAATAATAATAATAATAATAATAATGATAAGGGGCGTATACTCTGGGTATGCGAGGTGAGCGCCGCACTCCCATCAAAAGACAGTAAAATCATTATAAATATTAATTAAGGTCACTCAATGATATAATCATGGATGATGATAGGAAAGTAATTCTTGTGTTCATTGTTATCAAATATTATGGCAGTTGTTGTGAGTAATACTTATACCAGAGTAGAAGATTCACCAGGACAATACTGTGCACACACTGTAACAACACTGTGTACACACTGTAACACTGTGTACACACTGTAACACTGTGTACACACTGTAACAACACTGTGCACACACTGTAACAACACTGTGTACACACTGTAACACTGTGTACAACTGTAACACGGGTGTACACACTGTAACAACACTGTGTACCACTTTTAAACTGTGTACACACTGTAACAACCTGTGTACACACTGTAACACTGTGTACACACTGTAACAACACTGTGTACACACTGTAACACTGTGCACACACTGTAACAACACTGTGTACACACTGTAACACTGTGTACACACTGTAACACTGTGCACACACTGTAACAACACTGTGTAACACTGTAACACTGTTTTACACACTGTAACAACACTGTGCACACATTGTAGCAACACTGTGCACACACTGTAACAACACTGTGTACACACTGTAAACTGTGCAACACACTGTAACAACCTGGTACACACGTAACACTGTGTACACACTGTAACACTGTGCACACACTGTAACAACACTGTGTACACACTGTAACACTGTGTACACACTGTAACAACACTGTGCACACACTGTAGCAACACTGTGCACACACTGTAACAACACTGAGCACACACTGTAACAACACTGTGCACACACTGTAGCAACACTGTGCACACACTGTAACAACACTGAGCACACACTGTAACAACACTGTGCACACACTGTAACAACACTGTGCACACACTGTAGCAACACTGAGCACACACTGTAACAACACTGTGCACACACTGTAACAACACTGTGCACACGCTGTAACAACACTGAGCACACACTGTAAAAAACACTGTGCACACACTGTAACAACACGGGTGCACACACTGTAACAACACTGTGCACACACTGAAAACCAACACTGTGACACATGTAACAACACTGTGTACACACTGTAACAACACTGTCCCACACACTGGTAGAACACTGTGCACACACTTTTAACAACACTGAGCACACACTGTAACAACACTGTGCACAGACTGTAGCAACACTGTGCACACACTGTAACAACACTGAGCACACACTGTAACAAAAACTGTGCACACACTGTGCAACACTGTGCACAACTGTAACACACTGGGGCACACACTGTAACAACACTGTGCACACACGTAACAACACTGGCACACACTGTAACAACACTGTGCACACACTGTAACAACACTGTGCACACACTGTAACAACACTGTGCACACACTGTAACAACACTGTGCACACACGTAAACAACACTGTGCACACACTGTAACAACCTGTGCACACACTGTAACAACACTGGGGCACACACTGTAACAACACTGTGCACACACTGTAACAACACTGTGCACACACTGTAACAACACTGTGTACACACTGTAACAACACTGTGTACACACTGTAACAACACTGTGTACACACTGTAACAACACTGTGTACACACTGTAACAACACTGTGTACACACTGTAACAACCGTGTACACACTGAACAACACTTTTGCAAACACTGTACAACACTGTGCACACACTGTAAAAAAACTGTGTACACACTGTAACAACACGTGCACACACTGTAACAACACTGTGCACACACTGTAAAAACCCACTGTGTACCACTGTAACAACACTGTGCACACACTGTAACAACACTGTGTACACACTGTAACAACACTGTGTACACACTGTAACACTGTGTACACACTGTAACAACACTGTGTACACACTGTAACAACACTGTGCACACACTGTAACAACACTGTGTACACACTGTAACAACACTGTGTACACACTGTAACACTGTGTACACACTGTAACAACACTGTGCACACACTGTAACAACACTGTGTACACACTGTAACAACACTGTGTACACACTGTAACAACACTGTGTACACACTGTAACACTGTGTACACACTGTAACAACACTGTGCCACACTGAAACAACACTGTGTACACACTGTAACAACACTGTGTACACACTGTAACAACACTGTGCACACACTGTAACAACACTGTGTACACACTGTAACAACACTGTGTACACACTGTAACAACACTGTGCACACACTGTAACAACACTGTGCACACACTGTAACAACACTGTGTACACACTGTAACAACACTGTGTACACACTGTAACAACACTGTGTACACACTGTAACAACACTGTGCACAGACTGTAACAACACTGTGTACACACTGTAACAACACTGTGCACACACTGTAACAACACTGTGCACACACTGTAACAACACTGTGCACACACTGTAACAACACTGTGTACACTCTGTAACAACATGTGCACACACTGTAAAACCCAACTGTGTACACTCTGTAACAACACTGGCACACACGGGTAACAACACTGTGTACCCTGTAAACAACACTGTGCACAGACTGTAACAACACTGTGTACACACTGTAACAACACTGTGCACACACTGTAACAACACTGTGCACACACTGTAACAACACTGTGCACACACTGTAACAACACTGTGTACACTCTGTAACAACACTGTGCACACACGTAACAACATGTGTACACTCTGTAACAAACGTGCAACCTGTAACAACACTGTGTACACACTGTAACAACACTGTGACAATGTACAACACTGTGCCACACGTAACAACACTGTGTACCACACTGTAACAACACTGTGTACACACTGTAACAACACTGTGTACACACTGTAACAACACTGTGCACACACTGTAACAACACTGTGCACACACTGTAACAACACTGTGTACACACTGTAACAAACTTGTGTACACACTGTAACAACACTGTGCACACACTGTAACAACACTGTGTACACACTGTAACAACACTGTGTACACACTGTAACAACACTGTGTACACACTGTAACAACACTGTGCACACACTGTAACAACACTGTGTACACACGGGTAACAACACTGTGTACACACTGTAACAACATG
>NC_069426.1:34041662-34061662 GCF_026875155.1 Cherax quadricarinatus
AAAGGCACAATACCGTGACTGGAACGATACACAAATAACCCGCACATAAAAGAGAGAAGCTTACGACGACGTTTCGGTCCGACTTGGACCATTGACAAAGTCACACTAGTGACTTTGTCAATGGTCCGACTAGTGACTTTGTCAATGGTCCAAGTCGGACCGAAACGTCGTCGTAAGCTTCTCTCTTTTATGTGCGGGTTATTTGTGTATTGTATAAATGAGGTTGTATAAATGTGGTTGTTTGAATGAGTTGTATGAATGAGGTTGTATGTATGAGGTTTCACCAGTAATATGTTTTATTTTCCATCATCCTGTATGATGCAATCAGATGTCAAAATGCGTACTGGCGTTGCGTGTTGACATCTGATTAGTGCGTAGACGCATAGCAGGTTGATATCTGAGTAGCGTCACGTTATCTGCATGTTGAGGCGTTAGTTATCCTTGATAATATCGAGTGTACTCGTTCAGTGGTTGGAGTAAGCCAGAATTTGTTGTAGTTGGACTAAGCCAGAGTTTGTTGTAGTTGGAGTAAGCCAGAGGTTGTTGTGGCTGGCCTAACCCAGTGTTCCTCGTGGTGTGCGCCGACTACGTCACTGTATCCGGCGCGCAATACATACAACCACAATCTTTATACCGTCAGTAATCAACTTAAAACATTGTAGTTTATTATCAATGTACATGAAGGGGACTATTCTCATACAGGGTAACTACCAGCTGAACAAGTCAGCCATTTAGAGCGAGGGTAGAGGCCCCAGGGTAGCTTACCCTGTAACCAGAGGCTGCTCTACGGGTTCAGTTCTTCACACTCTTTCGGCTGACTAAAACATACGATAGTTCTGTCCTCTGTGTGGGTTTGCCTATGAGTCTACGTGTTCTTGTGCTCTCTCTCTCATATTACGGTACTGTATATGTCAAACCCATTGTAAATACTGTATAAATGTCTGCAAATAATATTGTTGGTATGAATATGTGAGTACTCAGACATGGACAAAGAAAAACGGCTGTTTTTTTTTCATCGGCCGCGTGCAAGAGGCCTTTTATTGCTGGTGTTTTGTTCGTCAGAAAACAGGACAAATGTCTACTTATACTTGGCCAGTGTTCAGTAACTAGTGGCCAGTGGTCAGTAACTAGTGTCCAGTAGTCAGTAACTAGTGTCCAGCGACCAGTAAATAGTTTCCAGTGATCAGTAACTAATGTCCAGTGATCCTTACAAGTTAGTCACTCCCTGGATCAGCACAACTGCAATCCAGCACAACTACAGTCCAGAATAACTACAATCCAGCACTACTACGGTCCAGCACAACTGCAATCCAGCACAACTACGGTCCAGCATAACTACAATCCAGTACAACTACGGTCCAGCATAACTACAATCCAGCACAACTACTGTCCAGCACAACTACAATCCAGCACAACTACTGTCCACCACAACTGCAATCCACCACAACTACGGTCCAACACAACTATGATCCACCACAGCTACGGTCCACCACAGCTACGATCCATCACAACTACGGTCCAACACAAGTACCGTCCACCACAACCACTGTCCACCACAACTACGGTCCACCACAACTACAGTCCGCTACAACTATGATCCAGCACAACTACGGTCCACCACAACTACGGTCCAACACTACTGCGGTCCAGCACAACTACGGTCCACCACAATTACGGTCCACACTACATTCCCAAAACAAGTGAGGTTGTGGGAACAAAGGCTGTGAACCTCAAACAAGGGATGGAGACTTTTGGGTGATATTAACATATATGATGTCAGCGGAGCAGCGCATCAGGCGAGTAACTGCGGCATCGTATGCGCACCTGACGAACTAAGAATAATAGCAGACCTTTAGCAGCATATATACGAGTCTTATTAGAGTCCAGAGCACCATCGTAGAGCCCTCACCACGAAGTAAATATCCAAAACTCGAGGAACACCAAATATTATTTACAAAATTAGTCCCGGATTTAAGAGGAATAGTCTATAAATGAAGTCTGAAGGAAATGAACCTTGCAGTGCTAGAGAGACACAATCACAACGTGTAAGTTACTCAAACTTGATAAAGCAGACAGAGACAGTTTTAAAAGTAGAGAGTGGGTGGAACTGTGTGAGAACAGGAAGAGAAAAATTCCGAACGTGGTTTTAACATCGTCACGGTTCCTGGCGGTGCCGGGAACAGTGATTCGAACCCCCGATACCATAACTGGGTGAATACAATAAATTTCGGTTAGACTGAACACGCAGAGTGTAATATGGATAATGGAATTCTAAGAAAATTGTTAATTGGGTGATGCTGGGGAAGGGTTCTTGTTCCAGGGTACTGAAACCCACCCTTTTCGTGGATCAAACCCAAATACGTACTGCTCCCCAAGTGCTGCATAACTCCCGACGGGTTTAGCGACTCCCCTTGAATATAATAATAACATTAATAATAATAATAATAATAATAATAATAATAAACGATGATAATAATAATAATATATAATAATAATAATAATAATAATAATAATATATAATAATAATAATATTATTATTAATAAATAATAATAATAATAATAATAATAATAATAATATAATAATAATAATAATAATAATAATAATAATAATACAATAATAATAAAATAATTGAATAAAGAAAAAAACTATAGGTGATATATATAATTATATACCATATAAAGTGTATAATAACTGAGGTATTAAGGCCAAAGTCATAATATACATAGTGCCGGTCAAAAATATATATAACACAATGAATATAATGAATTAAAACTAATAATAACACCTGATATAAAATATAATAACCTAACTTTCCAAGACACAACTTGGAAATATAACCTGTGTGGGGTATGGGTCTACATGAGAGATATTTAACACTGTATGGGTTATTCACACTGAGATATATAACCTGTGTGGGTATGTGCACTGAGAGATATAACCTGTGGGGGTATGTGCACTGAGAATATAACCTGTGTGGGTATGTGCACTGAGAATATAACCTGTGTGGGTATGTGCACTGAGAGATATAACTGTGTGGGTATGTGCACTGAGAGATATAACCTGTGTGTGTATGTGCACTGAGAATGTAACCTGTGTGTGTATGTGCACTGAGATGATTAACCTGTGTGGGTATGTGCACTGAGAATATAACCTGTGTGGTATGTGCACTGAGATATGTAACCTGTGTGGGTATGTGCACTGAGAATATAACCTGTGTGGTATGTGCACTGAGATATATAACCTGTGTGGGTATGTGCACTGAGAGATATAACCTGTGTGTGTATGTGCACTGAGAAATATAACCTGTGTGGGTATGTGCACTGAGAAATATAACCTGTGTGGGTATGTGCACTGAGAAATATAACCTGAGTGTGTATGTGCACTGAGAAATATAACCTGTGTGGGTATGTGCACTGAGAGATATAACCTGTGTGGGTATGTGCACTGAGAAATATAACCTGAGTGTGTATGTGCACTGAGAGATATAACCTGTGTGGGTATGTGCACTGAGAGATATAACCTGTGTGGGTATGTGCACTGAGAAATATAACCTGTGTGTGTATGTGCACTGAGAAATATAACCTGTGTGTGTATGTGCACTGAGAGATATAACCTGTGTGGGTATGTGCACTGAGAGATATAACCTGTGTGGGTATGTGCACTGAGAGATATAACCTGTGTGTGTATGTGCACTGAGAATATAACTGTTGGGTATGTGCACTGAGATATTAACCTGTGTGTGTATGTGCACTGAGAAATATAACCTGTGTGGGTATGTGCACTGAGAGATATAACCTGTGTGGGTATGTGCACTGAGAGATATAACCTGTGTGGGTATGTGCACTGAGAGATATAACCTGTGTGGGTATGTGCACTGAGAAATATAACCTGTGTGTGTATGTGCACTGAGAAATATAACCTGTGTGTGTATGTGCACTGAGAAATATAACCTGTGTGTGTATGTGCACTGAGAAATATAACCTGTGTGGGTATGTGCACTGAGAGATATAACCTGTGTGGGTATGTGCACTGAGAAATATAACCTGTGTGGGTATGTGCACTGAGAGATATAACCTGTGTGGGTATGTGCACTGAGAGTTATAACCTGTGTGTGTACATACAGAGAGATACACAGCGCTCAATGTATACACACAGTGTATCACATTAACCTTGTGTGTCTTGGAACCTGTGGGTGAGTGCACTCAGATAATGTATTGAACCTTATTACCTGTCCACTGAGTACTTTTTTGGCCACTGGACCGATGTTTATGGTCAAGGACCGAAGTTTTACCTGGTTGTGCACTCAGTCCATACCCTGTGTTGTGTTTGCCGGTTAAGTAGGCACGAAGAAACCTTTGTGTTTCCCACCTGGCTGCCATGTCAACTCCAGAGACCTTTTAACCTGGTCGGCCAGTCAACCGAGATTACCTTTGGTATTGCCGAGAAAACCTGTGTTCGCATGTGCACTAAACCCAAACCTTTTTATGTGCCTAAGAATACTTTTCGCTCGGTCTCGCCATGTATACCCAGGACACTTACTTGTTTCCTCGCCTGGCTCGCAGTCAACCAGACATTTTTTTTCCCGCCTGGCTCGGCCAGTTTGCCAGGACCATTTTCCCCTGGTTTACCAACTCTTCTCCCTTGCCTGGCTTGCCAGTCAACCCAGACCTTTTTTCCCCCTGGCTCGCCAGTCAACCCAGACCTTTTTCCCCCTGGCTCGCCAGTCAACCCAGACCTTTTTCCCCCTGGCTCGCCAGTCAACCCAGACCTTTTTCCCCCTGGCTCGCCAGTCAACCCAGACCTTTTTCCCCCTAGCTTGCCGGTCAACCCAGACCTTTTTCCCCCTGGCTTGCCGGTCAACCCAGACCTTTTTCCCCCTAGCTTGCCGGTCAACCCAGACCTTTTTCCCCCTGGCTCGCCAGTCAACCCAGACCTTTTTCCCCCTGGCTCGCCAGTCAACCCAGACCTTTTTCCCCCTGGCTTGCCAGTCAACCCAGACCTTTTTCCCCCTGGCTCGCCAGTCAACCCAGACCATTTTCCCCCTGGCTTGCCAGTCAACCAAGACCTTTTTCCCCCTGGCTCGCCAGTCAACCCAGACCTTTTTCCCCCTGGCTCGCCAGTCAACCCAGACCTTTTTCCCCCTGGCTTGCCAGTCAAACCAGACCTTTTCTTGCAGCAACCCTTCTCGCCAGTCAACCCAGACCTTTTTCCCCCTGGCTTGCCAGTCAACCCAGACCTTTTCCCCCTGGCTTGCCGGTCAACCCAGTGAAACCTGCAATATCACAGCATATTAAGTGATGGCGATATTTAAGAAGACGAACACAGTGTTATTACTGCATCTTACAGCTGAACTTAACTAGTAAGATATTACAAAGACCCCAATGGAAGTAAGTTACTTTGTCTGACCTTTTTTGGGGTTATCTTAGATAATTTACACATATGTTACTATGTAATGATAGCTGTACATATGTAGACTTGTACCTAATTGAACTTACATAATCCACATGTTATCGTAAGAGTCATAATAATTTATGACCGGGTAATCACACACACACACACACACACACACACACACACACACACACACACATGTTGAGCCCTACAAGAAGAGAGCCTGGATGCCAGTGATGTGCTCTAGATCCAGGGAAGCGGAGCTGCCCTCCACTTTCTTGGATCAGACGTCACTGTTTCCCCATTCCCCATATTCGTTATATGAACCCATACGAGTTTACACCGCTTCCCCCATCCTTATAATAATAATAATAATAATAATAATAATAATAATAATAATAATAATAATAATAATAATAATAATAATAGTTTGTATCTGTGTGTTAAACTCCTTTTTACGATATTCTGGGTCTTGTTGACAATACTTTGGTATATGTGGATGAGGATAAAGCTGTTATTTATACAACATATGTTGGAACAACATATGCGGGAACAACAGTTATTGAAACATGTGTAATTTTTGGCTAAGGGTTAATATCTGAGCCTTAAAATATAACTTGAAAACGCTTATATGTAGATAATGACACACACACATACACACACACACACACACACACACACACACACACACACACACACACACCACACACACACACACACACACACACACACACACACACTCACACACACACCACACACACACACACACACACACACACCACACACACACACACACACACATATCACACATATATATATATATATAATATATATATATATATATATATAATATATATATATATATATATATCCAGTAAGTAATTATATTTACCTGATCAGAAGTATAGAGAAATTTTTGCCAGCGGAGTCGATTCAGAGGCGAGTCATGATGCTCAAGCAGATTGTTGTGTTTAGCAGGCGGCAGTATAACGTTAGGTTACTCGGCTCAATACAACACCCACACTCAGGGAATATTAATCTCAAAACAATATGCATTTCATCACTTCAATTATGTTCCAAATTCCTAGGAATGTTTTTCGAATTCCTTCTTTGTCTCCTGCCTTTTTTAAGCTGTCTTATAAATCAATGCACTGACTATTTTCCTAGACAATCGAAATGGGTGATATTAATTGCCCGTTGAAGATCGCAAAGGAGATAAATCTTACATCTGATCAAGTAATTCGCGGCCTTTATACGGGATGCTGCTGCTGATTTCCACATCTGATTAAGTAATTCGCGGCCTTTATACGGGATGCTGCTGCTAATTTCCACTGCACATGATGCCTCTGGTGTGTAAGGATTTATCTTAGAGCAAATTCTCACTTACGAGATGTATTGTGGAGGCTGGTTAAAGATCGTCAGTGACACTGATCTGTATAGGTATATATGATTGTGTTTTAAACTATGTAAGAAGGCAGGTTAAGTGAGAAGGATGATGGAGGTGTTTTGATGGGGTGTTGGTACACAGGTGGTGGGGGACAGCTGGTGAGGTGTACGGGAGGACACAGATGGACGTTCGGAGTGCACAGCTGGTGGTGCTGGTGAGAGTGGTGTGTACCTCTCTCTGCGATAGTCTGAAGCATACTGCCAGCTGTCTCCTACCACCACCCCCACCACCACAACAACGGCCAGCCACCACCCCACCTCCACCACCACCACCAACGCCAGCCACCACCACCACTGCCAGCCACCACCACCACTGCCAGCCACCACCACCAACGCCAGCCACCACCACCACTGCCAGCCACCACCACCAACGCCAGCCACCACCACCAACGCCAGCCACCACCACCACGGCCAGCCACCACTGCCACCTCCACTACTGCGAGCCACCACCACCACCACAACTATCAGCCACCACCACTACCATCCACCACCACAACTATCAGCCACCACCACTACCATCCACCCCACCACTGCCACCCACCACTATCACCACCACCATCACTACCACCACCACATCTATCACCACCACCATTACATCACTACCACCACTATCACCACTATCACCACCACCATCACCACCACTGCCACCTACCATCACTGCCACCCACCACCACCATCACCACCACCACCACCACAACTATCAGCCACCACCACTACCATCCACCACCACCACTGCCACCACCACTGTCACCACCACCATCACTGCCACCACCATCACCATCACTACCACCACTATAAACCACTATAAACCACCACCACCACCACCCCACCACTACCACCACACACACACACCTCACCACCAACTAAACCACCACCACCACCATCACCACCACCACCATCACCACCACCATCCACCACCACCACCAACCATCACCACCACCATCACCATCACCACCACCACCATCACCACCACCCATCACCATCACCACCACCACCACACCACCACCACCACCACCTCACATCCACCACCATCACCACCATCATCCACCACCACCACCACCATCACCACCACCACCACCACATCACCACCACCACCACCACCCACCACTCCACACTAACCACCACTACCACCACCACCACCACCATCACCACACACCACCATCACCACCATCACCACACCACCATCACCACCACCACACCACCACCACCACCACCACCATCACCACCAACCACCATCCAACCACCATCACCACCATCAACCACACCACAACCACCATTCACCACCACCACCATCAACCCACCACCACCACCACCACCACCACCACACCCACCACCACCACACCACCACCACCACCACCATCACCACCACCCATCACCACCATCACCACCACCACCATCACCCCACCACCTACCACCACCACCAACACCACCCACCACCACCACACATCACCACCACCACCATCACCACCACACCACCACCATCACCACCACCACCATCACCACCACCACCACCACCACCACCACCACCACCATCACCACCACCACCATCACCACCACCACCATCACCACCACCACCATCACCACCACCACCATCATACCACTCACCACCACCACCACCACCACCACCACCACCACCACCACCACCACACCACACCACCACCATCACCACCACACACCACCACCACCACCACCACCATCACCACCACACCACACCACCATCACCACCATCACCACCACCATCACCACCACCACCACCCACCCACCCATCACCACCACCAACCATCATCCACCACCACCACCACCACCACCACCACCACCACCACCATTCAAGTCTACTAACAACCTAACTGATCAAGTCTTGCCTTATCAAGCTACAATGTTCTATAAGCATAATGACTCAATAAAAAATAATAATTATCTACAGTGGACCACACTATACTCCACTTATAGTCCACTTATAGTCCACTTATAGTCCACTTATAGTCCACTGATACTCCACTTATACTCCACTTATAGTCCACTTATACTCCACTTATAGTCCACTTATAGTGCACTTATAGTCCACTTATAGTCCACTTATACTCCACTTATAGTCCACTTATAGTCCACTTATAGTCCACTTATAGTCCACTTATAGTCCACTTATAGTCCACTTATAGTCCACTTATAGTCCACTTATACTCCACTTATAGTCCACTTATAGTGCACTTATAGTCCACTTATAGTCCACTTATACTCCACTTATACTCCACTTATAGTCCACTTATAGTCCACTTATAGTCCACTTATAGTCCACTTATAGTCCACTTATACTCCACTTATAGTCCACTTATAGTCCACTTATAGTCCACTTATAGTCCACTTATAATCCACTTATAGTCCACTTATAGTCCACTTATAGTACACTTATACTCCACTTATACTCCACTTATAATCCACTTATAGTCCACTTATAGTCCACTTATAGTCCACTTATAGTCCACTTATACTCCACTTATAGTCCACTTATAGTCCACTTGTAGTCCACTTATAGTACACTTATAGTCCACTTATAGTCCACTTATAGTCCACTTATAGTCCACTTATAGTCCACTTATACTCCACTTATAGTCCACTTATAGTCCACTTATAGTACACTTATAGTCCACTTATAGTCCACTTATAGTCCACTTATAGTCCACTTATAGTCCACTTATAGTCCACTTATAGTCCACTTATAGTACACTTATAGTATACTTATAGTCCACTTATAGTCCACTTATAGTCCACTTATAGTCCACTTATAGCCCACTTATAGTCCACTTATAGTCCACTTATAGTCCACTTATAGTCCACTTATAGTCCACTTATAGTCCACTTATAATCCACTTATAGTCCACTTATAGTCCACTTATAGTCCACTAAAGTCCACTTTCAGTCCACTTATAGTCCACTTATAGTTCACTTTTAGTCCACTTATAGTCCACTATAGTGCACTTATAGTCCACTATGGTCCACTTATAGTCCTCTTATAGTCCACTATAGTGCACTTATAGTCCACTTTTAGTCCACTTATAGTCCACATATAGTCCGCTATAGTGCACTTATAGTCCACTATTGTGCACTTATAGTCCACTTTTAGTCCGCTTATAGTCCACTTATAGTCCACTATAGTGCACTTATAGTCCACTATAGTGCACTTATAGTCCACTTTTAGTCCACTTATAGTCCACTATAGTGCACTTATAGTCCACTTTTAGTCCACTTATAGTCCACTTATAGTCCACTATAGTGCACTTATAGTCCACTATTGTGCACTTATAGTCCGCTTATAGTCCACTATAGTGCACTTATAGTCCACTTTTAGTCCACTTATAGTCCACTCTAGTGAACTTATAGTCCACTTTTAGTCCACTTATAGTCCACTATAATCCACTTATAGTCCACTATAGTCCACTTATAGTCCACTAAAGTCCACTTATAGTCCGCTAAAGTCCACTTACAGACCACTTATAGTCCACAATAGTCCACTTAATTTCACATGACTTTTTGTACGGAGTATGTATCACTTTTTAATAGAAGTCTCGCGTCAGGCGACAGTTGAGTTTTTTGTCTAATTTTTCACGTGAAGTTTGTGCCGATTAATGGTTGTCAGTTATTTGAATTTGATTATTTTGGTTATGAGACTGATAACTGTGATATATGATGTAATGATATCAATACAGCTCAGAGCAGAGATCATTGATGAAGCAGCGGGGGAGATCCTTGCTCTTTTTTAATACAAAGTTTAAATCCACGTTTTCTATACTTTTTTAGACATAACTAAAACAAGTTAAACACTTTCCCCTTGATCAAACCTTTTAGAAAGGGGAAATTATTCGGGACCTCAAATTGAGCTTAGTAATTAAACTGTTTAATTGCCCGGGGTTTAAAGGGGGGAAAAATGATAGACAAGTCACCCCGGGATTTAAAAATTTTTGGGGGATTTAAAAAAGGTTCGAAAGGGGGTTTTTCTAAAACATTCGGGGGGATTTTGTTAATATTTTGAATTTAACCCGCGTAAGGGAAAGGGTTTGCTGGGGTAAGTGATGTGAAATAATTTCATAAAGCTAATTAAACTGTTAACGGGCTGCTTCTTTCGTAGAAAAAAAAGTGGTTAAATTTTATACATATATAATAAATCTAAAAATTTTATATATATATATAAATATATATATATATAAATTATATATAATATATAAAATATATATAAATATATTATTATATATATATATAATTTAAAATATATAAATATATGAAATTTTATATAAAAAATATATTATATATAAATATAAATAAATATATAATATAAATATATAATAAATAAATATATAAAATATATATATATAAATATATTATTAAAATTTTTTAATATTTTTCACACGGCCGTTCCCCCCAAAGGAGGGGGCCCAAAAAAAAGAAAAACTTTCAAAAAAACTTTCACTCCATCACTTTTTTGCCAGAAGGGTGCTTTAAAAACAAACAGTTTTTTAAACTGCAAAAATTAACACCCCCCCTTCAAGGGGCGGGCACTGTACTTTTCCCATCCCAGGACCCCAAGCCGGCCTGCCGGTTTTCCCCCTTAATCCCTTCAAAAATGTTACTTTGCCACACCCAACCACGTAAAGTTTAAAAAAACCATTTGTTCCCTTTTCACTCCTATAAAACACGCTCCCCCGCATGCCTGCTGGAATCCAAGCCCCTCGCACACAAAACCCCCTTTTAAACCCATCCCCCAACCATTTCCCGGGGGGGGGGGGGGGGGGGGGGGGCCGGACCCCACCCCCCCTTTCCCTTTCCACTACAGACTTATACACTCTTGAAGCACTCTTTTTTCGCTCCATTCTCTCTACATGTCCAAAACCAAACCTCAACAACCCTTCCTCAGCCCTCTGGACAAAAATTTTGGGTATCCCGAAACCTCCTCCTAATTTTCCCAAAACAAACCCAATTCCTGCATTATATTCACACCACACATTGCCCTAAAACTGAATCTCCACTGCCTCCAGCCTTCTCCTCGCTGCAAAAAATTCTCACCCATGCTTCACCCCCCTTTAAAAAGGGTGTTGTAAAAACATAATTTCTCCTACATTCCCCTCTTTGCCCCCAAAGGACAAATCCCCCCACTGCCTCCACCTTTCCCCCCTCCTCGCTGCAACTTTCATCCCCCCTTCTTCCCACCCAAAAAGAGTTTTGGGTAAAACTATACTCCCCAACTTCCCCCTTTTTGGCCCCCAAGGACAAAGTTTTTTGGGGCCCTCCACAGACTCCTAATTCACCACCCCACCCTTTTCCCCTCATAAATTTCTATGTTTTCACCCATCTTTCATAGACCCATCCCTGCCCCACCCCACCCCCAAAATTTATCAATACTTTCACCTCCTCCATAAACTCCTCATCCCCCCCAAATCTATATCCAATTTTCATCACCTAATCTTTTTTTTATCCTCATTACCTTTTCCCTCTTTCCTTTTTTCCCACTTTTAATTTTTTTTCTTTTGCACACCCTTTACCAAATTCACCCAAACCAATCTCGGGCAACTTCCCCCTTCAAAAACTCCCAAAGCCATTTGTAAACAGCAAAGAGCAACTGTGACAACTCCCATTTTTATTTTTGTTTTGGGGGGGGTTTAAATCCACCCTCTTGCCAAACCCCGAAATTTACTTCTTTTAAAACCCCCTACCAAAAAATATATTAAACAACCACGGGAAAATCACACACCCTTTGTCTAAGGCCTTTTTTTTCCCTGGGAAATAATTTCCCTTTTTCCCCTACATATTCTAACTTGACCCCTCCTACCTCGTAAAAACTTTTTCCCTGTTTCAGAACCAACCTCCTACACCATAAAACCTTTCAACATCGGGCCACTTTGGGCCCCCCTATCCGCCCTTTCCAAAAACTTTTTTTCCCAAAACCCATAAATCCCCACAAAGACCTCTTTAGTTTATCAAAAATACTGTTCATTTTTATATGTTTTCACTGAAAAACACCTGGTCCACACACCCCCAAACCTTTTTCCAAAACCCTCCTTGTTCATCTGCTATCCTATTCTCCGTAAAAATCTTAATTCTTTAAATTTAAAAACCCAAACCAACACTTTCCCCAGGTATCTAAACAGATTTAAATCCCCCTAAAATTTTTTGCACTCTCTTTTGCCCCCTTTTGGGCCTTTTATACAAAAACCTATGCATGCCCCTCTCCCAACCCCTAGGAAACCTTTCCCCTATTTCCATAAAATTAAATTAAATAATTGCCCCCAAACCCCACTCCAAAACTATATCCCCACCTGTTTTTTAAACATTTCTATCAAAAACCCAAACAATACCGTTTTCCTTAAAACCCTTTCTTTTTTTCCTATTTGTCACGAAACTTCCCCCACACTCAAAAACTGACTCTTCCTCACTCCTACAAAAATTTTTATCCCCCCTTTCCCCTTTATACCCCAAAAAAAAAATCACAGCTTCCCAAACCTTCATCAACATTTAACAATTCCTCAAAATATTCCCTCCATCTTCCCAATACCTCTACTCTCCTTTAATAACTCCCTCTCCTTTTTTTAAAACTGACAAATCCATTTTTTCTCTAGGCTTCCTTAAATTGTTAATCTCACTCCAAAACTTTTTTTTTATTTTCAACAAAAATTTTTTGGGTACATCTCAAACCCCCTCTCTTATTTTTTCCTCCTTTTTTCATTCTTCACCACTCTTTAAACCCCTTTTCCTTTTTTTCCATTACCTTTCCCCCCTTGCATCCCCTTTTTAAATTTGTAAAAACTTCTCATAAAGCTAACTTTTTCCCCCCCTTTCTACCTCTTTACATCACATTCCAACCCAAACGCTCCTCTTCCCTCCCCCCCCACCCACTTTCCTGAATTCCCCCAAACTTTTGCGAACAAACACTCTAACACAAAATTTTAAACCTACCCCCTACCCCTTCGACCCCCTTGCCCATGCCCATTAAAACCCCCTCAAACCTCCAATAGCTGTTAAATTTTTACCCTAACTGCCTCCTCTTTTTGTTTATAAACCTTCACCTCTCTCTTTCCCCGATCTCTTTTTCTCCTTTTATCCCCCTCAAACCCTTTTACTCTCGTGACTACAACTAAAAATTTTATCTGATTTTATCTTTGGGCCCCTTTTTATAAACATGCACATCCTTTAAACCCACCAACAGTCTTTTTTCTACCAATACATAATCCAACGAAACACTGTCATTTTTTGGGCCCCACATAAAATCTTGTTAAAACTATTTATCCTCTTTTTTTTTTTAAAAAAAGATTACCTAAACCCAAAAACCCCCTTTTTATACAAAATTCAATCAAAGGGCCCCCCATTATCTTTTTCCCCTGGGAACCCCCAAAATTACCTACCCAAAACCCCCTCTAAAAATTTTCCCCCTACTTTTGCATTTAAGGGCCCCAAACCCCAATTACTTTTCTCACTTGGTACAAAGGTTTCCCAACATTCAACTTAACATCTACCAAAAACTTCTCTCTCCTCTAATTCCTCTCTTCTTCCCCGGTGCATACAAAGGGTTATTAAAAACCCACTTTTTCGGGATCAAACCTTTACTTTAAACCCCACATAAATTTTTGAATTTCCCCATTCATATTCTCTTTTCCCCTTCCAAACTTATCCTTCATTATTACTGCACTCCTTCCTTTGCTCTAAATCTCTCAGAACTCCAATTTAATCCCATTTATTTCCCCCACCGAAACTTTTCCCCCACCCCCTTTAGCTTTGGGTTTTGCTTTGGGCCAGGAAAATCCACTTCTTTTTATTATAACAAAAGCAATCCAAACTGTTTTTTTGCCCCCGCACTAAAAACCACGGGACATTCAAACAACCCAGTTTTTTAAAGTTTTTCTTCTTCTCCTTTTTTTGTAAATGTCTGAGGAGAAGGGGGTTTCAAGCCCATTGCTCCCGGGATTTTTGTCGCCCCATAACACGCATGGCTTTCCCAGGGAAAAATTCTTTTCCACTTCCCCTGACAATAGAAGAAATAAAGAAAAACGAGAGCTATTTTGAAAAAGGAAAAAACCTAGATGTATGTATATATAAATTTCATGTGCGTTCTGTGAATTGGACCAAAGTGTAAAATTGGGGTAGCAAATATCCCTGTTACTTAGCGTGTTTATGAGACAGAAAAAGAAAAAAACAAAACCTACCATCAGGAAAACAGTTACAGGTTTCCGTTTCACACACACACACACAAACACACACACACAACACAAAATATATTTATATATATATATATATATATATATAAAAATATTAAAAATATATATATATATTAAAAATATAATAAATTTTATATATATATATGCAATAAGGGGCCAGTAAAACCCGGTGATTTCGGAATATGCAAAACAACCCCCTCTGAAAAAATAGAAAAAAATCCAAGCGCTTTCGTGACTACTCACATTATCAAAAGGAAATATGAAAAATAAAAACCTCCAAGGAAGCTATAAAAGGGGTCTGGCCAGCACCTCACTATCCCAAACCCCCAACGGTTTTAAAAACCTGAAAGGCCCCGCCGACCCAACTTGGTAAAAATCCCCGAACTAAGATTAAAACAACATAAATATAGCATTAAAACTGGGCAAGATTTTTAAAGCACTAAATTTTTTTCAAGTAAAATTTTAAAACCTTTCCCAAATTTAATTTTTTTAAAAAATTGAGGGAAAAATAGTATCAACAAGTTTCCCTGGTCGAAAAGGAATATAATTGAATCCCTTTTTAATAAAAAAACAGTTTTTAAAATAATATTTAATATTTCCTTTTTGGTTTTTATAAATTAATCCAAATTTTTTTAATTTAAAAGAATTTTTGGGAAAAATTTAATAATAACTGGACAAAAAACTTTTAAATTTTTCTTGGGGTTTGAATTGTTTGTGGGGTGAAATTGTGGGAAAAGGGCCCATCCAAGTTTTGGGCGGGGGGGCGCGTTTGGTGGTTTTAAAACCCTTTTTGGGATCTGATTTGGGAGGTGGGTGGCCCCGACCCCCCTTATATAGCTTCCTTGGATGCTTTACTTTCATAGTTCCTTGAAAGCGCTTGGAATTTCACTACTCTTTCATAGTGGTTGTTTTGCGAATATATATATATATATATATATATATATATATATATATAATATATAATATATAAATATATATATATATATATATATATAATGTATATATATATATATATGTATATATATATATATATATATATATATATATATATATATATATATATTATATATATATATATATATATAATATATATATATATATATATATATATAATATATTCGCAAAACAACCACTATGAAAGAGTAGTGAAATTCCAAGCGCTTTCGTGACTACTCACATTGTCAAGGAACTATGAAAATAATACATCAAAGGAAGGCTAGAAATACTTTTTACAACCCAAAAAGGGACAACCAACCTTATTCAATTAAAAATATGTTGGTTCTCCCTTACCATGAAAACTTGGTTGATATGCCTTCTCTTCTTAAGACTTTTAATATTAAAGTTATATTTAAAACTCTTGATACAGTAAAAAAACTTTTGATAAAGAATTCCCCCCAAAATGCTGACGGATGTGCCTATAAGATTCCTTGTAAAATTTGTGATAAAGTTTATTACGGTTAAACTGGTAAAAATCTCGAACTAAGATTAAAACAGCATAAATATAGCATTAGAACTGGACAAGATTCCAATGCTCTATTTATTCATGTGAGAGATTTTAACCATTCAATTGATTTTCAAAAAGTTGAGAAAGTTGTATCAAGCAAGTCCATGGTCGACAGAAATATAATTGAATCTTGTTTCATAAAAAGCAGTTTTGAAAATAATATGAATATTTCTTTAGGTTTATATAAATTAGATTCATTTATAATTAATAAAATTTGGTTAGAGTTTAATAATACATTGGACAAATAATAAACCTTATTTCTTGGGTAGAATAATTTGTTAGTGGGATGCTGTGAGGACCTGTCTAGTTGGACCAGCGGACCTACTGCAGTGTTCCTCTTTTCTTATGAGTCCGGTATTGTCGCGCGTCAGGTGTTTCTTTGTTGTGGGAGTTGACTGTGAGGTGGGGTCTAACCCCTTTAAATGCTTTCCTTTTGATGTATTACTTTCATAGCCCCTTGAAATGGGGAGTAGTCCGAAAGCGCGGGGAATTTTTTCACTACTCTTCAAGGGGGTTTGTTTGTTTTAAAATAATATTTATATAATATTATATATATAATATATATTTTTTAAATTATAAAAAATTATATATAATTATATGTAATATATAAAATATAATAATAATTTAATTAAAATATATATATATATATATATTAAAAATTTAATAATATTATATATTATATATATATTTTTTAATATATATACTTTAATTTTGACCAGATGAGTTTGTTTTTAAAAGTGTTGTTTCCTTTTTTTGTTTGGGGGAGAAGGTGTTATCTTCCTCATTTGTTTAATTTTAAAGGGGCGTTATCTAATTCATTTTTAATTTTTTTATTTTATCTAAAAACGCTTCTTCTGAACGCTTTTGTTTGGGTTCCTCATTTTACCGAACATTGAAAGCTCCCGAAAATGTTTGGTTACAACCGAAAGGCTAGAGCTATCATTAACTCCCCCCTCCCCCGAGCACTATTAGTCATTTTAATTTTGAAAAATTTGGGGAAAAAGCCGATAAAAAAAACCAAATTTGAAAACAATAACAAGGTTTACGGTTTTTCAATTTTTTTTTTCTCTCATTGATAGGTGGTGGCGGTTTTAATATGTGGTCAATTTTAATTTCTGGTTTTTTAAAGATAATCTGGTTGTGAATTGAAGCTATCAGAATTTGGGTTTCCCCGACGATTCCCCGAAGTTTGGGGAAAATGTCGTTTCCCTTTTCCCCACCCTCCTTCACCACCCCTCCTTACCACACCCTTCCCATACCTCCTTCACCACCCCTCTTCACCACACCCCTTCCCCAAACCCCCTTAAAACCCACACCCCCTTTCACCACCCCCCTTTCACCCACCTCCTTCCCACCCTTCACCACCCCTCCTTCCCCAAACCCCTCCTTACCACACCCCTTCACCACACTCCTTCACCACCCCCCCTTCCCCCAACCCCTTCCCCACCCCTCCTTCCCCACACCTCCTTCCCCCACACCCCCTTCACCAACCCTTCACCACACCTCCTTACCAACCTCCTTCACCACACCCCCTTTACCACACCTCCTTCCCCCAAAACCTTCACCAACCTCCTTCCCACACCCCTTCACCACACCTCCTTCACCACACCCCCTTTCACCAAAAACCTCCTTCACCCACCTTCCCCACCCTCCTTTCACCACCCTCCTCATCTACCTCCTTCCCCACACTCCTTCCCACCCCTCCTTCACCCACCTCCTTCACCACACCTCCTTCCCACCCTCTTCACCACCCCCCCAAACCCACCCCCTTTCACCACACCTTCACCACCCCCCCTTCACCACACCTCCTTCACCCACCTTCACCACACCCCTTCACCACACCCCCCTTCACCCGCCCCCTTTCACCACACCCCCCTTCCCCAAACCCCTCCTTCACCACACCTTCACCACACCCCCCTTTCACCACACCCCCCTTCCCCACACCTCCTTCACCACACCTTCACCACACCCCTTTACCACACCTTCTTCCCCACCCTCCTTCCCCACACCTCCTTCACCACACCTTAAACCACACCTCCTTAAAACCACCCCCCTTTCCCTATACCCCCTTCACCACACCCCTTCACCAACCCCTTCCCACACCTCCTTCACCACACCCCTTCACCACACCTCCTTCCCACGCCCCCTTTCACCACACCCCCTTAAACCCCAACCCCCTTTTCCCCACGCCTCCTTCACCAACCTTTCTTCACCACACCTTTTTTCACCACCCCTTTCTTCACCACACCTCCTTCACCACACCTCCTTCACCAACTCCTTAAACCACACCTCCTTCACCCACCCCCCTTCACCACCCCCTTCTTCACCACACCCCCTTCCCCCAAACCTTCACCACACCCCTTCACCACACCTCCTTCACCACACCTCCTTCACCAACCCCTTTCACCACCCCCTCCTTCACCACACCTCCTTCACCACCCCCCTTTCCCCCACCCCTTTTCCCCCACCTCCTTCACCACCCTTTTAAACACACCCCTTCACCACACCCCTTCACCACAACTCCTTCACCAACCTTCACCACACCTTCACCACCCCTTCCCACATTAACAATAAATAAATAAAAAATGTGATTTTAAAGTTTTTAACCCGCTGGAATTTGCGTTTTACAAAAAAAAAAAAAAAATTAATTGATTTACCAATAAATTTTCCAGCAAAGTGTGAGATCACTTAAAAAAAACTGTTTCCATTACATTGAAATCGAAGAATTAATGCAATTTTTAAAAGTTCTTGAATCAAGTTTTTTTTTAAAGGTTGACGCGAATCTTGGGGAAAAAACCCCCCGCTGTGTATCACACAATAAACACTAATTATAACCCGGAAAAACGACAAAAATGTTATAAAATTTTTTTAAAACTGATGTAAGTCAAAAACCCGAGGGAAAAATATATAATAAAATAATATATATAATATATATATATATATATAATAAATATATATATAATATATATTATATATTATATATAAAAATATACGTGGTTTTTTGTTTAATGTTTTTTTTCTTAATGAATTAAGAAAACTAAAGCAAACTGCTCTGTGAACACCAGGCTGGTTCCCCCATCCTTTACTTCAGAGTTCTGATTCTTTACATGTTATTTAACGCTTGAGGACCGAGAAAAAAACCTTGGGGCATACCATCTTGTTAAAGAAACGACAAGGATATCTGCCACAGGCGTAGTAAAAAGAAGAGGTTTAAACCCACTCTCAATTATCTCCTCGTTTAAAGGAATCCTACTCCCAGATTTCCTCAAGTGAACCCATGACTGCCTAATTGAAAGTGCTGTCAATTTAAACTTTGCTGTATTTCGATTCAACTGCGCTATTTAAGTGTTATAAATGCCCTTTTAGGTGTATCCCAAAATTTAGAGGTACAAAAAAAATGGGGCTAGTTATATATATATAATTATAATAATATTAAATATATATATATAATTAATTAATT
>NC_069426.1:34066662-34081662 GCF_026875155.1 Cherax quadricarinatus
GTGCAAGAAGGCAAAAACCAAGTGTGCTAGGGAATGGAAGAAATATAGAAGGCAAAGGACCCAGGAGAATAAGGAGAGCAGTCGTAGAGCCAGAAACGAATATGCATAGATAAGAAGGGAGACCCAACGACAATATGAAAACGACATAGCAGCGAAAGCCAAATCTGACCCGAAGTTGTTATACAGCCACATCAGGAAGAAACCAACCGTCAAGGACCAGGTAATCAGGCTAAGGAAGGAAGGAGGAGAGACAACAAGAAATAACCGTGAAGTATGTGAGGAACTCAACAAGAGATTCAAAGAAGTGTTTACAGAGGAGACAGAAGGGGCTCCAGAGAGACGGAGAGGTGTGGCACATCACCAGGTGCTGGACACGGTACACACAACCGAGGAAGAAGTGAAGAGGCTTCTGAGTGAGCTAGGTACCTCAAAGGCAATGGGGCCAGATAACATCTCTCCTTGGGTCCTGAGAGAGGGAGCAGAGGCGCTATGTGTACTCCTAACAACAATATTCAATACATCTATCGAAACAGGGAGATTACCTGAGGCATGGAAGACAGCTAATGTAGTCCCAATCTTTAAAAAGGGAGACAGACATGAAGCACTAAACTACAGACCAGTGTCACTGACATGTATAGTATGCAAAGTCATGGAGAAGATTGTCAGGAGAAGAGTGGTGGAACACCTAGAAAGGAATGATCTCATCAACAGCACCCAACATGGTTTCAGGGACGGGAAATCCTGTGTCACAAACCTGCTGGAGTTCTATGACAAGGTGACAGCAGTAAGACAAGAAAGAGAGGGGTGGGTGGATTGCATTTTCTTGGACTGCAAGAAGGCGTTTGACACAGTACCAAACAAGAGATTAGTGCAAAAACTGGAGGACCAAGCAGGGATAACAGGGAAGGCACTACAATGGATCAGGGAATATTTGTCAGGAAGACAGCAGCGAGTAATGGTACGTGGCGAGGTGTCAGAGTGGGCACCTGTGACCAGCGGGGTCCCACAGGGGTCAGACCTAGGACCAGTGCTGTTTCTGGTATTTGTGAACGACATGACAGAAGGGAAAAAACTCTGAGGTGCACTGTTTGCAGATGACGTGAAGTTGATGAGAAGAATTCATTCGATCGAAGCCAGGCAGAACTACAAAGGGATCTGGACAGGGTGCAGACCTGGTCCAGTAATTGGCTCCTGGAGTTCAAAAATCCCACCAAGTGCAAAGTCATGAAGATTGGGAAGGGGAAAGAAGACCGCAGACGGAGTACAGTCTAGGGGGCCAGAAAACTACAAACCTCACTCAAGGAAAAAAATCTTGGGGTGAGTATAACACCAGGGCACATTTTCCTGAAGCGCACAAACAACCAAATAACTGCTGCAGCATATGGGCGCCTGGGAAACCTCAGAACAGCATTCCGACATCTTAATAAGGATCGTTCAGGACCCTGTACACCGTGTACGTTAGGCCCATATTGGAGTATGCGGCACCAGTTTTGGAACCCACACCTAGCCAAGCATGTAAAGAAACTAGAGAAAGTGCAAAGGTTTGCCACAAGACTAGTCCCAGAGCTAAGAGGTATGTCCTACGAGGAGAGGTTAAGGGAAATCAACCTGACGACACTGGAGGACAGGAGAGATAGGGGGACATGATAACGACTTACAAAATACTGAGAGGAATTGACAAGGTGGACAAAGACAGGATGTTCCAGAGACTGGACACAGCAACAAGGGACACAGTTGGAAGCTGAAGACACAGATGAATCACAGGGATGTTAGGAAGTATTTCTTCAGCCACAGAGTAGTCAGGAAGTGGAATAGTTTGGGAAGAGATGTAGTGGAGGCAGGACCCATACATAGCTTTAAGCAGAGGTACGATAAAGCTCATTGTTCAGGGAGAGTGACCTAGTGGCGACCATTGAAGAGGCGGGGCCAGGAGCTTGGACTCGACCCCTGCAACCTCAACTAGGTGAGTACAACTAGGTGAGTACACAGACACACACACAGACACACACACATACACACACACAGACACACACACAGACACACACAGACACACAGACACACAGACACACATCAACCAAATAACTGCTGCAGCATATGGGCGCCTAGCAAACCTCAGAACAGCATTCCGACATCTTAATAAGGAATCATTCAGGACCCTGTACACCGTGTATGTTAGGCCCATATTGGAGTATGCGGCACCAGTTTGGAACCCACACCTAGCCAAGCACGTGAAGAAACTAGAGAAAGTGCAAAGGTTTGCAACAAGACTAGTCCCAGAGCTAAGAGGTATGTCCTACGAGGAGAGGTTAAGGGAAATCAACCTGACGACACTGGAGGACAGGAGAGATAGGGGGGACATGATAACGACATACAAAATACTGAGAGGAATTGACAAGGTGGACAAAGACAGGATGTTCCAGAGATTGGACACAGTAACAAGGGGACACAGTTGGAAGCTGAAGACACAGATGAATCACAGGATGTTAGGAAGTATTTCTCAGCCACAGAGTAGTCAGTAAGTGGAATAGTTTGGGAAGCGATGTAGTGGAGGCAGGATCCATACATAGCTTTAAGCAGAGGTATGATAAAGCTCCACGGCTCAGGGAGAGTGACCTAGTAGCGATCAGTGAAGAGGCGGGCCAGGAGCTCGGACTCGACCCCCGCAACCTCAACTAGGTGAGCACAACTAGGTGAGTACACACACAGACACACACACACACACACACACACACACACACACACACACACACACACACACACACACACACACACACACACACACACACACACACACACACACACACACACAGTGGCATGATAAATGGATAGCATGATAAATATGATAGAAGCAACAATATGTCACCATTACTCGGTTGTGGGAGTGCTGGAGGATGCTAGCCTGCCGGAGCACTGTTTGTCATGGTTGTAGACGTCACTGATACTGCTGCTGCTGCCTGTGATGTCACTGCTGCTCGTGATGTCACTGGCACTCAATATGATCAATACATTATATAACTGTATAACTATGACTAATGGTTAGAATATACCTGAGATAAGACATAATGAAATACGGGGAATCGAACCGTAGTACTGACATGTAGCAAGCCCAGCATGGTACCAGGAAACTTACAAGTCACAAAAGTACTGTCTGCTATATGCAAAAAAAAAAAAAAAGTAACAGAGTTGGACCTGCGACATGCCAGGATCACGTTCATTCTATTAGTCTGTAATATTCTGGTAGAGGTGTGAGTTTAGCGTAATAGATATTAGCTAAACGCTTCGCCGTTTGTAGGTACTCAAGCACTTCGGTACATAACGTCGGTCTATGGAAATAAGTCACTTTTCCTGACCTTTTTAGGGGGTCATCCTAGGTAATCTATAAATATGTTGCTATGTATGATAACTTTTGTAATTGTAGTTATGTATAGCTGTACCTGAATAAATTACACGAGTCTAAAGACCGGTGTTAGTAACTGTCCCAGACGATAATCTTAGCAACACCTCCCACACTCCTCCTGTATCACAAGTTACACCTCGAAGAAAAGTCAAGTTGTGTGCTCATGTGATAAATGGTTTTGAAAACCCACAAGTTGAAGACTGAGACATATTAAACATATGGGAATGTTGCATAAGTGTCTCACTCTTCAAGTTGTGTGCTCCTATTGCCTGGGCGGCAGCCACCGTACCTCGCCTCCCTGAGAGGTGGCAGCCAGGTGGAGTAACGCACTCTGTACCACGCCCACCAGGTGAAGTAACGCACCCTGAACCGCACCCACCAGGTGGAGTAACGCAACCTGTACCACGCCCACCAGGTGGAGTAACGCACCCTGTACCACGCCTACCAGGTGGAGTAACGCACCCTGTACCACGCCTACCAGGTGGAGTAACGCACCCTGTACCACGCCCACCAGGTGGAGTAACGCACCCTGTACCACGCCTACCAGGTGGAGTAACGCACCCTGTACCACGCCCACCAGGTGGAGTAACGCACCCTGTACCTCGCCAACCAGGTGGAGTAACGCACCCTGTACCACGCCCACCAGGTGGAGTAACGCACCCTGTACCGCACCCACCAGGTAGAGTAACGCACCCTGCACCGCACCCACCATGTGGAGTAACGCTCCCTGTACCACGCCCACCAGGTGAAGTAACGCACCCTGTACCACGCCCACCAGGTAGAGTAACGCACCCTGTACCGCACCCACCAGGTGAAGTAACGCACCCTGTACCGCACGCACCAGGTAGAGTAACGCACCTTGTACCGCACCCACCAGGTAGAGTAACGCACCCTGTACCATGCCCACCAGCTTATCTGCTACTGATGCTGGCGTGGTGGGGAGAGGAGTGTTCCTTCGGATGTACATGCCCGGGCAGCTTGGTTACATGTTCCTTGGTACGTGTTGTACAGGCGATCGCTGTTCTTATACTTGTTGTACATGCAGGAGTACATACGAGCGTTGGGTTTACACGTGATCGTTGTACATACAAATATTGTACACACGAGCGGTGCACACACAATCTATGTATATACAAGCGTTGTACACATAAGTGGTGTACACACAAGCGTTGTACACGTAAATGGTGTACACACAAGCGTTGCACACATAAGTAGTGTACATACAAGTGGTGTGCACACGAGTGTTGTACACATAAGTGGTGTACACACAAGCGTTGTACACATAAGTGGTGTACACACAAGCGTTGTACACACAGTGTACATACATGAAGAGTCATTCATTCATTCATTCATTCGTTCATTCATTAATTTTATTCATTAATTTCATTCATTCGTTCATTCATTCGTTCAGTCATTCGTTCAGTCATTTCATTCATTCATTCGTTCATTCATTTCATTCATTTCATTTCATTCATTCATTCTTTCATTCATTTCATTCGTTCATTCATTTCATTTCATTCCTTCATAAGCCAGGCACCTGGTGTTCTCTCCTTCTTGCAAACTACCATTATTATCATCATAGGAGAAGCGTTAAACCCGAAAGGTGGGATCATATCTCGTTTGAGAAACGGTTTGATCCAAGGAAGAGGAGGATGCCTACGACGGCATGGGAATGATCTGTTGAGAAAAACTCTACGGAATTTAAGCATAAACTTTGACAACATTATTATTATTATTATTATTATTATTATTATTATTATTATTATTATTATTATTATTATTATTATTATTATTATTATTATCACTATTGTTATTATTATTATTATTATTATTATTATATATTATTATTATTATTATTATTATTATTATTACCTATTATTATTATTATTATTATTATTATTATTATTATTATTATTATTATCATATTATTATTATTATTATTATAATTATTATTATTATTAAATTTTTATTATTATATTACTATTATCACTATTATTATTATTATTATTTTATTATTATTATTATTATTATTATATTATTATTATTATTTTAATTAATGTTATTATTATTATTATTATTATTATTATTATTATTATTATTATTTCACTATATTATTTTTATATTATTATTTTAAATTATTATTACATTATTATTATTATTATTATTATTATTATTATTATTATTATTATTAATTATTACCATTATTATTACTACAGAATATTTAAGGTGTTGGGTTAAATTCGTAGGTTTTACAAAGCTTCTTCTTGAGATAAAATAAATTGATGGAGGGATCCAGTAAGCTCCGTAATGATCACTACGTCTGCAGGGCTCCAGGGCTCCATTAATCACCTACATCTCATAACAAGGCAGTGGTGGGTGATGAATAGTGACTACTGAAGTATGGGCAAGACCACTCCTGTGTCAGCCAGCTGAAGTTACCGTCAGCACTCCCACCTTACAATATCCATTGTGTTTTGTAATGTGTGCCACTACTACTACTGTTGCTACTGCTACTACTGTTGCTACTACTAGTACTACTACTATTACTAATGCTACTACTACTACTACTAGTGCTGTTGCTACTGCTGTTGCTCTACTACTACTACTGTTGCTACTACTACTACTGTTGCTACTACTACTACTGTTGCTACTACTACTACTGTTGCTACTACTAGTACTACTACTATTACTACTGCTACTACTGCTATTAGTGCTGTTGCTACTGCTGTTGCTACTACTAGTACTACTACTAATACTGCTATCACTGATGCTACTACACTACTACTACTACTACTAGTGCTGATGCTACTACTGATGCTACTATTAGAACTACTACTACTACTACTGCTACTACTACTACTACTACTACTACTACTACTACCATTACTGCTGCTGCTGCTGCTGCTGCTGCTGCTGCTGCTGCTGCTGCTGCTACTACTAATACTGCTACTGCTGCTGCTACTAATACTGCTACTACTACTACTACTACTACTACTACTACTACCACCACTACTACTACTACTGCTGCTGCTGCTGCTGCTGCTGCTGCTGCTGCTGCTGCTGCTGCTACTGCTACTTCTACTACTACTACTACTACTACTGCTACTACTACTGCTACTACTACTACTACTAATACTACTACTACTACTACTACTGCTGCTGCTGCTGCTGCTGCTGCTGCTACTACTACTACACTACTACTATTACATACTACTACTATTACATACACAACTACTACTACTACTGCTGCTGCTGCGCTGCTGCTGCTGCGCTGCGTCTACAACTACTACTACTACTGACTAGTAATACAGCTGCTCACCACTACACTACTGCTGCTGTACTACTACTACTACTACTACTACTACTACTACTAACTACTACTACTACTACTACTACTACTTCTGCTGCTGCTGCTGCTGCTACTACTGCTACTATTTCTCATCACTCTCGTTACCATCTCTGGCATGTATCATCACCACAATCTCAAGCTACCACAATCTCCGGGATGTATCAGGCCCAGAATCTCAAACTTCCACCAACAACAACCATGAACCCCGAGAATATCAAACCATCACGCTCAACACTACGTTGCTGTTGTATACTATGATAGGTCAGCCTGAGCATAATAGGCAACTGTTATAGGCTTTAATTTAGACCTTATGAGGGATGGTAAGAATGGGGAGAGGAAGGAATTGGCTAGGATAGAACAGTGAAAAGAAAGGTCGTGGGAAGGGAGGAAGAGAGAGTTATCAAAGGTTGTGAACAGACAGGAAGAAAGGATTAGAAAGGATGTAGATAGAAAGAAAGAGAGAACTAAGTAAGTCAGAATGGTCTGACCACTTTGAGTGGGTTTTAAGAGAATGGTTATTGATATATATGATGAGTGGTCCTTGTCTTGTGGGGAGCAAAGTTTCTCTGCAACCACTGAAGACGGGACACCACAGGCGAAACTCTACTCCTGTAACTACAAAGGTTGAAGACACGATTCTACTAGCGTAACTACAAACGCTAAAAGTTGGAACACTATAATAACAGCCGCGCTCCTATAGTTACGATCACTGGAGGCGTGAAATCATGAGCGTAACTCTGCTCCTGCAACTACTTTAAGAATACTTGATGCCTGTAACTACGCAGTAGTTACAGGCATCAAGTATTCTTTAACTTTTTCCTAAGGTTTGTTTATAACTCAAAATAATCTTCTCCTCCTCCTCCTCCTCCTCCTTCTCATGCTCAGCGTTATTCTTCCGTGTGTTATGAAGACGGATCAGCCGAATATACATAATTCCTACTAGGCAGAAAAATACATGAATCTTTGTATACCAGATGTTCACTGGTTGGTCTGTAAGCTCTCAATGAGCACCAGAACCACCTTTCTCTGTGACTTTGTGATCACACAAGATGCCAGAGTGAGTGCGGTGTTTATACCGCGTGTGTCAGGCACACAGTGCGTGTCAGGCACACTGCACAGTGTGTCGCTTACAAAGCGTGTCCGACTACGGTTAAACCTTATCAGTTTACAGTGACTGTATTGCTAAGTTCCCCTTAGTCACGAGGAAATCTTTTACATAATAAGAAGAACTTACATAAAGACAAAATTGCTTTGTCATGAACAGACAAGACCTAATGAAAGTCCATACGTACACACACACACACACACACACACACACACACACACACACACACAGATAACAATCAGATGCTATCTCACATCAGATGCAAGCCTAATACAAGCGACTAACTCCCCTAATGCCTTTCAATTGCCTGAGTAAATTCCACCGCCAGGTTTTTTTTTACGTCCGTGGGTTGACAGGTCAGCTGCCGTCTGGCGAGACATGCTTGCTTCCTCAACATCTCTCTGAAGTGTTTATACCAGCATCTCCTCAACGCTCAGCCTCACTGCTTTCTCTTTAAGAACATAATGATCATCTTAAAATATTTGGTTAGACTGTAACATACATATATATATATATATATATATATATATATATATATTATATAATATATATAATATATATATATATATATATATATATATATATATTATAATATATATATATATATATATATATATATATATATATATATAAATATATATATATATAAATATATATATATATATATATATATATATATATTTCCTCCAAAAGCCATGCGTGTCGTATGAGGCGACTAAAATGCCGGGAGCAATGGGCTAGTAACCCCTTCTCCTGTAGACATTTACTAAAGAAGAGAAGAAGGAAAACTTTATAAAACTGGGATGCTTAAATATGCGTGGATGTAGTGCGGATGACAAGAAACAGATGATTGCTGATGTTATGAATGAAAAGAAGTTGGATGTCCTGGCCCTAAGCGAAACAAAGCTGAAGGGGGTAGGGAGTTTTCGTGGGGGGAAATAAATGGATTAAATCTGGAGTATCTGAGAGAGTTAGAGCAAAGGAAGGGGTAGCAGTAATGTTGAAAGGATCAGTTATGGAAGAGAAAAGAGAATATGAATGTGTAAATTCAAGAATTATGTGGATTAAAGTAAAGGTTTGATGCGAAGAAGTGGGTCATAATAAGCGTGTATGCACTGGAGAAGAGAGGAATTCAGAGGAAGAGAGAGATTTGGATATGTTAAGTGAATGTATAGGAGCCTTTGAACCAAGTGAGAGAGTAATTGTGGTAGGGGACCTGAATGCTAAGTAGGAGAAACTTTTAGAGAGGTGTGGTAGGTAAGTTTGGGTGCCAGGTGTAAATGATAATGGGAGCCCTTTGATTGAACTTTGTATAGAAAGGGGTTTAGTTATAGGTAATACTTATTTTAAAGAAAAAGAGGATAAATAAGTATACAAGATAGATGTAGGGCGAAATGACAGTAGTTTGTTGGATTTATGTATTGGTAGATAAAAGACTGTTGAGTAGACTTCAGGATGTACATGTTTATAGAGGGGCCACAGATATATCAGATCACTTTCTAGTTGTAGCTACTTGAGAGAAAAAGGGTTTAGAAGGGATACAAGGAGAATAGAAGCATCAGGAATAGAGAGGTGAAGGTTTATAAACTAAAAGAGGAGGCAGTTAGGGTAAGATATAAACAGCTATTGGAGGATAGATGGATAATGAGAGCATGGGCAATGGGTCGAAGAGGTATGGGTGGGGTTTAAAAATGTAGTGTTAGAGTGTTCAGCAGAAAGTTTGTGGTTACAGGAAAGTGGGTGCGGGGGGGAAAGAGGAGCGATTGGTGGAATGATGATGTAAAGAGAGTAGTTTTTACAAAGTAGAAGTGATGCAAAGAGGGAAGAGTATATGGAGAAAAAGAGAGAGGTTAAGAGAGTGGTGAAGCAATGTAAAAAGAGAGCAAATGAGAGAGTGGGTGAGATGTTATCAACAAATTTTGTTGAAAACAAGAAAAAGTTTTGGAGTGAGATTAACAAGTTAAGGAAGCCTAGAAAACAAATGGATTTGTCAGTTAAAAATAGGAGAGGAGAGTTATTAAATGGAGAGTTAGAGGTATTGGGAAGATGGAGGGAATATTTTGAGGAATTGTTAAATGTTGATGAAGATAGGGAAGCTGTGATTTCGTGTATAGGGCAAGGAGGAATAACATCTTGTAGGAGTGAGGAAGAGCCAGTTGTGAGTGTGGGGAAGTTCGTGAAGCAGTAGGTAAAATGAAAGGGGGTAAGGCAGCCGGGATTGATGGGATAAAGATAGAAATGTTAAAAAAGCAGGTGGGGATATAGTTTTGGAGTGGTTGGTGCAATTATTTAATAAATGTATGGAAGAGGGTAAGTTACCTAGTGGATTGGCAGAGAGCATGCATAGTTCCTTTGTATAAAGGCAAAGGGGACAAAAGAGAGTGCAAAAATTATAGGGGGATAAGTCTGTTGACCAGGTATTTACAGTGAAACATATAAGTGAACAGTATTTAGATAAGGCTAAAGAGGTCTTTGTGGCATTTATGGATTTGGAAAAAGGCGTATGACAGGTGGATAGGGGGGCAATGTGGCAGATGTTGCAGGTGTATGGTGTAGGAGTAGGTTACTGAAAGCAGTGAAGAGTTTTTACGAGGATAGTGAGGCTCAAGTTAGAGTATGTAGGAAAGAGGGAAATTATTTCCCAGTAAAAGTAGGCCTTAGACAAGGATGTGTGATGTCACCGTATTTGTTTAATATATTTATAGTTGGGGTTGTAAGAGAAGTAAATGCGAGGGCTTGGCAAGAGGCGTGGAGTTAAAAGATAAAGAATCACACACAAAGTGGGAGTTGTCACAGTTGCTCTTTGCTGATGACACTGTGCTCTTGGGAGATTCGAAGAGAAGTTGCAGAGATTGGTGGATGAATTGGTAGGGTGTGCAAAAGAAGAAAATTAAAAGTGAATACAGGAAAGAGTAAGGTTATGAGGATAACAAAAAGATTAGGTGATGAAAGATTGGATATCAGATTGGAGGGAGAGAGTATGGAGGAGGTGAATGTATTCAGAATATTGGGTAGTGGACGTGTCAGCGGATGGGTCTATGAAAGATGAGGTGAATCATAGAATTGATGAGGGGAAAAGGGTGAGTGGTGCACTTAGGAGTCGTGGAGACAAAGAACTTTGTCCTTGGAGGCAAAGAGGGGAATGTATTAGAGTATAGTTTTTTACCAACGCTCTTATATGGGTGTGAAGCATGGGTGATGAATGTTGCAGCGAGGAGAAGGCTGGAGGCAGTGATGTCATGTCTGAGGGCAATGTGCGGTGTGAATATAATGCAGAGAATTCGTAGTTTGGAAGTTAGGAGGAGGTGCGGGATTACCAAAACTGTTGTCCAGATGGCTGAGGAAGAGTTGTTGAGGTGGGTTCGGACATGTAGAGAGAATGGAGCGAAACAGAGTGACTTCAAGAGTGTAATCAGTCTGTAGTGGAAGGAAGGCGGGTAGGGGTCGGCCTAGGAAAGGTTGGAGGGAGGTGGTAAAGGAGGTTTTGTGTGCGAGGGGCTTGGACTTCCAGCAGGCATGCGTGAGCGTGTTTTGATAGGAGTGAATGGAGACAAATGGTATTTAATACTTGACGTGCTGTTGGAGTGTGAGCAAAGTAACATTATGAAGGGGTTCAGGGAAACCGGCAGGCCGGACTTGAGTCCTGGGAATGGGAAGTACAGTGCCTGCACTCTGAAGGAGGGGTGTTAATGTTGCAGTTTAAAAACTGTAGTGTAAAGCACCCTTCTGACAAGACAGTGATGGAGTGAATGATGGTGAAAGTTTTTCTTTTTCGGGCCACCCTGCCTTGGTGGGAATCGGCCAGTGTGTTAATAAATAAATAAATATATATATATATATATAATATATATATATATATATATATTATAATATTATATATATATATATATATATATATATATATATATATTATATATAATATATATATATATATAATATATATATATATAATAAAATATATATATATTATATATATATATATATATATATATATATATAATATATAATACATATATATTTATATATATTATATATATATATATATATATATGTATATATATATATATATATATTATATATATAATATATATATATATATATATATATTATATAAATATATAATTATATATATATATAATCATATATTATATATATAAATATATATATAATATATATATATATATATATAAATATATTATCTATATTATATATATATATATATATAATATATATTATATATATATAATATATATATATATATATATATATATATATAAATATATAATATTTATATATTATTATTATATATATATATATATTATATATATATATATATATATATAATATATATAATATAATATATATATATTATTATTAAACACACTGGCCGATTCCCACCAAGGCAGGGTGGCCCGAAAAAGAAAAACTTTCACCATCATTCACTCCATCACTGTCTTGCCAGAAGGCAAGTGTGATTATTTGTTTGACGAGATGAAAACTAGGTAAGGTAAGCCAGATGCTGTTCTGAACAGGTCAACATCTGATTCGTACCCGTGTCAGGAGAGACACTGACCTTTTTCGCTTCGAACAAAAGGCCACTAAGGGGGCAGTGACATGAAGGTGACCCGAAGGTTTCTTGAAGACGATTTCGGGAATTACATCCCCCGTGGCCTGCTTTTAGACCAGACCATAATACTGTTCGTCAGCGTACAGCAGACTGCGCCCTTGTATGGAAACACACAGCCATATACACTTAAGAGTGAGTGAGTGTTCACACGAAGCAGCATGTACAATGTCTTAACAATGCGTTAATGGCCTGGAGAGAGAGTCATAACGGCTCCGAGCAGTGCATTAATGGCGCCTTGCAGCAACCGCGGAGACATAAGGGTATTCCTTGTATACAAGATGCGGTGTGTTATGGCGCCGGATACACACTCAACGATGCTCATATGTTACCCCGCGATGCTATTGTCAAGTGATCTAACTTGAACGTCTGGAAGTTACCATGTATATAACTCTTCTATTTCTTATATTACTGGGTTTTTCTTACAGTGTTTATCTCATCTGCAAATCAGAGGTAAATACGTAAAAAGTTGTCGGGTCTTCTAATGTGAAATCTTGGGTCTAAAATTCATATCACTTGTGAAAGCAAGTAGACAAGAACTATCACGGGAACCTTTGACCTCACCTTCGGCAGTACTTAGGACTCCATTCTCATGCATCAGCTTCATAACACGCGATGATACTTCCCCACTGGGGAGCCACTTCCCAGTCAGTACATGGAGAAGATCTGCATTGATGACCACTAGTCGTCTCAGCGCTGATTCTTTATTAAAATTCTTAATGACAAAGTTGATCCCGTGTATCAAAAATCTTCTCTATGAGGATAGACTGAGGACCCTGAATCTGTACTCTCTAGAAAGGTGTATAATTAAGGGGGATATGATTGAGGTGTATAAATGGAAAACAGGAATAAATAAAGGGGATGTAAATAGCGTGCTAAAAATATCTAGCCTAGACAGGACTCGCAGCAATGGTTTCAAGTTGGAAAAATTCAGATTCAGGAAGGCTATAGGAAAGCGCTGGTTTGGTAATAGAGTTGTAGATGAGTGGAACAAAATCCCAAGTACCGTCATAGAAGTTAAAAAGTTGTGTAGTTTTAAAAATAGGTTGGATAAATACATGAGTGGGTGTGAGGGGGTGTGAGTTGGACCTGACTAGCTTGTGCTGCTAGGTCTGATGCCGTGCGCCTTAAGTGGATGTGACGTGGTCTTGAGTAGGTTGGGTCAGTGGCATAAATCGGTAGGCGACTTGAACCTGCCTGGCATGGGCCAGTAGGCCTGCTGCAGTGTTCCTTCTTTCTTATGTTCTTCTTTATTAAGACAACGTTTCGCCCTCCTTGAGCGAAAGTTCTCAGTGTCGTTTACTGCTCTTATTTTTAGCAATCTGTCTTCCAACAGTCGATTCCGGGTATTAACTGTGTCATGACCACCCTGGTGGACCAGTACCATGAGGTACACAGATCTAGTCTTCATGACCACCCTGGTGGACCAGTACCATGAGGTACACAGACGTGGTCTTCATGACCACCCTGGTGGACCAGTACCATGAGATACACAGACCTGGTCTTCAAGACCACACATTGGTGGACCAATACCATGAGATACCACACACTGGTGGACCAGCACAACTGAGATATATAGACCTGGTCTTCAAGACCACACTGGTGGACCAGTACCATGAGGTACACAGACCTGGTCTTCAAGACCACACATTGGTGGACCAATACCATGAGATACCACACACTGGTGGACCAGCACAACTGAGATATATAGACCTGGTCTTCAAGACCACACTGGTGGACCAGCATCACTAACTTACACCTCTCTCTCTCTCTCTCTCTCTCTCTCTCTCTCTCTCCTCTCTCTCTCTCTCTCTCTCTCTGTCGACTATTTGTTCACCTCAGTCTTAAATTTTTGCAATGCAAAATGTCTGCAGCGAACACGATAGTTTGAGCGATCTAAATTGCAGATCAAGAAGTAAATTTCAGACGACTTATTCAAGATGCGAAGAAAAAAAAGACGTTTTACTCATAATTCAAACAAATTTTTGAGGACCTCCCGAGTACAAGACAGAGTACAAGAGTTTTACTGCACCGCCACAAAACCGGTTGTGAGATTAACACTTTACGAAAGAAAAAACGGTTTACAAGATTAGTGCAGAATGCAAGATAGTCTAGTTTACCTAGATTAGCACAGTCTACTAAATTAGTACAGTCTATAAGATTTGTTCGGACTACAAGATTAGTACAATACGGAACAAAAAAAAATCAATATTTATTGTCAAGCTGCAGTCGCAGTGCCCAAAACACATGCATACACGCAGTAGTAGCGACTAGCGAAGAGGCGGGCCAGGAGCTATGAATCGACTCCTACTACCATATATAGGTGAGTACATGTAGATGAATACACACAAACACACACACACACACACACACACACACACACACACACACACACACACACACACACACACACACACACAGCATCATCGAAGGAGAACAGTATACCAAGCCCTCAAGGCCTCGCCTTCGTGGAGGTCTTTGTGTTTATGAGGTCGGCTTAACCTCCCCGGGAGGTCAATGTTCGT
>NC_069426.1:34086662-34106662 GCF_026875155.1 Cherax quadricarinatus
ACTTACCTCTCCACTTCCTCTGTTGTGACCAACTGAGCCTAGTTAGGAGACGACACGTTTCGACAATAAAGACATCAAACTGTGCCATTCACACCTAATTATCCGTCTTGTATACCATTAAATTATCAGCATCAGAGCCTCAGGGATGTCAGGAAATACTTATTCAGCCTGAGGGTGATGAAGGGAACGAGGTGAAGAAGGAAGCGAGTGAGCAAGGCAGTCTACCCTGCCAGCTTTCCCAGGGAAAAAATAGATAACGTAATATCCGTTGTCAGTTAAGAGTCCACGACAGGTCCTTAAACCGCAGGAAACGGCAGTTAATGGGTAAGAGAAAGACAGAGGAGACAGTTAGAGAGCGAGAGTGGAGCACAGTTGAATGGAGAAGGAGAAGTGGGATAGACTGGCTGATACAAGAGACCAAGAAGTCTGCTGTGCAGCTGATACGTTTCCGTTATATTAAGGATGCGATTGTGTTGCACATGTGTCTTGCAAATGTTGTTATACACGTGTCTAGTAGGTGTTGTTGCACATGTGTCTTGCAGGTGTTGTTGCAAATGTGTCTAGCAGGTGTTGCACATGTGTCTAGCAGGTGTTGTTGCACATGTGTCTAGCAGGTGTTGCTGTACATGTCTAGCAGGTGTTGTTGAACATGTGTCTTGAAGGTGTTGCATATGTATCTTCCAGGTGTTGTTGTACATGTGTCTAGCAGGCGTTGTTGCACATGTGTCTAGCAGGTGTTGTTGTACATGTCTAGCAGGTGTTGTTGAACATGTGTCTTGCAGGTGTTGCACATGTGTCTTCCAGGTGTTGTTGTACATGTGTCTAACAGGTGTTGTTGTACATGTCTAGCAGGTGTTGTTGCACATGTCCTGCAGGTAGTTGCCACTTGTCTTTACAGGTGTCGCACATGTGTCTTACAGTTGTTGCACATGTGTTTTAAAAGTGTTGTTACACATGTGTCTTACGAGTGTTGTTACACATGTATCTTACAGGTATTATTACACATGTGTCTTACAGTTGTTGTTACACATATAACTTACAGATGTTACACATGTGTCTTACAGGTGTTGCACATGTGTCCTACTCATTAACTTGTCAGTACTGAATTCCATTCCGACAATAATAACAGGAGAGAACTTAAGAACCAGCATCCATCACTGGCGCTCTTATGACAGCAATAATAACAGGAGAGAACTTGACAACCAGCATCCATCACTGGCGCTCTTATGACAGCAATAATAACAGGAGAGAACTTGACAACCAGCATCCATCACTGGCGCTCTTATGACAGCAATAATAACAGGAGAGAACTTGACAACCAGCATCCATCACTGGCGCTCTTATGACAGCAATAATAACAGGAGAGAACTTGACAACCAGCATCCATCACTGGCGCTCTTATGACAGCAATAATAACAGGAGAGAACTTGACAACCAGCATCCATCACTGGCGCTCTTATGACAGCAATAATAACAGGAGAGAACTTAACAACCAGCATCCATCACTGGCGCTCTTATGACAGCAATAATAACAGGAGAGAACTTAACAACCAGCATCCATCACTGGCGCTCTTATGACAGCAATAATAACAGGAGAGAACTTAACAACCAGCATCCATCACTGGCGCTCTTATGACAGCAAGAACAGGAGAGATACGCAAAGTAGACGACAGTGTGTGGATGTGGTGAAGGCAGAAAGGAAGAAATAGGAGGGAAAGAGGAGGGGAAATGGATAACCATAGACTAAAGCAGTATAAGAGAGTGGAATGAGGTGATAGAGGAGGATGGAACGGCGCAGTGAAGGTGCAATAGATCAATAGAAGAAGGTAAAAATGGAGCAATGGAACAGGGTAGAACGGGGAGATAGAAGAAGATTGGATGACGCGATAGACAGCGAAATGGGACAAGGGTAAAGAGCAGAATGGAGTGACAGAAGTTAGTATGATAAGACAGCAGAAGAAGGAATGGAAGGTCGGTGCAAGATGACAGAATGATGTATATACACCTGACATACACAACTCACAGTGTATACACCTGACATACACAACTCACAGTATATACACCTGACATACACAACGTTCCACATATATCTAAATGAACTCTTAGGAGTTAATTCTGTGCTAATTATTGTAATATAATTCCACATATGTTAATGTTGGTGGTGCTGAGGTAATTAAGACTAATAACACTTGTAAAATTATGAAAATACTGAAACGAGGTAAAATGCTGGAAAAAATTCCTTACATAAACAGTATATTAATTATTAATTGACACAGATTATTATTATTAATATTATTATTATTATATTATTATTATTATTATTATTATTATTATTATTATTATTATTATTATTATTATTATTATTATATTATTATATATTATTATTATTATTATTATTATTATTATTATTATTATTCATTATTACCATTGCTATTATTATTATTATTATTATTATTATTATTATTATTATTATTATTATTATTATTATTATTATCATTATTACCATTGCTATATTATTATTTATTATTATTATTATTATTATTATTATTATTATTATTATTATTATTATTATTATTATTATTATTATTATTATTATTATTATTATTATTATTATTATTATTATTATTATTATTATTATTATTATTATTATTATATTATTCATTATTACCATTGCTATTATTATTATTATTATTATTATTATTATTATTATTATTATTATTATTATTATTATTGTTATTATTATTATTATTATTATTATTATTATTATTATTATTATTATTATTATTATTATTATTATTATTATTATTATTATTAGTAATAGTAGTAGTATATTTACGAAGAAGCGCTAAACATGAAGGGGTCGTGTGTCTCTGAGACAGAGAAGGCAATCAGGTACGATCCAAGGATGGAGAGTATAGTTTCAATTCCTTAGATCAAGAGCCTTTTACAGAGGTCAAGGCTTCTTATTTATATACATACATATAAACACAAAATAACCACTATGAAAAATACTGAATTTCCAAGCACTTTCATGATTTCTGACATTATCAAAGAAACCTCTTGGAAATTCGCTATTTTTTCCCTCAGTGGTTATTTTGTATATTGTGACATCACCTGTTATATTGTGACATCACCTGTTTACTGTGATTTTATTGCATACGTATACACACATGTACAATCACTAATTTGAAAAATTAGAATTTACAAGGAGAGGGACATTCCTCGTAAAAATCCCATTTCATTAATACTCTGACTCCAGGTTTTAGAGAAGACATGAAGAAGGGAGAACGTAAAACATCATTAGAGAGTTTCAATATCTCATCAGAGGTAACGAACTAGATGTTAGAATTTCACAGCTCTTACAGACAGAACGAGGACAGTGGGTGTTCAGGAAGACACAGTGGGTGGGAGTGTTCAGGAAGACACCGTGGGTGGGAGTCGTTCAGGAAGACACCGTGGGTGGGAGCGTTCAAGAACACACAGTGGGTGGGAGTGTTCAAGAAGACACAGTGGGTGGGAGTCTTCAAGAAGACACAATGGGTGGGAGTGTTCAAGAAGACACAGTGGGTGGGAGTGTTCAAGAAGACACAGTGGGTGGGAGTGTTCAAGAAGATACAGTGGGTGGGAGTGTTCAAGAAGATACAGTGGGTGGGAGTGTTCAAGAAGACACAGTGGGTGGGAGTGTTCAAGAAGACACAGTGGGTGGGAGTGTTCAGGAAGACACAGTGGGTGGGAGTGTTCAAGAAGATACAGTGGGTGGGAGTGTTCAAGAAGACACAGTGGGTGGGAGTGTTCAAGAAGAATACAGTGGGTGGGAGTGTTCAAGAAGACACAGTGGGTGGGAGTGTTCAAGAAGATACAGTGGGGGAGTGTTCAAGAAGATACATGGGTGGGAGTGTTCAAGAAGATACTAGTGGGTGGGAGTGTTCAAGAAGACACAGTGGGTGGGAGTGTTCAAGAAGTACAGTGGGTGGGAGTGTTCAAGAAGATACAGTGGGTGGGAGTGTTCAAGAAGATACAGTGGGTGGGAGTGTTCAAGAAGACACAGTGGGTGGGAGTGTTCAAGAAGATACAGTGGGTGGGAGTGTTCAAGAAGATACAGTGGGTGGGAGTGTTCAAGAAGACACAGTGGGTGGGAGTGTTCAAGAAGACACAGTGGGTGGGAGTACTCAAGAAGACACAGTGGGTGGGAGTATTCAAGAAGACACAGTGGGTGGGAGTGTTCAAGAAGACACAGTGGGTGGGAGTATTCAAGAAGACACAGTGGGTGGGAGTGTTCAAGAAGACACAGTGGGTGGGAGTATTCAAGAAGACACAGTGGGTGGGAGTACTCAAGAAGACACAGTGGGTGGGAGTGTTCAAGAAGACACAGTGGGTGGGAGTGTTCAAGAAGACACAGTGGGTGGGAGTATTCAAGAAGACACAGTGGGTGGGAGTGTTCAAGAAGACACAGTGGGTGGGAGTATTCAAGAAGACACAGTGGGTGGGAGTATTCAAGAAGACACAGTGGGTGGGAGTATTCAAGAAGACACAGTGGGTGGGAGTATTCAAGAAGACACAGTGGGTATCTTCTGGAACTTTGATTCTGGATCCCGTGGAATGGGGTTGAAATATAGAGACCCATTATTTTCTGAGTTTCTCTCTCCATGTGGGTTATTAATGAGTACTGAGAATTTAATTTAATCGCCTTACTCTTAGGGATTAAAGTATTCTTGATCGGTGGTGAGCAGTTGATGCACAGCTCTAGTGACTGGTGTTGTCCATGGGCATTAAATCCCAATAACTAATCAACTTGTGTTACAGCTACTTTACATACACCTAGAGAAGTGTATATCTCACTTTAAACACACTGAAAGTCCATTATTCGGGGATGAAAGTATTGTTCACTATCGGTATAGAGGTCACATGCAGCCTTAACCAACTCATCAATTGTGAAGCGCTGGAGATGTGTTATTGATGTTTGTATCAAGGTTCCTGACTGAGCGGTGTTGATACCGCGTGTGACTCTCTCTTTTACATCCGTTCTTCCTCAATGTTTTTTTAATATATAATGCTGTATGAAAATCCGTCTTAGTAATCTAATACTTCATGGGTAGCACATACAAGGCTCATTTTTTTTTTTATCTTAAAGCGTTTTGATTGTTGTGTAAGAAAAATAGTCTTCGTGACCGCTCACGAAGTATATATGTGCATGACGGTATCATCTAGTAATTTGATAGTCATTTTTGATGATGGTAAAATGTTTTCGTAAGAGACGTTGAATGTCACGGGGGTTAGAGCACCCGTCACGCAACCGAAAGGACATCGGTTTGTTTCCCGGACAGAGAGAGAGAAAAGAGAGAGAGAGAGAGAGAGAGAGAGAGAGAGAGAGAAGAGAGAGAGAGGAGAGAGAGAGAGAGAGAGAGAGAAGAGAGAGAGAGAGAGAGAGAGAGAGAGAGAGAGAGAGAGAGAGAGAGAGAGAGAGAGAGAGAGAGAGAGAGAGAGAGAGAGAGAGAGAGAGAGAAATATACGTTAATTTGAGCTGGATTTTTGCTGTTTTTAAGTCATCAAATTTACTTGCATTAAAATAAATGAATTTCGTAAGAGGGAGAAGCAAGAGAGCAACTTGCTCATGAGGTCAGAGGCCTGAACGTGGCGCAGATCTGACAAAAGTAACAGCAGGTGACACAGACTTATCTGCCTTTATCAGTGTCATAAACTGTAGCGTTGGAAGTACAAACCTGTCATAAAAGGTTACGACTGACATAGTCGCTCATCTTTCATCCTTTCCTGGCAGCAGGCACTCCAGGATCAGTGTGTGTGAAAGCTTACCGTATGCAGCACCAACAGGCTGACTGATCAGATACCGGGCCGCGATTAGGGAGGGGGTATCGAGTCTCCCCCAACTCCTTTTAAACTGAATGACCCACACGGGGTTTAATGCTTCTCGAAATTCAATACAATGTCAGCATCATAAACAGGTCAGAGGATCCAGCAAGACGCAGCAAGACTTGCTGATAAAGTATTCTAAGATCACCACAGCCTGGCACATCAGGCACTAGGCTGCGATTACCAGACGAAGGATCGAGCCTCACCGGTGCCGGGCATAAATCTACCCTCGTAATGTTTTGTAGCTGCCGGGTTTGACACAAACATTTTCAATGTTGGAGCAAACACTTGCTGGATAAATGTTTGTAAACATTTATGGTTCGGGCTTTAAATGCGATGTTTCGAGCATGGCTTTAAAGTTCTAGAGAGCGAAAGGTTGTTCGTAAAGCTTTAAAACGCAATATTTCTTAATCTTGGTGTGTGTGTGCGTGTGGGTGGGGGGGGGGTGCCTGGGGGGATTTCCCTCAGGAAAAGGATTAGAGACAGTAGGATTTTCCAGCGTTATGCTTTTACTGAAAAATCGTGTGGCCACGAATAATTTTCCACTGAAATTTAAAACGGTGTTCTCAGATGCATTACTTCTCTCGTGGCGAAGGAAGCCAGGTGGGAGTGGGTATTCAGGAAGACACTGTGGGTGGGAGTGGGTATTCAGGAAGACACAGTGGGTGGGAGTGGGTGTTCAGGAAGACACAGTGGGTGGGAGTGGGTGTTCAGGAAGACACTGTGGGTGGGAGTGGGTGTTCAGGAAGACACAGTGGGTGGGAGTGGGTGTTCAAGAAGACACAGTGGGTGGGAGTGGGTGTTCAAGAAGACACGGCTGAGAAGTGATCAATGAGTGGCAATATTCTTAAATTTTCTCCTGGCTGGCAGGGGCTGTCAGGAGAGCTGGAGGTGCAAATATTACCACCGAAGGTACGGGTATTACCACCGAAGGTACGGGTATTACCGCCGAAGGTACGGGTATTACCACCCACAATCTCCACGCAGCCACAAGGGCGAGATCTCACAAGGGTTAACACATCCATAATGAATGTCAGAAGGCGACGCTCGGACATAAAACTCGCCTTTACGGCCGCTCCAGATTAAAACGACGTCCGTACATCTTGTTCTGGCGATAAGTACCACAACTGCCGCTCGTATTCGTGGAAGGAATATAGATAGACGATAGACTGGCAAAACTTGGCTGCAGCATCATCTCTAGCAGTGACGAGCAAAAAAATAGCGTAAGTGTCAGGTGAAAGACGTGAAGTTCAAAAGATCTTTTGTTATGACGACATTTCAACCACGAAATGTTTAAGTACGAGAGGTATGTGAAACATAGACACGCATATCAGGCTCATGTCTAGAACTCTGAAGATCATGTCTAGAACTCTGAAGAAGTGTGTGAGGCATCACCTTTCCTGAACCTACAAACACCTCTCGGTGTTTGTAGGTTCATAACCTTTGATATATTGTACCAATGTATTCATGTTTGTGCTTTCTATGAATGTATTCTGTCTATTAATAAAGTTAACATGTAGCATAAAAATATAGGGGGTGGTAGGAGAAGAAAATATTCAAACAGCTCCGGGGAGAACCTTGAGTTTTCCCTGAGGTACGTTTATTGTCTTCTCTGAGGATGAGGGTCTCCAGTAAGGTTCTAGAGGTGGTACCTCCCTATATTGTAATTATATAATATATATATATATATATATATATATTATATATATATATATATATATATATATATATATATATATATATATATATATATACTGAGAGGTATCTTTCAATATATATACATCAACAGATGTGCATGTAGAAATGATGTAGAACTTAGCCATACAGATTGCGAAAAGGACTTGGGGGTTATGGTGAGCAGCAACCTTAAACCAAGACAGCAATGCCTAAGCGTACGTAATAAGGCAAATATATTACTGGGATTTATATCAAGAAGTGTAAGCAACAGAAGTCCAGGGGTCATACTGCAGCTTTATACATCATTAGTAAGGCCTCACCTAGATTATGCAGCTCAGTTCTGGTCTCCATATTACAGAATGGACATAAATTCGTTAGAAAACATTCAGCGTAGGATGACTAAAATAATACATAGCATTAGAAATCTTCCTTATGAAGAAAGATTGAAGACTCTTAAGTTACATTCACTTGTTAGACGAAGAATGAGGGGAGACCTGATCGAAGTGTATAAGTGGAAGATAGGTATTAATAAAGGGGATATTAATAAGGTCTTGAGGATATCTCTCCAAGAGAGAACCCGCAGTAATGGATTTAAATTAGATAAGTTTAGATTTAGAAAGGACATAGGAAAGTATTGGTTTGGAAATAGGGTAGTTGATGAGTGGAACAGTCTACCTAGTTGGGTTACTGAGGCTAGGACTTTGGGTAGTTTCAAATTTATGTTGGATAAGTACATGAGTGGGAGGGGTTGGATTTGAGTGGGACTTTCAAATCAGAGCTTATTTCTTGGGTGGCATTGAAAATTGGGTTGGGCAAATGTTTTGTTAGTGGGATGAATTGTAAAGGACCTGCCTAGTATGGGCCAGCAGGCCTCCTGCAGTGTTCCTCCTTTCTTATGTTCTTATGTTCTTATGTCTCACCCTGTATACATTAAGAGGTGTGTATATCTCTCTGTAAACAGATAGTTAGAATACACAGAGCCGGAATAAACAACCTGAATATGACTCACTTGGGTTAGAACCCAAGTGAGTCGTAAATTCCACTGGGCCAGCTGGTTACAATAAGAGCCATCCAGCTAGGTATATTTATACACCATATGGAAATTATCATGAGCCACCACTGAGAGCACAAATGGAAGGTTTGACAGACGAATCTCTCTCCAGCATGGCCGTGACGAACTCAGCCTCAAGTGCCCTCAAAGCCGTCGTCACGACTCACGAAATCGTAATGACACAACTGCAAACAAGCCAAGGTGAGTCAGCCTGAATAGACTGCCATAACGGAGAGCTCCAGCAGTGCCATGACGCTGGTACGTGGAAGACATTTGACACCATTAACACTAGGTAATCAACCTCTATGTAACCCAAGAGATATAATTACTTTCCCCCTCAGATAAACTGAGGTCAAATATCAAGGAAAGTTTCCAGACAGTAACTACTCACTCAGAGACTTAAAGTCACCAATATCTCTGGACATATTTCTCCAAAATGTATCATAAATGAGCCCCAGGCGAGGCCAACTTCCATTTTTCTGCACATAAAATTTCGCAAATTCTTTCGCTGAAGTTAAAATTGGAGAGCTGGAGTTGCGGTGAGAAGAATGCAGGTGTAGAGGACTACTTAGGGAAGCAATATGCTGTGACCCTTTAGGTGGTAGTGGTTGGTGTCTCAGTGCACTGGATTCAGAGAATTGTAGTTATCCTATCCTATCCTCGGATCAGTTACAGATGTCTCCTGTTCCTTTGGCGCTGTGTTACACCTCATCGTTTCCCTTGTCAACATGAATATATTACTTCACAAATAGATTTTCCTGGTGGGATTCTGAAACGACTGAGAAACAGAAACGCCAAAGCTGAGGTAAATATCTTACTTTAAGAGTTTCGGAGTATCAAACGCCCATCATCAATGCTTAAACTCTTACAAAGAAATACCAAGAAGAATAGCTGGTCTATATCAGAACAGAAATGTTCTATGTAAACAAAGTTATCAAACTCAAAATATATCCAAAGGATACACATGAACCTGACAATTTTATACTGTCTAACTTACCATTTATAAATAAATTTCGGTGCAAGTTTGGGACCTGTTCCTCCAAGATTTTCCAGGAGTGAATTATGATGTACCTCTCTCGCCTATGTTCCAAAGAATGCAGTTGAAAAGACTTCAAGCTTTCCCAGCAGTTCAGAAGTTTGATTTCTTGTATACGGTCAGCGAAAGTTCTCTGTATATTTTCCAGCTCAGCAATCTTGCCTGTCTTGCAGGGGACCGTTAGTGTACAGCATTATTCCAGCCAAAAGAGAACAAGTGACTTTAAGTGTATCATCTATGGCTTAGCGTCTCTTGTCTTGAAAGTTCTAGTTATCCAGCCTACAGTTTCCCTTGCTGTTGCAATAGCAGCATTGTTGGATCTTCCCCCATGGGTCCTTGAGAAGGGCAGAGATGCGTGCGTGCCTCAACCACAATCTTAACACATCCCTTGAAACGGGGCACTACCTAGAAAGGGAAGACAGCTAATGAGTCCCCATATTTAAAAAAGGGGAAACAGAAAGAGCATAAACACAGACCTTGCCCTCTGACATTATTGTGGCAAATCAGAAGAAGATTACAGGAGGGAGTGGTCGAACACCTGGAAAGGAACAAGATTATAAATAAAAACAACATGGGTTCATGGACGGCAATTTTGTACACAAACCTCCTGGAGTTTATGACAAGGTAAAAAAGGTAAACCAGAGAAGGGGTGGGTAATTGCTTTTTCCTAGACTGAGGAAGGGCCCTTTGACACGTTCCCCACAAAGAAAAATTGCAGAACTGGGGGATCAGGCGCACGAAAAAGGGAGGGCCCTGCAATGGAAAAGGGAATCCCGGGGACGGGGAGGACAACGAGTCTGGTACAGAAGAGGTATCACATGGGCGCCTGTTTACGAGGGGGGTTTCCCACAGGGGCAGTTCTGACCATGCTATTTTTGATTATGTGAACGACAGAGGAAGGAATAGACTTGAAGTGTCCTTTCGCGATGAGTAAGTTGAGGGGAAAGAATTAAAAAACGGACGAGGATGAGGAGGTCTGAAAAAACCCGGGGACGGGGCTGGACAGTGGCCCACAACTGGCTTCTCAATTCAACCCAGCCAAATGCAAATCAAAAGATTGGGAGGGGCAAGAAGACCCAGACAGAGTTGGTAGGGGGACAAAGACACAACCTCACTCGGAGAAAGCCCTTGGGGTGCCCAAAACCCGAGCACACACCGAGGCACACATCAACCAAAAAACCCTGCAGCATACGGGCCCTGGAAAACCCTGAGAATAGCGTTCCGATACCTTAATAAGGAATCTTTAAAGACACTTCACTGTGTTGTTAGGCCCATAGGGAGTATGCAGCACCATCTGGAACCCACCCCTGGTAAAGCACTCAAGAATTAGAAAATAAAAAGGGTTTCAAAAAGGGCTAGTCCCAGAGCTCAGGGAAGTGTCGAGGAAAGTTAAGGGAAATCGGACTGACACACTGGGGGACAGAAGGGTCAGGGGAGACAGGTAACGACATAAAGTACTGCGGGGAATAGAAAAAGGGACAGAGATAGGATGTTCCAGAGGGGGGACACAGGGACAAGGGGCACAAGGAAGCTGAAGACTCAGACGATCCGGGGACTTAGGAAGTATTTTTCATCATAAGTTGTCGAAAAGGGGAATAGCCTAGCAAGTGAAGTATGGGGCAGAACCTCTTTTTTTAAAAGAGTAGACAAAGCTCAGGAAGCAAGAGGAGGGGATTATAGCAATAGTGAAAGGGGGCCCGGGGAGCTGAGTCCGACCCCTGCAACCACAATTAGGTTATACAATTAGGTGAGTACACACACACAATCACAACACATTCCCCACACAAAACATACACACACACAAACACACAACACAAACACCACACACCAACATACACCCCAAAACACACACGCACAAACACATACACACCACACATACATACACCATCACCACTACACACACCACACACAAAAACAACAATACACACCATACAACACGCAACACACGCACCCCACACACATGCCACCATACACACACGCACACACACATAACACACGGACACACACATACACACCCCCAAAAACACGCACACCCCCCAAACACACACACCACACACACCAACACCCTCACACACACACACACACACAACGCGCGCCGCACACAAAATACACACACATGCAAAACCATACACACACACGCACACACACACATACACACACCACACACACAAAACATACCACCACAACTACATAAACACCACATAAAACAACACACAACACGCACACACAACACACACAACACACACACACACACAACCCACACATACACACGACGCACGCACACACACATACTCACACACAACAATACCACACACAACACACACGCAAAACACACACACATACCACACACACACATGACACACCAAAATACACAACACCACAACACATACACAACACCACAACACACACACACACACACCGCCCACACACACACATAACAACACACACACAACACACAACAACATATCATACACACGCACACAAACACACAACACACCCACACCACACATCACACAACTACACCACACACACCTGCAGAAGGACTCCCCCACGACCCCCAATAAACTAAACATTCCAAACCAACCATCAACACCGACCCCTTTTCCACCCCCGCACCCTTTACTTTAAAACAAAATTGAAGGTTTTGGGTACACAAAGCAGATGGATTAACGAATAAAATGAGAATGGAAAAGAAAGAATCAATGAGAAGTCCCCAGAATCAAGCAGTTACAGAAAAAAAACTCATGGAGACAATAACAATCAATTTTCCCCCAAAAGGGATACCAATAAATGGGGAAAGATAGAAGGGGTAGGGGGGGAGGGGGGGTTGCCTGCTCTAAAAAACAGATGGAAATTCGAGAAAATGGAAGGAATAGATGAGACAAGAAAGAGACTACATACAGGACACTTCAGTCGGGGGAACCAAATGGTCTTTGCAGTGTGTAAACCCACCACAGAACGAGGGGGCCCAAGAGAGGAAATAAAGGAGCAAAAGCAATGGGGACACACGCTGAGGTGGAAAGAAGAGCCCCCACTCCACAGAGCAAAGTTCGGGTTAGGGGGGATTTTTAACCCACAGGGAGTTTGACGGGGAAAACCGGAGCCACTGGGGGCCCGAAACATGGAGACCGGATGTTGGACGTGGTGCTGGAAAACCTCATGCACCAACATTTTAAAGGACATCCCAAAAGGTGAGGGGAGGATAAAACCCAAGAGGCCCTTTGTTCACCCTGGGCAGCTCAACTTGAGGATCCAATAGAGACCCTGGGAGCTAGCGACCACGGGTTCTGTGCTTTGAATACATAGTAACTGCAAGTGGAGAGAATAAAGGAATAGAATGGAAAAAGCCACAAAAAAGAGGGGCTCATGGGGTTGAAAAACTTCATGCGGGAGGTCCAGTGGGACAAGAAACGGCAGAAAGCCAGTAAATGAATTGAGGGAAATTTTTACAACAAAATGCAAGGGAGCAGGGGAAAGGTTCTTCCCAAGGGGCAACTAACAAGGGGAAGACCAGAACAACCCCGGGTTTACCCGAGGGTGTAAGGGGGAAAAAACAAAGTCAATAGAGAATGGAAAAAGTACAAAAAGGCGGGAAAAACACACGAAAAGGGGAGATCATCGCAGAGCCAGGAATGATACGCACAGGTAAGGAGGGAGGCCCAGCGACAGTATAAAATGACAAGCACGAGAATCAAGACTGCCCGAAACTTTTTGTTAGCCAATAGGGGAAGACACATCAAAGACCAGGTGATCAATTAAGACAGAAGGGGGAATCCCAAAAAATGACGGAGGTTGTAGGAGCTAAACGGGAATTAAGGAAGTTTTTACTAGAGACAGGAAGGGCTGTGGGAAGACACACAAAAGGGAACATAAAGAGGGAATATCCCAAAAAGTTTTGGGAGCATACGAACAACTGAGGGGAGGTGAGAAGCTCTTAAGTGACCGGACACCTCAAGGCGATGGGCCCGACAAACTCCAATGGGTCCTTAGAGAAGGAGCAGAGATGTGGTGTGCCCCAACCCACAATCTTCAAAACACATCCCTTGAAACTGGGAACCCCTGAAAATGGAAGACACTAATGTAGTCCCCATATTTAAAAAGGAAACAGAAACGAGGCACAAAACTACAGCCGTTCTTGACTTATTTGGCAAATCAGGGAAGATTACAGGAGGAAGGGTCAACCCCCGGGAAAAGGAAAAATTAAAAATAAAAACCCACAGGGGTTCAGGAAGGAAAATCTTGTATCACAAACCCCTGGGTTTTTATGAAAAGGAAAAACAGAAAAGACCGAAGGGGGGGGGTTTGGTAGATTGCGTTTTCCTAGACTGCAGGAAGGCCTTTGACACATTTCCCCCACAAGAGTTATGCAGAAGCTGAGGATCGCACCAAAAAGGAAAGGGCACGCAATGGAAAAGGGGAAACCTGAAGGGAGGCAAAAGGTCATGGTACGTGAAGAGGTTCACAGGGGGCGCCTTTTAAAGACGGGGCCCCACAGGGGTATTCTGGGCCCATGCTATTTTTGATATATGTGAACGACATAGGGGAAGGGGAATAGACTTAAATGTCCCTTTTTCGCAGATGACGTAAGTTGAGGAAAAATTTAAAATCGACGGGGATAGGCGGACTGAAAAGAACCTGGAGGTGGACATGTGGTCCAGAAATGGCTCCTCAAATTCAATCCACCCAAAATGCAAAGCATGAAGATTGGGGGGGGGCAAAGAAGCCCGGGGACGAATATAGCGGGTGGAAAAGACTACAGACCTCCCGGAAAAAGGACCTTGGGGGTGACCTAAAAAAGAGTCCAACCGGAGGAAACAACAACCAAATAACCGCTGCAGCAACGGGCCCTGGCAAACCTGAGAATACGTTCCGATCCCTCAAAAAGGGAATCGTTCAAGACACTGTACACTTTTGATGTTGGGGCCCATTGGATATCCCAGCACCTCGGGAAACCCCACCTGTCAAGCACGCCCAAGAAGTTAGAGAAAGAAAAAGGTTTGCAACAAGGTAGTCCCAAGCTAAAGGGGAAATGTCGTCGGGGAAAGGTTAAGGGAAACGGCTGACGACACTGGAGGCAGAAGGGTCAGGGAGACATGAAACGACATACAAGATACGCGGGGAATAGACAAGGTGGACGAGATAATTTCCGAGGGGGGACACGGGGACAAGGGTCAAACTGGAATGAAGATCAGACGATCACAGGACGTAGGAAGTATTTCTTCAGTCATAGATTGCGCAAGGAATAGCCAAGCAATTGAAGTAGTGAGGCAGGAAACCTACTATTTTTTAAGAAGAGTATGACAAAGTCAGGAAGCAGGAGGGAGGGACCGTAGCGATCGAAAAAGGGGGCGGGGCCGGGAGCTGGTCTCGCCCCCTGCAACCACAATTAGGTGAGAAAAACAATTAGGTGAGACACACACACAAAACATAACAACCACAACCACACACATACACATACACCACACACACACAAAACCACACACCACATAACACACACATACACAACACACACCACACACCACACACACACACCACACAACAACACACACACACCACACAAACCAACCAACACATACACCACACCTACACACTATACACCCCAAAACACAACACACATCACACACACACATCACACACATACACAAAAACACACGCACACACACACACTACACATACACAAGGTCAAGGGCCCTTTTCGCGGAATTTTTTTTCCCCCCTCTCGGAATTTGTCGCCGAAAAACCCCTTCCTTTCCCCCGTCCCTTGACCAACATCCCCTGCCCCCTGCCCCCTTTTCCCCCCCCCTGCCACCCTGCCCCCCCTGCCACCCTCCCCACCCTGCCACCCTTGCCCCTACACGGTGATGCTAGTGTCTGGCTAACACGGAAAAACCCAAACCCCCTTTTAATAGGCAGTAAAGTTCCCCTTGTGGCTCTAATCAGTTTACACCTCAGCTTAACCCCCAACTTCACCCCACTTGCACCCACAGTTTACCCCACAGCTACACCCACAGTTTACACCCACAGCTGAAACCCCCAACTTACACCCCAGTTACACCCACAACTTAACCCACATTACACCAACAGCTTAGCCCCTCATTTTCACCCACAACTTACACTACACTTACACCCACGCTTACACCCACAACTTACACCACCGCTTACCCCCTCAGCTTACACCCCCCAAACTTCACCCAAGTTACACCCACAGCTTACACCCAACTTACACCCACACTTACACCCCAGCTTGCCCCCCACAGCATACTCCAAAATTTTCGCCCAAAATTTTACACTACAGCTTACACCCCCAGCTTACCCCCACAATGTACACCTCGTAAGGTGTGACATACACCTTTTTAAACACCACACGAGGAACAATAAAACAAAAGTAACAGAAAACAGTAAAACACGAACAGAAACCAGGTAACAGCAAAGACGGGGTAAAGCAGAACACGTTTTTAGAACAGAACCGACTTTACAGCGAACACAAAGGGTAAAAACAGCTTCCCTGCAAGGTGCAAAAAATGTCACTCACAAAAAACACCACACAGGCAAGTTTTTACGGGTTTGCCTCTACACAAGAAAACCCATTGCCTGATAAGTAATAAGCCTGATAATATAAACTGAAAGATAAAATGTACATAATGCAGGGGGTAAGCCTGTAATGTAAAATAATGTACATAATGCGAGGGTGTAAGCCTGATAATTTGTATTGTATTAATGCGGGGCGTAAGCCTGATAAGGTATAAGTATAAATCGGGGGGTAAACCCGATAATGTTATAATGAGACTTAAAAACTACGTTAACCGGGGTTAATGACCACATTACTGGTTTTTTAGCCCCTAAGTGAAGGTTAATTGCTTGCTCCTCCTCCATTAGAATAAAACCGTAGGGGTACTGGTGTTTTTATTTCGTCAGCCTTATCGATCTAAAAGCAAGTTTAGCTTATTAGATTCTTTTTTGCTCTGCAAATGTTGACCAGATGGATGAAGGGGGTTTTTATACAAATTACTGTAAGGGCTATCTACCACTGGTCACTCTCTTTCTCTTTTTTGTCTGGTCGTCTGTCTCCCCTCTGTCGTCTGTCTGTGTCTGTTGTCTTCTGCTTCTGTCTGTCTTCTGCTGTCTGTTCCCTTTTATGTTGTCTGTCTGCTGTCTCTCTCTCTTTTTCTCTGTCTCTCTCTCGTCTTCTCTCTCTCTCCTCTCTCTCTCTCTCTCTCCTCTCTCCTCTCTTATATATATATAATATATATTATATATATTTAAAAAAAAAATATATATATATATAAATTAAAATATAATATATATATATATATATATATATAAATATAAATTAAAAATTTATTAAAAAATATATATTATATAATAATAAATTCTTTAAAAGATATCTTTTTAATTGAGAGTTAAATTTTTTTTTTGCTCTCTTAAATTTTTTTGTTGGTGTGTCCCAGACATCACGAACAAAATGCAAGTCCCTCCTGTGGGAAAAACCAAATTTTTCCTAGTGTAAAAAACAAACCCCTGGCCCCGGCAAGGGGGAAATTATCTTTTTGGGGTTTTTGTGTGGTGTGTTGTGGGGTTGTGTGTGTTGTGTTGTGTGTGTTTTGAGATCCTGGTGTGACTCTCGTCTTTGTACAGAGGTTAAAGGGGGTCACCCCTTCACCCCCCAGGGGCTTATCTCGCAATGGCAACAGTAAAATTAACAGCAACAGTAGAGCACGGCAGCCGCAAAGGAGCGCAGGGGGAGCAGGGAAAACAACAGCACAGCCCGCAAAGCACGCAGCAGCAGCAGCACAGCAGCACAACAGCAGCCAGCAGCAGCAACAGCAGTAGCAGCAGCAGCCCCAACAGCAGCAGCAGCAGCAGCAGCAGCACAGCAGCAGCATCAACAGCAGCGCAGGCAGCACCAGCACAGCAACACAGCAACAGCAGACCAGCCGCAGCGCAGCAGACAGCAGCAAACACAGCAGCACACAGCAACGCAACAGCAGCAGCAGCAGCAACCAGCAGCAGCAGCAACAAATCAGCAGCCCCAGCAGCACAAACAGCAGCAACAACAAAAGCCAACAGCAGCAGCAGCAGACAACACAACAGCAACAGCAAAAGCAACAGCAGCGCAGCACAGCACAGCAGCCAGCAGCAGCAGCAAAATCACAGCAGCGCGCAGAGCAACAGAACAACAACAGCAGACAGCAGCAGCAGAGAAGCAGAGCAGCACAGCAGCAGCAGAGCAACAACAACGAGCGCAACAGGCCCGGGGAGCAGCAGCACAGCAGCAGACAGCAGCAAACCCCGCAGCAGCAGCAGCAACAGCAGCAGCAAACACAGCAGCAACAACAACAACAGACAGCAACAGCAGCAGCAGCAGCAACCAGCAGAGCAGCGCAACAACCAGCAGCAGCCAACAGCACGCAGCAGCAAAAGCAGCCAGCCAGCAGCAGCAGCAACAACAGAGCGCAGCAAAAGCAAACACAGAACAACAGCAGCAACAGCAACAGCAGCAGTGCAGCAAACAGCAGCAGCAGCAGCAACGCAAAAGCAGCAGCAGCGCAGCGCAGCAACACCAGCAACAACAACAACAACACAACAGCAGCAGCAAAAGCAGCAAACAAAGAAACAACAGCAGCAGCAGCAGCAGCAACAAAACAACAAACAACAGCCCGCAGCCAGCAGCAGCACAACAACACACACAAAAGAAGCCAACAACAACACAGCAACACAGCCAATAAGCAGCAGCAACAACAACAGCGCAGCACAGCAGCAGCAACGCAACAGCAGCAGCAGCAACAACAAGCAGCAGACAACAACAGCAGCAAAAAACAGCACACAGCACCAACAAAAAGCACAAAAACAGCACAGCGCACGCAAACAGCACAAAACGCAGCAAAGCAGAGTAGCGCAGCGCAACAAAAAACAACACCAGCACAGCGCAGCAGCAAGCCAGCAAAAACAAAAGCAAAACAACAACAGCCACAGCAGCGCACGCAACAACAGCAGCAGCAGCAACAACAGCGCACAGCAGCAGCAAAAAAACAGCACAACAAAGCGGCAGCCAGCAACAACGCAGCCCAGCAACAACCCGCAGCAACAAAACAAAAAGCACCAACAACACAGCAGCAGCGCACAACAACAGAAAGCACAACAACAACAACAGCAGCAACAACAACAACAAAGCAAAAAAACGAGCAGCCCCAACACAAACAGCACACAACAACGCAGCAGAGCAGCAACAACAACAACAGCGCAACAACACACACACACAGCAACAACACAGCAGCCCCGCAGCGGGCCCAAAACAGCAACAAAAGCAGCAGCACAGCGCAGCAACAACAACAACAGCAGCAAACAACAGCAAAAATAGTAACAACAACAAATGAGAAATAAAAACAAAAAGAATCTCTTAAAATTCGTTGAAGGAAGAAAGAAATTTGGAAGAGGAAGAGGGGGAAGAGGAGGGATAAAAGGCGTGGAGAGGATAATAAAAAGAAAAGAAAAAGAAAAAAGGAAGAAAAAAAAAACATAAGGACGTTGGGGGGAGTGAAAATAACGAAGAAGAATAGAAAAAGGAAAAACAGGGGGAAAAAAAAAGGATGAAAAAATCGGTAAAATAATAATAAACAGGAGAAAATACGACGAAAATGTTTAAAAGAAAGAAAAAAGGGAAAAAAAGGTTAAAAAAAAAATAAAAAAAATAGAAAAGCCCCCCCCCCAAAAAAAAAAAAAATAAAAAATTAAATAAAAAATAAAAAAAAATTTAAGTAATGTTTTAAAAATAAAATAAAAAAAATAATAAAGACGAGAATAAAAAAACAAAAAATAAGTTGAAGAATGTAAACAAACGAACAATTATTAAAACATGGAGGGAAAAAGGGGGAGGTGGGGGTAAAAAGGGGGGGGAAGGTTTTAGGGGGTTCTTGACCAGGAACTGGGCTACCTTTCCCTTCCTCGACGAAATGTCGCCTCCTGACGCTAAGGGGGCCCCTACGGGGTTTGTGGCTTCCCTTTTTATCTAATACTAGATAACTAGATTAATACAGAATTTTATTTCACTGTAAATCCATTTTAAAATTCAAATAAAAAAAATTATTATTGAATAAAATAATTTATTATAGAAAAATATAATATTTTTAAAAATAAAATTTAAAATTTATTATGAATAAATAATAATTACAGAAAAATATAAATTATTTTAGAATAATAAATATTTTTATAGAATAATAAATATTATTAAAATAATATAAAATTTTATAGGGTAAAAAATATTATTATAAAACTATTTATAAAAAAAAAAATCGTCCCCTCCAAAAATCGAAAGAAATTTGAGAATGTATAAAGACAATAATAATCGGTAATAAAGTAGAGAATTCTAAA
>NC_069426.1:34109162-34111662 GCF_026875155.1 Cherax quadricarinatus
TAATTTTAACTTGACACCTGTCAAATGATATACCCTTGGCAAGGTGTCATAATTTACATACCACTGACAACTGCAACAGAATGGATATCACTTGACAAGTGTCAAATATGATATACCACCTGACAAGTTGCCAACAGAATGACATATCACTTGACAAGGCGTCAAATATGATATACCACCTGACAAGTTGTCAACAGAATGACATATCACTTGACAAGGCGTCAAATATGATATACCACCTGACAAGTTGTCAACAGAATGACATATCACTTGACAAGCTGTCAAATATGATATACCACCTGACAAGTTGTCAACAGAATGACATACCACTTGACAAGGTGTCAAATATGATATGCCACTTGACAAGTTGTCATGAGCGACATGCCACTTGACAGGCTGTCAAATATGATATACCATATGACAAGTTGTCAACAGAATGACATATCACTTGACAAGCTGTCAGATATGATATACCACTTTAACAAGTTGTCAACAGAATGACATACCACTTGACAAGGTGTCAAATATGATATACCACTTTAACAAGTTGTCAACAGAATGACATACCACTTGACAAGGTGTCAAATATGATATACCACTTTAACAAGTTGTCAACAGAATGACATACCACTTGACAAGGTGTCAAATATGATATACACCTGACAAGTTGTCAACAGAATGACATACCACTTGACAAGGTGTCAAATATGATATACCACCTGACAAGTTGTCAACAGAATGACATACCACTTGACAAGGTGTCAAATATGATATACCACCTGACAAGTTGTCAACAGAATGACATACCACTTGACAAGGTGTCAAATATGATATACCACCTGACAAGTTGTCAACAGAATGACATACCACTTGACAAGGTGTCAAATATGATATACCACCTGACAAGTTGTCAACAGAATGACATACCACTTGACAAGATGTCAAATATGATATACCACCTGACAAGTTGTCAACAGAATGACATACCACTTGACAAGGTGTCAAATATGATATGCCACTTGACAAGTTGTCATGAGCGACATGCCACTTGACATGCTGTCAACAAGTGACTTAACAACATTACAAATGTTAATAGAAAGTGTTTCTCAAAGAACTTGTCTCGTTTCGCCCTTATGAGAAACGTCTGATAAATGCGTGTATTAGATTTCCTTATATTTACTAAGAAGTCAGGTATTCAGTCAGTTGTTTTAAACAAATGCCCGTGAACTGACAGGTGTTGGTAATAAAGGAACTTTCGCAAAGAAACCTTTTATTAAAATACGACGTTTCAGCCCTCTCTTCCTAGTGGGCGAAACGTCTTTGAGACAAAGGTTTCCTGAAAATCCTATTTTTACCACCATCCAGTCAACTGTCTAATTAGGTATCGAGTTAGGTACATAATTGAGTGTTTAGTTAGGAATTTAGTCAGGTATTTATCCAGATGTCAGGTAAACTAGTACCTAGTCAGATTACTAGTGAAGTATTTAGCCGTATATCAGTGGTACATAATAATAAATAATAATAATAATAATAATAATAATAATAATATTATTATCTTATTTCTGCAAGTGCATGTACAAGGTATATAGGCCTAGGTATGCAGAGCATTTCGAATTAGACACAAAAATGATGCGCAGGTGTCTAATTCATCGAGTATTTAGCCAGTTATGTAGACACCTAGCTAGGCATGAATCCAGGTATCAAGACGAGGCAGTGGAGAAGGCACAAGGTTCATGCACATCCCGTGTAAAATGTAAACATCTCGAGCCCTAAGATGTGCGCAGTGGTGCATGGCAGGAGGATAAGGTGAGAGCCTTCAACCACAGCAAATTTGGTCAACCATCGTCCCTCGATGCTGATAAACCCGTTCTCCGTCTACAGGCAGGGCCACACCATGTTCTCCGTCGTACAGCAGGGCCACACCATGTTCTCCGTCGTATAGCAGGGCCACACCATGTTCTCCGTCGTATAGCAGGGCCACACCATGTTCTCCGTCGTACAGCAGGGCCACACCATGTTCTCCGTCGTACACCAGGGCCTCACTATGTTCTCCGTCGTACAGCAGGGCCACACCATGTTCTCCGTCGTACAGTGAGGCAAGATCTTTCTGTCTTACTTTCAAATCACTAACAGTTTAAGGCAAACCAACAATATAAGGTAGAAGGACACAAGTGTAACTAAGGCGACATTTTATTGTAGCAACGTTTCGCTCTCCAGGAGTTTTGTCAAGCAGTTACAGCTCTTGGAGAGCGAAACGTTGCCACAATAAAACGTCGCATTAGTTGCGGTAATTCTGTCGGTAATTTTACCAACATTATTAAGCAGACCATTTAACTTCTGCTCACCAGTACAGAGACAACAAGAAGCATAAAATGCACTCTTCTTTACCGTTAAAAGATCATCTTACCTGGTCTATCTTTATTTACACTATCTCACTTTCTTTCAAGTTTGTTCTACTGCTTCTTCTTTGTTTCTGTCCACTGCTCTCACTTTCATTTCC
>NC_069426.1:34116662-34124162 GCF_026875155.1 Cherax quadricarinatus
CCTGAAGATGGAGTGGAGAGGAGCCTCGATCTTACTAGCTCCTGAAGATGGAGTGGAGAGGAGCCTCGATCTTACTAGCTTCTGAAGGTGGAGTGGAGAGGAGCCTCGATCTTACTAGCTCCTGAAGATGGAGTGGAGAGGAGCCTCGATCTTACTAGCTCCTGAAGATGGAGTGGAGAGGAGCCTCGATCTTACTAGCTCCTGAAGATGGAGTGGAGAGAAGCCTCGATCTTACTAGCTCCTGAAGATGGAGTGGAGAGGAGCCTCGATCTTACTAGCTCCAGAAGATGGAGTGGAGAGGAGCCTCGATCTTACTAGCTCCTGAAGATGGAGTGGAGAGGAGCCTCGATCTTACTAGCTCCTGAAGATGGAGTGGAGAGGAGCCTCGATCTTACTAGCTCCTGAAGGTGGAGTGGAGAGGAGACTCGATCTTACTAGCTCCTGAAGGTGGAGTGGAGAGGAGCCTCGATCTTACTAGCTCCTGAAGGTGGAGTGGAGAGGAGCCTCGATCTTACTAGCTCCTGAAGGTGGAGTGGAGAGGAGCCTCGATCTTACTAGCTCCTGAAGGTGGAGTGGAGAGGAACCTCGACCCTTTAAGTTCACGAATTCAGTGGGGAGGTGTGTGTTCCTGGACTATCTGCTCCCTCAAGTCAAGTGGGAAGTGTTCTTCCTGCACGAGTTGCTCCTCCGCCTCAAGTTTCATCAGCTCACTTTAGCAGAGTGTAAAATATGCGTGCCAAGCAAGAGGGTAAATTCTATGTAAGTAGCTATCTAAGGCACTGGGAGATGCCACACGCCTCACCATAGTGCCCTTCTCTCCTCTCTCTATTCCCTTCCTTTTAATGGACTTAGATTAATGCGTCGCTGAAGTTCAGACATCAGCATTATGCTGTTATCAAGGAAATTTTATATCACGTGTGAGTGGAGAAGTTCCCTCAACCCAAAAACAACAACAACACCCAGCAAAGTTAAACCAAGATGGAGTATGTGACTTAATTCTTTCTTTTAACGTGACCATTGTAAAACAAATAGGGACTGTGCGAACAATCTCATAAAGACATTTAGAATTCAGCATTAATTTTCTTAAATAATAAATTGATATATATATATATAATATATATATATTATATATATATATATATATATATATATATATATATATTTTATATATATATATATATATATATATATATATTTTATATATAATATATAAAATATATATATATATATATGTATATATATTTTTTTTTTTCAAAAGTCGGGCCGTCTCCCACAGGGCAGGGTGACCCAAAAAAGAAAGAAAATCCCCAAAAAGAAAATACTTTCATCATCATTCAACACTTTCACCCCACTCAAAACATTATCACTGTTTTTGGCAGAGGTGCTCAGAATACAACATTTAGAAGCATATACGTATAAAGATAAACAACATATCCCTCCAAACTGCCAATATCCCAAACCACTCCTTTAAAGTGCAGGCATTGTACTTCCCATTTCCAGGACTCAAGTCCGACTATATGAAAATAACCGTTTCCCTGAATCCCTTCACTAAATATTACCTGCTCACACTCCAACAGATCGTCAGGTCCCAAGTACCATTCGTCTCCATTCACTCCTATCTAACACGCTCACGCACGCTTGCTGGAAGTCCAAGCCCCTTGCCCACAAAACCTCCTTTACCCCCTCTCTAAAACCCTTTCGAGGACGACCCCTACCCCGCCTTCCTTCCCCTATAGATTTTATATGCTTTCCATGTCATTCTACTTTGATCCATTCTCTCTAAATGACCAAACCACCTCAACAACACCCTCTTCTGCCCTCTGACTAATACTTTTATTAACTCCACACCTTCTCCTAATTTCCACACTCCTAATTTTCTGCATAATATTTACACCACACATTGCCCTTAGACAGGACATCTCCACTGCCTCCAACCGTCTCCTCGCTGCTGCATTTACCACCCAAGCTTCACACACCATATAAGAGTGTTGGTACTACTATACTTTCATACATTCCCTTCTTTGCCTCCATAGATAACGTTTTTTTTGACTCCACATATACCTCAACGCACCACTCACCTTTTTTCCCTCATCAATTCTATGATTAACCTCATCCTTCATAAATCCATCCGCCGACACTTCAACTCCCAAGTATCTGAAAACATTCACTTCTTCCATACTCCTCCTCCCCAATTTGATATCCAATTTTTCTTTATCTAAATCATTTGACACCTCATCACCTTACTCTTTTCTATGTTCACTTTCAACTTTCTACCTTTACACACATTCCCAAACTCATCCACTAACCTTTGCAATTTTTCTTTAGAATCTCCCATAAGCACAGTATCATCAGCAAAAAGTAACTGTGTCAATTCCCATTTTGAATTTGATTCCCCATAATTTAATCCCACCCTCTCCCGAACACCCTAGCATTTACTTCCTTTACAACCCCATCTATAAATATATTAAACAACCATGGTGACATTACACATCCCTGTCTAAGACCTACTTTTACCGGGAATTATTCTCCCTCTCTTCTACACACCCTAACCTGAGCCTCACTATCCTCATAAAAGCTCTTTACAGCATTTAGTAACTTACCACCTATTCCATATACTTGCAACATCTGCCACATTGCTCCTCTATCCACTCTATCATATGCCTTTTCTAAATCCATAAATGCAATAAAAACTTCCGTACCTTTATCTAAATACTGTTCACATATATGCTTCAATGTAAACATTTGATCTACACATCCCCTACCCATATATATATATATATAATATATATATATATATATATATATATATATATATATATATATGTATATATATATATATATATATATAATATATATATATATATATATATATATATATATATATATATATATATATATATAATATATATATATATGTCGTGCCGAATATGTAAAACTGGTCAATTAGCAAGAACTCATTTAAAATAAAGTCCTTTCTAAAATTTTCTCTTATACGTTTAAAGATATATTTTTTTCATTAGTGTTAATGTAAAAATTTTTAATTTTGCACCAAAAGAATCTTAGAAAACTTACCTAACCTTATTATAAAAAGAACAATTTATTTTAGCCTAACCCAACTAAATATATTTTAGATTTGTTTACAATAATTTAATATTAAACAAACACAGTGAAATATATTTTTTTTCGTTAGGTTCAGAATGATTTTGGCGATATTATTGCATTCACAAATTTTCGCTTGTCCTATATGGCAAGATGAGCGTTGCTATTTAAGCCAAGATCGCAAGTTCTGCCTATTCGGCACGACATATATATACATGTATATATATATATATATATATATATAATATATATATATATATATATATATATATATATATATATATATATATATATATATATATATATATATATATATATATATACATATATTGTAATTAACGGTGATATATGGCACAAATTAAGCCATTTAACTCAAATTAAATAGAAGGAAATAGTACAGATTTTTTTGGTCTTCAAGAAGTGATAACACAGAGTGTAAACCGAGTGGAGGTACTCCAGAAAAATGGTTGATTCAACAGGAGTGACGGCGGTATTCCAAAATAGTGCAGTTGTTGTGAGGTTTGGGGGGTTCAGTTGCTTGAACATAACAAGTGGTTGATCTTAACACAAGTGTTGGGTATTCCAACAGTAGTAGCATTTGCTCCAACACGGGTGGCGGGACTTCTGCAAGTCTTGACACGAGTCGTAATCACAGTATGACTCGTTCAGCTGTCAAGTAATCACTGGCCTACCCACAGCGCTGGGTCACACCCCCCGACTTAGGACCCAGAAGATTACTACACAGCAGAGTGTCCTAAGACAATACATTAATTCCCGCAGCAACGCGAGTGATAACTGCTACAAGGAGACTAGTGCTCGCTCCGAAAGAAGTGACGTTGCTTCAATAACAGTGGCGGTGGTGGCCGTAGTGGGTTGTCCGCTACTCACCCCTGCTCAGTCATGCAATATTCATGCAGTGATCCCGGCCATATCATCACTGTGCATGTTAGGCAGAGAAACAAGACTACACTTATACACACAAATAACCCGCACATAGTAGAGAAAGAAGAAGCTTACCACGACGTTTCGGACCGACAATGACCATTTACAAAGTCACACTAATATATTCTCTCCCTCTCCTGTAATTCCCACATCTTATTTACTTGATGCCCTCGGGATAGTTTTTTGGTGTGTGATCATATGCTCACTTTTTTCGGTGCTTCCAAATTAGCACTCTTTAATAATTGCTTGTTTCGAGAGAGAGAGAGAGAGAGAGAGAGAGAGAGAGAGAGAGAGAGAGAGAGAGAGAGAGAGAGTTGATTTGAATTCTTCCAGTCGTGCTTCCTGCTCTTACTGCATGCAACTCTCGCTCTTGAAAAATGCCTTATATGATAACACGTCCACTGTGTTGGCATGCAGCAGCACAACTGATGACAGGATTGTTAGCTAACAACAGTACCCTTGATAATGGGATTGTGGGCTAGCAACAGTACCGTTGATGGCAGAATTATGGGCTAACAACAGCACCTTTGATGACAGGATTGTTAGCAAATAACAGCACCCTTGATGACAGGATTGTGGGGTAACAACAGTACTGTACCTATTCCGATCATTGAGGTAGAGGGGGCTGGGCTTATGTGACACGGGGATACCTATCTCGGGTCCGGCAGCTGTTATGTACTTACGGAAGTGCTTCTGAGACATAGAAGGTAATCAGGTTTGAGCCGAGAAAGAGAGGGAAGGCTCCAATTTCTCGGATCTAGAGCTATTTATCAGCAACAAGGCATAATCCTTCAGGGGTATTATTTCTCGTTGTATAATGCAAATCCTTCAGATGCTGAAGCTTGCTACAGCACCGGGAATGTAAAACTGTGGGAAACATCTTTCATCTTTGTTATTCCTGAATGATAATGATGACGATAATGATAATGATGAGGAAAAATGATGATAATGATGACAGTTATTGAACCTCCTGATCACGATCAGCTACATCATAATATGTCAGATATGCAATAAGATCACAGTAAACAAGTGATATCACAACACGCAGAACAACCACTGTGAACAAATAGTGAAATTCCAGGCTATTTCGTGATTCCTGACGTTTCCTCGATAATGTGAGAAATCACGAAAGTGCCTGGAATTTCACTATTTTTTTCACGGTGGTTCTTCTGCATACCAAATATTCCTGTGGTCGACGCTTCCAACCTCTTCCTCTGTGTTCTTCCTGTTTTCTCCCGCTGCTTTCCCCAGCATCCACTCCTGGCCATCACGTCAACACGAGGGTCAGCGGTGATGATGCCACAGGCCGGTCATCATCACCCTTTCACAGGCACCAACACCTGCTGCTGGCACCCTCCACTTGGCATAAAATCCTGGCCCCATTGTAGTGCCAACACCGCTCCTCCAGTTGAACGAACAGGAGTGTATGGCAGTCAGAAGCAGGCAGGAAGGAGGGGTACATAATATCCGGCTCCTGAAGGTGGTACAGGCAAGGAGGTGCATAATTCCTAGCCTCAGTGGGTGGTATTGAGATGTGCCGGAGGCTGACGGAAAATATATTTCACACGAGGTGGGGAAAGGACACTATTTTTTTTTAAGAAAAGTAAAGGACGTCGTAGGTTACAACCCTGGCTTAAGAGAGTGTTACAACCCCTAGTTTAAGGGAGTGTTACAGCCCCTAGTTTAAGGGAGCGTTACAACCCCTAGTTTAAGAGAGTGTCACAACCCCTAGTTTAAGGGAGTGTTACAACCCCTAGTGTAAGGGAGTGTTACAACCCCTAGTTTAAGGGAGTGTTACAACCCCTAGTTTAAGGGAGTGTTACAACCCCTAGTTTAAGGAATGTTACAACCCCTAGTTTTAAGGGAGTGTTACAACCCCTAGTTTAAGAGAGTGTTACAACCCCTAGTTTAAGGGAGTGTTACAACCCCTAGTTTAAGGGAGTGTTACAACCCCTAGTTTAAGGGAGTGTTACAACCCCTAGTTTAAGGGAGTGTTGCAACCCCTAGTTTAAGGGAGTGTTACAACCCCTAGTTTAAGGGAGTGTTACAAAATAGATGGCAAGTAACATTTGCACCTGAGAAAACGCAAATGATGATCGTCTCTAGGCACCATGATGGTAATGCTGGTGCAGTAGTAAGGGTGAATGGGAGGGTGTTGGCACCTGGAGAAGAAGTTGATATCCTTGGGGTGAAATTTGACTCCAAACTAACCATGAAGAACCATGTTGTAAATCTTGCAAACAAGGCAGCCAGGAAGCTTACAGCACTTCGCCGTATCTTGCATCTACTTGACAGTAGGGGTTGCAAGATTCTGTACGAGGCACAAGTACGTTCGCACCTTGAGTATGCTCCACTTTCTTGGTTTGCCTGCCCCCCCCCTTTCATCTGCGACTGGTTGACAGAGTAGAGAACAGAGCAAGACGTCTCATCTCTCGCCTGGACCCATCCTGGATAGATCTGTCATTTCAGCAGAGCCTTCACCATAGGAGGGATGTGGGTGGCCTTACTGTTATGTACAAGGCCAATATTGTCAAAGTACCACACTTGGATCCACTTCGAGGACAGCGTGAAACAAGTTTTTATGCCACAAGACGGGCAGAAAGCAGCAACCTCACTCTGGCTGTACCCTTCTCCAGAACTTCACTCCATCTGAGATCCTATATACCCAGGATGACTCGAGTATGGAACACATTCGTACAGCATAATGATGTCATCGAGATAAAGTCAGTTGATCAAATGAAAATGCTGGCCCACAGATGGCTCCAACTTCATCCTGTTCCCTACTTGTATGTCTCATAACAATAAAAATGCTTTCAAATGAGCTGATGTAGGTAACAGCTCTTAGCTTGCCAATAAAGTCAGTAATCCTTAACCTGTAAATAGCTTGTCAATAAAGCTAGGGATCCTTAACTTGTCAAACCCTGTGTAAAAAAAAAATAAAATAAATAAAAAAACCTAGTTTAAGAGAGTGTCACAACCCCTAATTTAAGGGAGTGTTACAACCCCAAGTTTAAGGGAGTGTTACAACCCCAAGTTTAAGGGAGTGTTACAACCCCTAGTTTAAGGGAGTGTTACAACCCCTAGTTTTAAGGGAGTGTTTAACAAACCCATAGTTTAAGGAGTGTTACAACCTCTAGTTTAAGGATTGTTTTATGTTTTAACAAGCCCTGGTTTAAGGGCGTCACTTAACTCTGATGTTTCCCCCTAGACGAAGTTTAGCAACAATATAGAGAGGCTGACACACTTAACATGAGATTTGATCTTAGGAGGACGATGTGTATTAATATTCATGAAGTTCCGAATAAAAAATGTAATAAATCTAATAGATATGTAAATGTTTGCCTGTCCGGGTCTCTGTTTGGTATATAGTTTGTGAAGAAGTACACGCACGCACACACACACACACACGCACACACACACACACGCACACACACAGAACTACAAGGGGATCTGGACAGG
>NC_069426.1:34129162-34131662 GCF_026875155.1 Cherax quadricarinatus
GTTGCTTCATGGGAAAATTAAGCAAATTTGCTCTTCCATCTCACTGAACCGAGAGGGGGGTTGATCCCATGGCGAGTCAGTGCTATAACTAGCCTGGCCAGTGCGCTAACAACTGTACCATGCCGGCCTTAAAAAGAAAAGTTATTCAGGTAGGTATATGTCTATATACACAGGGAAGACTACTCTTATACAGAAAAAACAACTACAGTACGGGTGGGGATTGAACTCGCGGCAATCGTGTCATTACTATTTCGTGAGTAATTACTCTTCCATAGTTGGAAATCTTAGCTCTTGCTGATATTTTTTATTATATAAATAGGATGAAGTTGTAAGATTTCTAGACTGATCGGACCTATATGGTCTCTCTCTCTCTCTCTCTCTCTCTCTCTCTCTCTCTCTCTCTCTCTCTCTCTCTCTTATATGTAAGCACATATGATTTAATTATACTTTTACCCTGGCATCAGGACAACTTTGTTTTACTACAGAATATGCTACTTTAGTATTCACATTCTATATTCCCCCTGTAAACGGTAGTGGCTAGTTCATTCTGCATCCCATATCTCATCTGTGGACCGTAGTTGCTAGTACATCGTGCGGTCCGCATTCCTGTAACTCATGATCATACCTGGAGTTTACCTGGAGAGAGTTCCGGGGGTCAACGCCCCCGCGGCCCGGTCTGTGACCAGGCCTCCTGGTGGATCAGAGCCTGATCAACCAGGCTGTTACTGCTGGCTGCACGCAAACTAACGTACGAGCCACAGCCCGGCTGATCAGGAACTGACTTTAGGTGCTTGTCCAGTGCCAGCTTGAAGACTGCCAGGGGTCTGTTGGCAATCCCCCTTATGTGTGCTGGGAGGCAGTTGAACAGTCTCGGGCCCCTGACACTTATTGTATGGTCTCTTAACGTGCTAGTGACACCCCTGCTTTTCATTGGGGGGATGGTGCATCGTCTGCCAAGTCTTTTGCTTTCGTAGTGAGTGATTTTCGTGTGCAAGTTCGGTACTAGTCCCTCTAGGATTTTCCAGGTGTATATAATCATGTATCTCTCCCTCCTGCGTTCCAGGGAATACAGGTTTAGGAACCTCAAGCGCTCCCAGTAATTGAGGTGTTTATCTCCGTTATGCGCGCTTTGAAAGTTCTCTGTACATTTTCTAGGTCGGCAATTTCACCTGCCTTGAAAGGTGCTGTTAGTGTGCAGCAATATTCCAGCCTAGATAGAACAAGTGACCTGAAGAGTGTCATCATGGGCTTGGCCTCCCTAGTTTTGAAGGTTCTCATTATCCATCCTGTCATTTTTCTAGCAGATGCGATTGATACAATGTTATGGTCCTTGAAGTTGAGATCCTCCGACATGATCACTCCCAGGTCTTTGACGTTGGTGTTTCATATGAATACACAAAAGCCCACCAGATACAATCATTGTTTAACATCAGGAGAAAACAACATTCCTGGTGCTTCATTTCACCAGTGTAAAGTCACCTTTGTAAACACCGAAATCCAAGCTGGAGAACTCGTGTACTATCTGATGCTCTCTCTCGTCTCATCGCTGACCTTCGTACTCAGAGTGAGCGAGCACCTTCTGGTGTTTATTTGCCAAGATCTGATTGTTGGTTCCCTTGAAGGGATGTACCCCCTTCAAGGGATGTACTCCCTTCAAGGGATGTGTTCCTTTCAAGGGATGTGCTCCTCTCAACGGATGTACTCCCTTCAGGGGATGTACTTCCTTCAAGAAATGTGCTCCCTTCAAGGGATGTGCTTCCTTCAAGGCATGTACTCCCTTCAAGAGATGTACCTTGATGTCCCTAGAAGGGCTCTGCATTCAAGGAATCGATACTAACCCTCTGTTTGCTTGGATCTGAATTCATAACCACTTCCCCATTTCTCCGGCGCTGTATAACCCCTATGGATTTAGCGCTTCCCCGTGATACAGTGACGATAAATCATGTGCTTATTAGCCCCGGGTGCCATATGATCATGCCATGACTCCTCTCACATTCACCAGGTAAACAAACTTTTTAATGTTTCTAATGTCGTTTTTATAGTCATCTGAGAGACCGCAAGAAGAGACTTCTTGTGCTGGGAGACCAACACGTTCAATGACGTACTTAAATATACATTACATCGCTGTGATGACACGAGAGAACCTATGTTGTTATTATCCTTCTACGAGTTAGAATCGAGGTGCAGTGTTACTTATACTTCTTGAGATAAATCCAAGTAATCTGTTGGCCTTGCTGCGCACACTGAGGCACTGCTGTCTTGGCTTTAGATTTCTGCTTACCAGTATTCTAAATGTTAATTATACTGTGGGAGACACCCTGAGTGTGCAGCTACCCTGTTCTATATGACAGGCGCTGTGTTGGAACACCCGCAGTGTGTGTGGTTACCCTATTCTATATGAGAGATTCAGTGTAGGAGCACCCGAAGTATGGAGTTGCTATATTCTGCGGTAGTTACAGTGTGGCTACACCTGTAGTGTGCCGTTGTTGTATTCTGTAAG
>NC_069426.1:34136662-34161662 GCF_026875155.1 Cherax quadricarinatus
TTTCTTAATTGCCCTCTCCTCTTTTGATTTGCCTATATATGCCTCTCTTTTGACCAATCAGATATTTTAATCTATTGTTCATCCATTTAGGATCATTTTTGTTTGATCTGATTTCCCTATTTGGAACATAATTTGACTGAGCAGCTAGAACTATGCCCTGGAAAGCATCATATCGGCAACCATCACCACCTACCTGACCCCTAGTCAGGTCATTCCAGTTCAGCCCACCTAAGTAATTTTTCAGTCCTATGAAATCAGCCAAGCGAAAGTCAGGGACGGAGACTTGATTGCCATTATTAGGGAATTCCATGATATGTTAAAACTGAGTGATTTGTGATCACTCTCCCCAAGCTCATCATTAACCTCAAGATTATTAATTAGTGTTTCCCTACTGGCAAGAACCAAGTCAAGGAGGTTATTTCCCCTAGTTGGCTCTGTCACAAACTGTTTTAAAAAAAAATCCTGGATCGTATCAAGAAAGTCACCCGACTCTAAATTTCCTGTCAAATTGCTCCAGTCAATCTGTCTATAGTTGAAATCTCCCATTAGCACAACATTTCGTATGTAGATGCCTTACGAATTTCGTCCATAGAAGTTTACTGCACTCCCTATCAAGATTTGGGGCCCTGTAAATCACACCCAAAATTAGTTTTTTCTCGGCCCTCGAGAAGCTGTAACCAAACAGATTCAGTGGCTGACGCTTCTAATTTAATATCTTGTCTAACACAACAATTTAAATTGTCTCTGACATACATCGCTACTCCACCACCTTCCTGTTGACCCTGTCAGTGTGGAATAATTTATAGCCTTGTATGTGACATTCAGAGGGCATCTCTCTATCTTTCAGATTGAGCCAGGTCTCTGTTATAGCAATAATATCTATGTTTCCTGCACTTGCAATTAATCTTAGCTCATCTATCTTATTTCTAACACTCCTGCTATTAGTATAGTAAACCTTAAGGGAGCTAGTCCCTTGCTGCCCTCTGCTGTCCCCCTTTGTTTGCTGACCTGTTCTATTGTCTTTATTTATAACTTCATGCTGAATGCCTTTATACATTTACTGTTCCAACCCTAGTGTTGCAACCTGCTTGTTTCCCACACACACCCATACCTCTATCTTCCATCAGTTTAAAATCATAGGCATTTCACCAATGGCCTTCTCAATCGAGTCTGCAAGTGCTACCACCCCTGCCCCAGAGAGATGAACCCCATCCCTTGCATACATATCATGTTTGCCATAAAAGTTGTTCCAGTTGTCAATGAATGGGATTGCAAGTTCCTTGCAGTATCTGTCTAGCCAGCAATTTACACCAATTGCCCTAGACAACCATTCATTTCCTACTCCCCTTCTAGGCAAGATGCTACATATGATTGGGATCCCTCCCTTAGACTTAATGAAATCTATAGCTGACCTGTACTTATCTAGCAGCTCTTCTCTCCTACCCTTCCCAATATCATTTCCACCAGCACTGAGACAGATAATGGGCTTGTTCCCATTACCTGACATGATATTATCCAGTCTGTTGACAATGTCCCCAACACCAGCTCCAGGGAAGCACACTCTATCTCTCATCTTCTTATTCCTATTACAAAAAGCACGATCAACATATCTTACCTGAGAGTCACCAACCACAAGAATGCGCTTACCTTCATTAGCAGGGGCAGTAGTACCCTTACCTTCACTGGCCACTGAAGTACATTCATCCTGGAGAACAGAGAAGCGATTTCCTACCTTCAGATCTGCACTCTTAACTTTCCTTACTCTGATGCGCCTCCCATTACTGTGAACAACTCGCCACTTGTAGCAGGTGCTGGGCTGCACCTCACTGCTGGTAGCCGTTGCTACCACCCCACCTACAGCCTCCTCACAGTGAGAGACAGACTGCACCTCACTGCTAGAAGCCTCATTCCCCACATCTCCAACCACCTCACACTCTCTCCCAGGCCCATTGAGGTGGACCTTCAGCCTCCTAATCTCCTCCTGGAGAAGCAAGACCTCCTCCTTCAACTCTCCAACCTCAGCTTTTAAAACACTGTAGAAGCAAGCCATGCTTTGTAACCGTCCACGCTAATCCCCAAGCAGCTCAGGGTCTGTGACCTCACGTGACGACTGACCACTGAACACTCCAGCATGAGGGGCTCTCACTGCCAGGAGGCGGGCTCTATCCTTCCCTGACACACTCTGAAGCATTGTTGAGGCAATATTTTCCACTATTGGACCATCCCAGTGCGATTGTTCGTAGTTGTTGGGGGAGCAGGTCTGGCTCCAGAGCCCGTTAGATTATCCCAGTTCATGGCTCCGTCAATGAATTATATATATATATATTATATATATTATATATATATATATATATATATATATATATATATATATATATATATATATATATATGCTTATTAGTAAAATTCTCCAGGTACTCCAGGTAAGACAATAGATAATGTGCAGAATTAGACACATATGCAACACCTGGGTGTCTTTATTTACGAACATTTCGCCATTCAGTGACTTTATCAAAATAAATTCAAGGACATAACTGGAAGACTATAGAATATTGTACCCAAGAATACAATTTCTTCTTCGTTTACTTATTATGACAATAATTCTTTTTCAGCTAGGCAATAAACTTAATAAATTATTCTCTGACTTTTATGTTCAAATAAATATTAGAAATATCTTCAAATCATATAAAAACAGCAACAAATTCATAAGAGCAAAATATCCTGGTCTATACAACATATATACACCGAGAGGTGTATATCTTTCAGAGTATATATACTGAGAATTTATTTTAATCCCTATTTTAGGGATTAAAGTGTTCTTGTCTGCTGGAGAACAGGTTACGTGCAGCCTTAATGACTTCAGTGTAGTCAATAGGCTTCAAATGCCATTAATAAAGCAAAGAGACGTGGGAGAGCTGTAAGCCCTCGTTTACTGATAACACGAAGAGCAGTTTAAATCACAAGAATCCACGAACATCAGGATATATCGACCTAAACGGCACTTGGGATTACTAAGCCATCGCACAGCACTGTTAGGAAACACACACAGCCCCGTCCCCCACACACAGACATATATGGACAGACTGACACACACACACACACAAACACACACACACACACACACACACACACACACACACACACACACACACACACACACACACACACACACATAAAAACACTTGATCACTACAGAGTTGACCTCGGAGTCACGGTTACAGCTGGTGGTCAGAGAGTGGACCTTCGCATCATGGTGACGCATCTGACGCGCCTCTGCAAGCAACAATGGACAGCAACCATGGCTAGCTAGTAACCATGGGTAGCAACAATGGGTAGCAACCATGGCTAGCAACCATTGGTAGTAACAATAGGCAGCAACCATTGGTAACAACCATGGGTAACAACCATGGGCAACAACCATGGGTAACAACCATGGGTAACAACCATGGGTAACAACCATGGGTAACAATCATGGGTAACAACCATGGGTAGCAGCCATGGGTAACAACCATGGGAAACAACCATGGATAACAACCATGGGTAGCAACCACGGGTAACAACAATGGGTAACAAACATGGGTAGCAACCATACATAACAACCACGGGTAACAACCATAGGCAACAACCATGGGTAACAGCCATGGGTAACAACCATGGGTAACAACCATGGGTAGCAACCATGGGTAACAACCATGAGTAACAACCATGGGTAGCAACCATGGATAACAACCGTGGGTAACAACGATGGGTAACAACCATGGGTAACAACCATGGGTAACAAGCATGGGTAGCAACCATGGGTAGCAACCATGGGTAACAACCATTGGTAACAACCACGGATAACAAACATGGGTAGCAACCATGGGCAACAACCATGGGTAACAACCATGGATAACAACAATGGGTAGTAACCATGGGTAATAACCATGGGTAACAAACATGGGTAGCAACCATGCATAACAACCATGGGTAACAACCATAGGCAACAACCATGGGTAACAGCCATGGGTAACAACCATGGGTAACAACCATGGGTAACAACCATGGTTAACAACCATGAGTAACAACCATGGGTAACAACCATGGGTAACAACCATAGGTAACAACCATGGGTAACAAGCATGGGTAGCAACCATGGGTAACAACCATGGGTAACAACCATGGGTAACAAACATAGGCAACAACCATGGGTAACAGCCATGGGTAACAACCATGGGTAACAACCATGGGTAGCAACCATGGGTAGCAACCATGGATAACAACCATGGGTAACAACCATGAGTAACAACCATGGGTAACAACCATGGGTAACAAGCATGGGTAACAAGCATGGGTAACAAGCATGGGTAGCAACCATGGGTAACAACCATGGGTAACAACCATGAGTAACAACCATGGGTAGCAACCATGGGTAACAACCATGGGTAACAACCATGGGTAACAACCATGGGTAACAACCATGGGTAACAAGCATGGGTAGCAACCATGGGTAGCAACCATGGGTAACAACCATTGGTAACAACCACGGATAACAAACATGGGTAGCAAACATGGGTAATAACCATGGGTAACATACATGGGTAACAAACATGGGTAGCAACCATGGGTAACATCCATAGGCAACAACCATGGGTAACAGCCATGGGTAACAACCAAGGGCAACAACCATGGGTAGCAACCATGGGTAGCAACCATGGATAGCAACCATGGGTAACAACCATGAGTAACAACTATGGGGAGCAACCATGGGTAACAACTATGGGTAACAACCATGGGTAACAATCATGGGTAGCAACCATGGGCAGCAACCATGGGTAACAACCATGGATAACAACCATGGATAACATCAATGGGTAACAACCATAGGCAACAACCATGGGTAACAGCCATGGGTAACAACCATGGGAAACAACCATGGGTAGCAACCATGGGTAACAACCATGGATAGCAACCATGGGTAACAGCCATGAATAACAACCATGGGTAGCAACCATGGGTAACAACCATGGGTAACAATCATAGGTAACAACCATGGGTAACAACTATGGGTAACAACCATGGGTAGCAACCATGGGTGACAACCATGGGTAACAACCATGGGTTGCACCCATAGGTAACAACCATGGGTAGCAACCATGGGTAACAACCATGGGTAGCAACTATGGGTAACAATCATGGGTAACAACCATAAGCAACAACCATGGGTAACAACCATGGGTAACAACCATGGGTAACAACCATGGGCAGCACCCATGGGTAACAACCATGGGTAGCAACCATGGGTAACATCCATGAGTAACAATCATGGGTAGCAACCATGGGTAACAACCATGGGTAACAACCATGGGTAACAATCATGGGTAGCAACCATGTGTAACAACCAGGGATAGCAACCATGGGTAGCAACCATGGGTAACAACCATGGGTAACAAACATGGGTAGCAACCATGCATAACAACCATGGGTAACAACCATAGGCAACAACCATGGGTAACAGCCATGGGTAACAACCATGGGTAACAATCATGGGTAGCAACCATGGGTAACAACCATGGATAGCAACCATGGGTAACAACCATGAGTAACAACCATGGGTAGCAACCATGGGTAACACCCATGGGTAACAACCATGGGTAACAGCCATGGGTAACAACCATGGGTAACAACCATGGGTAACAAGCATGGGTAGCAACCATTGGTAGCAACCATGGGTAACAACCATTGGTAACAACCACGGATAACAAACATGGGTAGCAACCATGGGTAACAACCATGGGCAACAACCATGGGTAGCAACCATGGATAACAACCGTGGGTAACAACCATAGGCAACAACCATGGGTAACAACCATGGGTAACAACCATGGGTAACAACCATGGGTAGCAACCATGGGTAGCAACCATGGATAACAACCATGGGTAACAACCATGGGTAACAACCATGGGTAACAAGCATGGGTAGCAACCATGGGTAACAACCATGGGTAACAACCATGAGTAATAACCATGGGTAGCAACCATGGGTAACAACCATGGGTAACAACCCTAGGCAACAACCACGGGTAACAGCCATGGGTAACAACCATGGGTAACAACCAAGTGTAGCAACCATGGGTAGCAACCATGGATAACAACCATGGGTAACAACCATGAGTAACAACCATGGGTAACAACCATGGGTAACAACCATGGGTAACAACCATGGGTAACAAGCATGGGTAGCAACCATGGGTAACAACCATGGGTAACAACCATGAGTAACAACCATGGGTAGCAACCATGGGTAACAACCATGGGTAACAACCATGGGTAACAACCATGGGTAACAAGCATGGGTAGCAACCATGGGTAGCAACCATGAGTAACAACCATTGGTAACAACCACGGATAACAAACATGGGTAGCAACCATGGGTAATAACCATGGGTAACAAACATGGGTAACAAACACGGGTTGCAACCATGGGTAACATCCATAGGCAACAACCATGGGTAACAGCCATGGGTAACAACCATGGGTAACAACTATGGGTAGCAACCATGGATAGCAACCATGGATAGCAACCATGGGTAACAACCATGAGTAACAACCATGGGTAGCAACCATGGGTAACAACCATGGGTAACAACCATGGGTAACAACCATGGGTAGCAACCATGGGCAGCAACCATGGGTAACAACCATGGATATCAACCATGGGTAGCAACCATGGGTAACAAATATGGGTAACAACCATGGGTAGCAACCATGGATAACATCAATGGGTAACAACCATAGGCAACAACCATGGGTAACAGCCATGGGTAACAACCATGGGTAACAACCATGGGTAGCAACCATGGGTAACAACCATGGATAGCAACCATGGGTAACAGCCATGAGTAACAACCATGGGTAGCAACCATGGGTAACAACCATGGGTAACAATCATAGGTAACAACCATTGGTAACAACCACGGATAACAAACATGGGTAGCAACCATGGGTAACAACCATGGGTAACAATCATAGATAACAACCATGGGTAGCAACCATGGGCAACAACCATGGGTAACAAACATGGGTAGCAACCATGCATCACAACCATGGATAACAACCATAGGCAACAACCATGGGTAACAGCCATGGGTAACAACCATGGGTAACAACCATGGATAGCAACTATGGGTAACAACCGTGAGTAACAACCATGGGTAGCAACCATGGGTAACAACCATGGGTAACAACAATGGGTATCAACCATTGGTAACAACCATGGGTAGCAACCATGAGTAGCAACCATGGGTAACAACCATGGGTAACAACCACGGATAACAACCATGGGTAGCAAGTATGGGTAACAACCATGGGTAACAACCATGGGTAGCAACCATAGGCAACAACCATGGGTAACAGCCATGGGTAACAACCATGGGTAACAACCATGGGTAGCAACCATGGGTAACAAACATGGATAGCAACCATGGGTAACAACCATGAGTAACAACCATGGGTAGCAACCATGGGTAACAACCATGGGTAGCAATCATGGGTAACAACCATGGGTAACAACCATGGGTAACAACCATTGGGAAAAATCATGGGTAACAACCATGGGTAACAACCATGGGTAGCAACCATGGGTGACAACCATGGGTAACAACCATGGGTGGCACCCATTGGTAACAACCATGGGTAGCAAACATGGGTAACAACCATGGGTAGCAAACATGGGTAACAATCATGGGGAACAACCATAAGCAACAACCATGGGTAACAACCATGGGTAACAACCATGGGTAACGACCATGGGTAGCACCCATGGGTAACAACCATGGGTAGCAACCATGGGTAACAGCCATGGGTAACAATCATGGGTAGCAACCATAGGTAACAACCATGGGTAACAACCATGGGTAACAACCATGGGTAGCATCTATGGGTAACAACAATGGGTAACAACCATGGGTAACAACCATGGGTAACAACCATGGGTAGCAACCATGGGTAACAACCATGTGTAACAACCATGGGTGACAACCATGGGTAGCAACCATGGGTAACAACCATGGGTAACAACCATGGGTAACAACCATAGGTAACAACCATAGGTAACAACCATAGGTAACAACCATAGGTAACAACCATAGGTAACAACCATAGGTAACAACCATGGGTAACAACCATAGGTAACAACCATAGGTAATAACCATAGGTAACAACCATGGGTAACAACCATGGGTAACAACCATAGGTAACAACCATGGGTAACAACCATAGGTAACAACCATGGGTAACAACCATAGGTAACAACCATGGGTAACAACCATGGGTAACAACCATGGGTAACAACCATAGGTAACAACCATGGGTAACAACCATAGGTAACAACCATAGGTAACAACCATGGGTAACAACCATAGGTAACAACCATGGGTAACAACCATGGGTAACAACCATAGGTAACAACCATGGGTAACAACCATGGGTAACAACCATAGGTAACAACCATGGGTAACAACCATAGGTAACAATAATGGGTAACAACCATGGGTAACAACCATAGGTAACAACCATGGGTAACAACCATGGGTAACAACCATAGGTAACAACCATGGGTAACAACCATAGGTAACAACCATGGGTAACAACCGTAGGTAACAACCATGGGTAACAACCATGGGTAACAACCATAGGTAACAACCATGGGTAACAACCATGGGTAACAACCATGGGTAACAACCATGGGTAACAACCATAGGTAACAACCATGGGTAACAACCATAGGTAACAACCATGGGTAATAACCATGGGTAACAACCATAGGTAACAACCATGGGTAACAATCATGGGTAACAATCATAGGTAACAACCATGGGTAACAACCATGGGTATCAACCATGTATCAACCATGGGTAACAACCATGGGTAACAACCATAGGTAACAACCATGGGTAACAACCATAGGTAACAACCATAGGTAACAACCATAGGTAACAACCATAGGTAACAACCATGGGTAACAACCATGAGTCGCATTTTTTTATTTTTTTTAGCACATTGTAATTTGAAAAATTTTCATCGACACTCTTAGCCTCTATTATGTGTCAACTTGTCCTTATTTCTGCCCTCTTCCTTTATTATCTTATTTTATCATTGTTAACTAAACCATCTTTATTACTCTGGAAACCTGACCCAAATTTTTATTTTAATTTTTATATAAATTTATTGTATATTATATATATATATATATATATATATATATATATATATATATATATATATATATATATATATATATATATATATATATATATATATCACTGAACCGTTGGATGTAAACAGAAATAAAATCTTTGACAGTAAGAGATAATTTAAATTTACATTTGCATAGATGATATATGATGGCGCGTCTTCCCACTGTACAATATTTATCATGTAAATGATCCAGAGGGTGGGAGTGGGGGTGTGGGCGTGGGGGGTGTGGGCGTGGGGGTGGGCGTAATGGTGGTGGGACGTGCTAATTCGTGTGTGATCAGGGGACAGAGGATCGAGCCTCCACCACTCCCAGTGCTAATTGATTTACGGGAAATTTAGCCAAAGTGGGGGAAATATTTTTTTTGAGTGAGGAGAGAATGAGTTGGGTGAGACAACAAGTTTGTAGGAACATCCAGCCCAGAGGTCGAGGTGGCAGCCTTGTAGAGGCCACGAGAGGTCGAGGTGGCAGCCTTGTAGAGGCCACGAGACTGACAGTTACAACCTGACACAACCTCTCAACTCCGTCACCGACACAACCTCTCAACTCTAACACTGACACTACCTTTCAGCTCTAACACTGACACAACCTCTCAGCTCCAACACTGGCACTACCTCTCAGCTCTAACACTGACTAAACCTCTCAGCTCCAACACTGACACAACCTCTCAGCTCTAATACTGACAACCTCTCAGCTCCAACACTGACACAACCTCTCAGCCTTAATACTGACACTACCTCTCATCTCCAACAGTGACATAACCTCTCAGCTCCAACACTGGTACAATCTCTCATCTCTAACACTGACACAACCTCTCGGCTCTAAGACTGTCACAACTTCTCAGCTACAACACTGACACAACCTCTCAGCTCCAGCACTGACACTACCTCTCAGTTCTAGCACCGACACAACCTCTCAGCTCCAACACTGACACAACGTCTCAGCTCCAACACTGACACTACCTCTCAGCTCTAACACAGACAATATCTCAGCGTACAAGTGTCCACCACAAAAGCTTCGTTGCAGTTTTAAAGGCACCATTATTTGTTGTCTGACAGATATTGCAAGGTACCATTGTTGTCGTCTAACAGCTGTAGTCTGAGATCTCTCTCTCTCTCTTCTGTATGGTGTCTCTGTCTCTCTTCTGAATGGCGTCTCTCTCTCATTAACCACGTTTCTAACTGATGTTACAACTTACGTATACTCATTTTTAAATTTCTTAGGACTGCATAATTCGTACATATTTTAGACATTTTTGGAAATGCAAGATTCCAGTCAACTATTCCTTATTAATAAAAATATAAGAATAGATTATTTTTTTTAATTTCTAATCTGTGGAACATTCGGTTCGTGGAGACTCGATCCTCCGTTCACTTGTCGTGATACAGACATATTTCGTACTCATCTATCTGTACTTTCTTATCCGTTGTTGCAGAGGTTGAGTCTAAGTTCCTGGCCCTGCCTCTTCAACTGTCATTTACTGGGTTTACTCTCTCCCGCCTGTGCGAGCCTTGTCGTACCTATTCGTAAAGGTGTGTATAAATCCTTTCCTGTGTATAAATCAGGTCATTCCACTTCTGAGGTTAAAGGAATACTTCCTGACAGCCCTGTGACTCGTCTTTGTTTTTAATCTTCATCAGTGCCCTTGTGTACCTGTTTCTCCCCTCTCTGAATAAACTCTCTCCCTATCCACCAGTTACATTATATATTACATTATTTGTATATTGCGTTTGTCGATGACAATTATATTATAACAGTCATCATCAATATCATCATCATCATCATCATCATCATCATCATCATCATCATCATCATCATCATCATCATCATCATCATCATCATCATCATCATCATCATCAATCATCATCAATCATCATCCACCACGGTCAAGATTGACTCCTGGAGCGAGTACTTGAACTCGTACCGAGAAGAACTTTAAGTTGGTCGAGAGGAAGGCAGGTGTGTTAACTTAGTGGCCCGGACCACGGAAATATTACGACATATGGTCATTATCTCTTCTTCGGGCCATTTCTACGGTTCATTGTATTTCGTGTATTATTTTCTTCTGCAGTTGCAGCGGGAGGGGAAGCAAGGGGGATGGGGAGGAGGGGAGGTTTCCAGATGTCGAAACATCGGCATTCATTGTTCGCATCGCTATTGGGCCGTGCGGACGTGCTGCGCAGTAGCTCCTGATTGAGTTGGCTTTTGCGCAGTGGTGACGTGTACTTAGCTCTGTGAAGACCTGTTTGCGCGCTCTCTACGAATTGAAGCAAGATGCCCTCCATCGAGCAACTTTACCAACAGCTTAAGGAAGAATTGAGGATGGCGAAGATAGAGATTCGGCGACTGACCGAGGAAAACAAGAAGATTCGTAGTAGTCCTCCTGTTTTGAGTCCTCAGGTCAAGAAGGGAAACTGGTCAGTGGCTGGACAGCAGGGAACGAAGTTGACGATCAAGAAGACGAATGGAAAGGTAGAAACGATGAAGAAGAAAGAGACTGCCGTGAAAACTGTTGTGGAAACATCTAATACATTCTCAGTGCTACCCGACGAATGTGAGTCGACTACTGGGAACGTCACGACGAAAGACATTAAGGAAGGTAAGAATATTGTTGTTGTTGGGGATAGCCAAGTTAGGTATATGGATTGGGCGTTCTGCTTGAAGGACAGGAGTAGGAGACAGAGAGTTTGCTTTCCTGGGGCTGGGATGGGGGATATTGTTAGCCATCTGGATGACATCATGAGAGGTAATGGGAGCAATCCTATTATCTGTCTCAGTGCTGGAGGCAACGATGTTGGCAGACGTAGGAGTGAAGACCTGATTAGCAAGTATAGGTCAGCAATATAAATAATTAGGAGTAAGGGTGGGAACCCTGTCATATGTGGTATTTTGCCAAGGAGAGGAGTTGGAAATGAATGGTTGTCCAGGGCAATTGGTGTCAATTGCTGGCTGGACAAATACTGTAAGGAAAATGCGGTAACATTCATTGACAACTGGGACCTCTTCTATGGCAGAAATGACATGTATGCCAGGGATGGGGTTCACTTATCTAGGTCTGGGGTGGTAGCACTGGCAACTGCAGTGGAGGGAGCAGTTAGGACTTTAAACTAGGAATAGTTAGTTGTATGGGTTTTGGCAGGAAAACAGTGAAGTCCCAGTGTAGTAATATTACGAGTTCTAGGGGAACTAGTAATAAGCAGAACGAGGTACATATTGAAAAGCCAGGGACTTTGGGTGATAAGGACAGTAATAGGTTTAGTAGAAAAACAGAAATGAGCAGGAAGGGTAAAGAGAAAGGAGAGTCTTTCAATGTTTATTATGCTAATTGCCGTAGTGCTAGGAATAAGATGGACGAGTTGAGATTAGTTGCTAGTGCAGGTAACATTGATGTATTTGCCTTAACTGAGACGTGGTTTAATTAAAAAAGTCGGGACATGCCTGCGGAATGTCATATTCAGGGCTTTAAATTGTTCCAAGTAGATAGAAGTAACGGGAAGGGGGGTGGGGTGGCATTGTATGTCCGAGATCGCTTGAACTGTTGCATAAAAACGGGTATTAAGTCTGAAGTAACACATGTTTGGATAGAATTTTCAGAGGGGCATGAAAAATTAATTTTAGGAGTGATATACCGTCCCCCAAACTTAGATAGGGACCAAGGGAGACTACTATGGGAGGAAATTGTTAAGGCCACAAGGCACGATAATGTAGTAATTCTAGGAGACTTTAACTTTAGTCATATTGATTGGAATTTCTTGACTGGGAATTTAGAATCATACGACTTCTTAGAAGTAGTTCAGGATTGTTTTTTGAAGCAGTTTGTGACAGAACCTACAAGGGGAAATAACCTGCTTGACTTAGTTATGGCAAACAATGAATCCCTTGTTAACAATTTAGAAATTTCAGAAGAACTGGGTGCTAGCGACCACAAATCAATTACATTTAGCATTGAATGGAAGTACGATAGTAGCGATAACTCAGTAACAGTCCCAGATTTTCGCTTAGCAGATTACGATGGGCTTAGAGAACACTTATCGTCTGTTGACTGGGGTAACGAAGAGAGCTATCAATATGACAGTTTTCTGAACACTATACATGCTGCTCAAAGAACGTTTATCCCATATAAAGAAATTAGATCAAATAGAAATGACCCAAAATGGATGAATAATAGGCTCAAATATCTACTAGGGCATAAGAAAGGAATTTATAGGCGTATCAAAAGAGGTGAGGGTCATCTTATGAATCAGTATATTGACATTAAGAGGGACATTAAAAAGGGGATAAGAAAAGCTAAAAGGGACTATGAAAATTAAAGTTGCTAGGGATTCTAAAACTAACCCCAAAATTTTTTTCAGGTCTATAGAACAAAAGTTAGAGATAAGATAGGTCCCCTTAAAAATAACTATGGGCACCTTACTGACAAGGAGAATGAAATGTGCTCGATTTTAAATAATTATTTTCTCTCAGTTTTTACACAGGAAGACACTAACAATATTCCAGTAATTAATTTTTATAGTGGGCTAGAAGAAGATAAATTATGTAAACATCACAGTCACTAGTGAAATGGTTGTGAAGCAGATAGACAGACTGAAGCAAAATAAGTCGCCGGGTCTGATGAGTTTTTTCACGGGTTCTTAAGGAATGCAAAATGGAACTCTGTGAACCATTAACTAATATTTTTAATTTATCTCTTCAAACAGGTGTAGTGTCTGATATGTGGAAGATGGCTAATGTAATTCCTATTTTTAAAACAGGGGACAAGTCGTTACCGTCAAATTACCGCCCAATAAGCCTGACCTCAATTGTAGGCAAATTACTAGAGTCAATTATAGCTGAGATTATAAGAAGCCATCTCGATAAGCATAGCTTGATTAATGATACTCAGCATGGATTCACAAGAGGCCGGTCTTGTCTAACTAATTTATTAACTTTCTTCAGTAAAGCTTTTGAGGCTGTTGACCACGATAAAGAATTTGATATTATTTACTTAGATTTTAGTAAGGCTTTTGATAGAGTTCCGCACCATAGACTGTTAAAGAAAGTGGCAGCTCATGGCATTGGAGGAAAAGTGCTCTCATGGATCGAGTCATGGCTCACTGACAGGAAGAAGAGAGTGTCCATAAATGGGGTTGTTAGGTAAGACACATATGCAACAGTTAGGCAACTTTATTCTGAAACGTTTCGCCTACACAGTAGGCTTCTTCAGTCGAATACAGAAAGTAGGCAGGAACAGTAGAGATGTGAAGACGATGTAATCAGTCCATCACCCTTAAAGTCGTAGAATTTGAGGTTGTCAGTCCCTCGGCCTGGAGAAGTTCAGTTCCATAGTCAGGAACTATCAGATAGTTCCTGACTATGGAACTGAACTTCTCCAGGCCGAGGGACTGACAACCTCAAATTCTACGACTTTAAGGGTGATGGACTGATTACATCGTCTTCACATCTCTACTGTTCCTGCCTACTTTCTGTATTCGACTGAAGAAGCCTACTGTGTAGGCGAAACGTTTCGGAATAAAGTTGCCTAACTGTTGCATATGTGTCTTACCTAACAACCTGTCGGTATTGTATACCATTTTGATGTTCATAAATGGGGTTAAATCCGAGTGGGGATCTGTAACAAGTGGCGTTCCACAGGGATCAGTCTTGGGCCCGTTGTTGTTTATAATATATATTCAATGATCTTGATGAGGGAATTACTAGTGATATGAGCAAATTCGCCGATGACACAAAGATAGGTAGGATAATTGATTCAAACGTAGATGTTATGGAACTTCAGGAGGATTTAAACAAGCTCTATTCTTGGTCAGAAAAGTGGCAGATGCAGTTCAATGTAGATAAATGCAAGGTTCTGAAGCTTGGAGAGTGTCCATAACCCTAGTACTTAATAAGTTAAATGATGTAGAACTTAGCCATACAGATTGCGAAAAGGACTTGGGGGTTATGGTGGCAGCAACCTTTAAACCAAGACAGCAATGCCTAAGCGTACGTAATAAGGCAAATAGATACTGGGATTTATATCAGAAGTGTAAGCAACAGAAGTCCAGAGGTCATACTGCAGTTTATACATCATTAGTAAGGCCTCACCTAGATTATGCAGCTCAGTTCTGGTCTCCATATTACAGAATGGACATAAATTCGTTAGAAAACATTCAGCCAGGATGACTAAAATAATAATAGCATTAGAAATCTTCCTTATGAAGAAAGATTGAAGACTCTTAAGTTACATTCACTTGTTAGACGAAGAATGAGGGAGACCTGATCGAAGTGTATAAGTGGAAGATAGGTATTAATAAAGGGATATTAATACGGTCTTGAGGATGTCTCTCCAAGAGAGAAACCCGCAGTAATGGATTTAAATTAGATAAGTTAGATTTAGAAAGGACATAGGAAAGTATTGGTTTGGAAATAGGGTAGTTGATGAGTGGAACAGTCTACCTAGTTGGGTTATTGAGGGTGGGACTTTGGGTAGTTTCAAATTTAGGTTGGATAAGTACATGAGTGGGAGGGGTTGGATTTGAGTGGGACTTTCACACCAGAGCTTATTTCTTGGGTGGCATTGAAAATTGGGTTGGGCAAATGTTTTGTTAGTGGGATGAATTGTAAAGGACCTGCCTAGCATGGGCCAACAGGCCTCCTGCAGTGTTCCTCCTTTCTTATGTTCTTATGTTCTTATGTAAACAAAACCAGGGGTTCGTGAAGAATAAGACACAAATTGGTCCAGAGGTGGTCGAAACGTCGCTATAAGTATCCTCTCCTATTTGTGAGCTCGTGGGGGGGGGGAGGGGGAAAGGTTCGAATGATATTGATACAAGGGAGGGGGTTCATTTTCTTTGGTAACATCGGGGGTTCTACTAGTCACCAGTGTGACAGGATCTAGTATCCAGAGATGCTGTCACACTGCGTGTTGCTGCTGCTGCTGCTGTTGCCGCTGCTGTGTTACTGCTGCTGCGGCTGATGCTGTGATGCTGCTGCTGCTGCTGCTGCTGCCGTTGCTGTGCTGCTACTGCTGCGGCTGCTGTGCTGCTGCTGCGGCTGCTGTGCTACTGCTGATGTTGCTGCTGCTGTGATGCTGCTGCTGCTGCTGTGCTACTGCTGATTTTGCTATTGTTACTGCTGTTCTGCTGCTGTTTCTGTGCTGCTGCTGCTTGATATTCCACCTCGTATGTCTGCTCTTAAAATAGCAGAGTTTTAGACCAGCAGATGTAATAAAATACACGAAATTACATTTTTTTGGGGCGTTTAACTTTTTTTTAAATATCCTGCATCTAAGGGGAGCGGGAAAGGGGTATATATATACAAAAAAAATTAAGGGGGGACGACTTTTTTCAAAGGGGAAAAGGGGAAAAGGCGGAATACATTGTGTCTAATTAATTTATTCTCTAAGTAATTCTATTATTTACATTATATTCCATAAGTTGGAATGTAAAACACTTGATTCGTTTTTCTTCTTTCATTTCTCTCTGTTGTATGTAAGTCGTTCTTATTCTGTTCTTCTTTAAAGATGTAAATAAAAGAACGCTCTTGGGAAATTTAGATTTCCAATTCTCTTAAGTGTTTGTGCTGCACCTGAGCGCAGACACACACACACACACACACACACACACACACACACACACACACACACACACACACACACACACACATGGAGCAGGGAGAAAGAGGACCTAGTAGCAATCAGCGAAGAGGCGGGGCCAGGAGCTGTGACTCGACCGATGCAACCACAAATAGGTGAGTACAAATAGGTGAGTACACACACACACACACACACACACACACAGCGAGCGCGCGAGTCACGCCTTCCATGCTCCGGGAATATAAGTGTTTTTGAGGGCTACCCAAGTGTTCTGCAAGGGTTGCTAAGTGTGTCAGGGTAGTGAACAATCCTAGAAGTGATTTTTAATCTGCCTGAGCCACATAAGTGTGGGGAGAGCCACAATTTTGTAAGTGATCTAGAAAATAACAACGTTGTGGCGCAGAGTGGGCAGGCTAGTGAGGGTGGTAAGGCGACGTTGTCAAGTGTCACCCAAGAAAGATAATAAAATGAAACAAACGTGTGACCCGTGAAGAAAACAATGAAAAGGGTACATTATTAACGAGAAGAAATTTAGGAGGATCTACGCCAGGACGTACTCGAGCTGGGTCTACCAGGAGTCCCTGAGCTTACAATCTACTGCTGCTACAGCTGCACTACAAGTACTGTATCCACCTTTGAGTGGTTGTTTGTTGTGTGGGGTTTCCAGGTTCCATTAACCGCCAAGCTGAATGGTGAATGGTCTGAATCTTCTTAGCACGATAAGAAAGGCACAAGTATTCAATAAGGATAGCAATTGGTATCATTTGAAACAAGGCAGGGGGCAGGTCAGGCATAGGCACGGCAACATTTGTAAGTAGGTGAGCGTAAGTCCCAGGTGGGTGGAGTCAGGTCTCAAGAGGTTGTGGACACAAGCGACCCACTGGAATCCACATTACACTCCAAGCACAAGCCACCTACTTTTTCAGACACATAATAAAAAACCCACACATAATTGCACATAATTACACACACACACCACACAACACATACACACCTACCCCCCCTAACCATCGCTCCCTCACATTACACACACACAAGGAGCAGAACACATTCATAGTAGCTTTAGACCCTAGTAGCAATTTCGCTTTTTATAACCAGAATTACTGGTATGTATTAACAGTATCTCCCCCTCCCTCATCGCACATACACTCACACACACCTGTACTAGACAAATGGTAACTAACTAGGCGAATACACCACACACACACACACACACATTATATATATATATATATATTATACACATACAACACACCACAAACACACACATAATACACACACACATACACAAAACACACACACACACACCACACACAAACACACACACACACACACATGCACCACACACACACCACACACACACCCCACACACACACACACAACACATACACACACCACATACACATACAACAAACACCACACACACACACATAACAACACACAAACATACACATACACACACACAACACCCCACACAACACACACACACACAACACACACACCCACACACACACACACACACACACACTCACACTGAAGTACGTGCCGGTCAAGCCACCGGGAGGTTTGGGGTAAGGTCACAAGAAGTTGTGGGCAGCAAGGACCACTGAGACTCTACATTTACAACCGCACAAGGCACCCTTACCTTTCAGAACATATAAACCCACACATAATTCCCACAAAATTACACACACAACAACACTCACACACACCACACACACCCACACCCACACACACACACACACACACCACACACACGCACACACACACCCACACACACGACACACCCCACAAACACACACGACACCACACACACGCCACACACACACCACAACCACACACACAACACACCCACACACACACACACACACACACTCAACACACACTATCCTAGACTCACACTTACACTCCCCCCCTCACCACTGACATGTCAACTACTTCCCTGATCCCTCCGCCCCTCGTTCACCCTTCCCTCCCCACGTTCACCCTCCCCTCCCCACCCTCCCCACCTCCCCACCCCCCACTCCTCTCCCAAATGAGCCACGTTCCTCATACCTCCCCCTCACTCTGACATACACACTTACTAACCTAACATACAGAACTACATAGTGTTTCCACTCTGAGCGCATCAGATAAAACAAAAATGCGGTTGCCAGAGAGCAACAAGAAAAAACCAAAGGACAGGAGGAGGAAGCTGCAAAGGAAGATTGGCAGCAGAGCTCATAAAATGGATCATGAATGGAAAAAGAAAACTAGTAGAAACTTAGCATGAGAATGGAAGAGAGGATAGATATGGAAAGCAGGAGGTGGGAGTGCATGTCAAAGCAGCAGAGGCTAGGTTCAGAGTTTAGAAGAGAATTGAAAAATCTGAAACAGCCTAAAGAACTAAAGCACATTTTGGGATGGACAGCGAGACTGCTCTCAGCCACCAATAGGGGAACTGTAGGAAAGAAGGGGCACAACTTGCATGGAGAAGCTCTATCAGAGGGAGACTGTAGTAAATCGGAAAGAGCTAAGCTTTATGTGGAGGCCCTACCAGACAACAGAGCACAAGGAAGAATGCCGAGAGGGAAAATGACAGGCACTGAGCCCAAGTACATTAGCCGTGGAACTGAAGAAAGAAGCTGCATGTGGAGGAAACCAAATTAAATGAGGTGATACACAGGGATATACAGTGGAGAATGAAAGGGTGAGGTCAGTACTTTGTTTTGGGCTCCAGGAAGTTGAAGGGGAGGAAACATATGAAGCAAGAAAACAAGGGAAAACAGCAATTGAAAGCATCATGAAAGCAATAGGAGAAGACGACATGACCCAGCTGGAAAATTTCGGAGAATTAGGGGGGCTTGTAAAATAAAGAACCCGGCCGGTGAAAGTGACCTTCAAGGCAGAAGCGACTCAGACCAGAATCCTGCAGGGAGAAAGCACGATTAAGGGACATGCCGGCATTACAGGAGGTGTATCTCGGACTGGACTGAACCAAGAAGAATGGCAGAAACTGAGATGAGTGGTTACAAAGGCTGAAAAGGAGGAAAGAGAGGGGATGGAGATGACAGAAAGGAGATCCCAGACCCAGGAAGAAGATCAAATACAGCCTCCCTCACAACTTCATATAGAAGACTCCCAACCAGGCTCAACCCAGTGCAACCAAACTACTCTAAATCATAAAACACCATGCCACATCCATGCCCACACCCACACATTACAAACTCCACCCACACAGCAACAACCCATAGTCCTTACCAGGTTCTCCCTCTTCCCCAACCCAGTCTTAGAAAAGAAGCTGAAGGTGTGGTATACAAATGCAGGAAGATGGGAATAACAAACAAAGTATGAGGAGTGGCACGGGAAAGAATCATGGAGACTCCCTGACATAATAGCCAGATTCAATTTTTCCATCCGGATATCAAACCCTAAAAAGACAGAGGGGGGAGGGGGGGAGGAGGAGTTGCACTGCTCTTTTAAAAACCAGGGGGGTTTTAACAGGGAAAGGGAATGGATGGCAGGGCGAAAGGAACATTAGAGGAAAATGCAGCCCTGAGTGACAAAAGGGTGAAAATTCGTAATTAAAACCCCCCAAAGAACTGCAGGGGGCCCAAGAGAAGAATACGAGAAGCAACAGGCAATGATCGAAACACAAGCCGAGGGGCCCAGGAAAGACAATGGGGGAAAAAGTTCATTAGGGTGATTTCAATCCAAGGAGATTGACTGGGGAAAACCGGGAGCCCCAGGGGGGCCCCGAAAATGGGAGCCAAGATAGGAGTGGTACGGGAAAAACCTCATGCATCAACAGTTAAGACACTCCAGGAGAGAGGAGGGGATGAACCCAAGCTGGCCCTGTATTCACTTGAGTAGTTTGGACATCGAGGTATCTTATGAAAGGCCCCTGGGGGTAACCCTGTTTCTGGCTTGACTAAAGTTGGGTCCAAGTGGAGAAGAGCAGGGAAAGGTGGGAAAAACCAAAACTACAAAAGGGGAACTACTCAGGCAGGGAACTTCCTTCAAACTTAATGGGGAGGGAACTGACGGAAAACCATACAGAAATGATGGGACTAGTGGCAACAAAAAACAAAGGGGGCGAGAGAGGTTTGTTCCCAAAGGGGAAAAAAAATAAGGGGAAAACAGAAAGAGCTTGGTTCCCCAAAGGGTAGGGGGGCAAAAACTAGGTCTAGAGAATGGGAAAAGGGAAGAAACAGGAACTCAGGAAAAAAAAAGAAAACAGCCAAACCAGAAACGAATATCAGAGAAAGAAGGGGGCTCAGAGACAATATGAAAAATGACATAGCATCAAAGTAAAAACGACCCCCAAGCGTTGTACACCACTCAGGAGGAAAACAACAGTCAAGGGCCGTAATCAAATGAGGGAAAGGGGAGGGGAATCGCAAAAAAACGACCCAAAGGTATGTCAGGAGCCAAAAACAAGATTTAAAGAGGTTTTACAGTGGAAAACCCGTAGGACTCCCGAAATGAACAGGGGACACCACAAGTTGGATGAGGGACAATAAACCCAAGGGGGGGTGAAAAGCTGCTAGCGAACTTGACCCTCAAAGGCGGGGGGACCGGGACAACACTCCCCATGGGTTCTTAAAGGGGGAGCAGAAAATATTTTTGGGGACCCCTTAACAAAGACCAAAAACCCACATCTTTTGAAACGGGGGAAACCTCCCTTGGGTTTGGGAAAAGGGGCAAATTAGCCCAAATTTTTTAAAAAAGGGAGACAGACATGGGCACTAAACTACGACCTGTATCACTAAGGGTGTATAGATGAAAATTTTAGGGAGAAGATCATCAGGAGGAGAGGGGTTGGGGCACCGGGAAAAAAAAACAATTGTAAATTACTCCCACCCACGGGTTTTTTAGGGAAGGAAAACCTGTGTCACAAACCTACTAATTTTTATGAAAAAGGTTACAGAATAAGACAAGAGAAGAGGGGTGGATCGACCGCATATTTTTGGACGCAAAAAAGGGCCTTTGCACAGTTCCTCAAAGGGGTTACTCCCAAAAGCTAGGGGAAATCGGGCAAAAATTTAAAAAAGGAAAGGCACTAAAAAGGGACAGAGAATACCTGACGGGGGGCAAAAAACGGGGCATGGAGCGACGAGGTGTCAGATTTGGGGTCTGTGACAAGGGGGGTTCCCAGGGTCAGTCCTCGGCCCGGGTTCTGTTTTTGGGTTTATTTTAAAAACGCCCATAACGGAAGGGATAAACCGGAAGTCCCCCTTTTTTGGGCAGATGTTTGCAAAATTAATGGGGAAGAATCAAATGGAATGAGGATCAGGCAGGACTACAAAGAGCCCGGGAACAGGCAAACAACCCGGGTCCGCAACTGGCCCCTTTAAATTTTAAACCCCCTGCCAAATGAAAGTCAGAAGTTTGGGGGAAGGGGCAAAGAAAAACCGCAGACACAATAATTTTTTAGAGGGCCAAAAGACTGCAAACCCCCAACTAAAGGGGGAAAAAGTTTGGGGGGAAAATTAACACCGAATATCTCATGGGGCGCACATCAATCAATAACGCGCAGCATAGGGGCCCCGGGCAAATTACGGATAGCTTTCCATACTTCATTAAAGGGAAATTCGTTTAAGACTCTGTATACCATTTACGTCAGGCCCATACTGGAGTATGCAGCACCAGTTTGGAATCCACACCTAGTCAAGCACGTCAAGAAATTAGAGAAAGTGCAAAGGTTTGCAACAAGACTAGTCCCAGAGATACGGGATTGTCCTACGAAGAAAGGTTGAGGGAAAATCGGCCTGACCACACTGGAGGACAGGAGGGTCAGGGGAGACATGATAACGACATATAAAATAATGCGCGGAATAGACAAGGTGGACAAAGACGGGATGTTCCAGAGAAGGGACACAGACACAAGAGGTCACAATTGGAAGTTGAAGACTCAGATGAATCAAAGGGATGTTAGGAAGTATTCTTCAGTCATAGAGTAGTCAGGCCGTGGAATAGCCTAGAAAGTGGCGTAGTGGAGGCGGGAACCATACATAGTTTTAAGGCGAGGTATGATAGAGCTCATGGGGCAGGGAGAGAGAGACCTAGTAGCAATCAGCGAAGAGGGCGGGGCCAGGAGCTGTGACTCGACCCCTGCAACCACAAATAGGTGAGTACAAATAGGTGAGTACACACACACACACACACCCCCATACACACACACACATACACACACACACACATACACACCCCCAACATACCACACCCCAAACACACACACCACACACACACGCACACACACACACTACACACACACACACCACCATACACACACACACACACACACACACACACACACATATTAAATATATTAATATAATACACACACACACACAAAACACACCACACACAATACACACACACCACACACACACACACACACCACCACACACACACATATATATAACCACACACACCCCAAATACACACACAATCACACACCACACACAAACACACATACACAACATACACACACACACCCATATACACAAAACACACACACACATTTACACACAACACACACAACACACACACAAACACACACCACACCACACACACACACATTATAACACACACACACAACACCACACACAACACACACACACACACAAAAACACACACACACACACACAAAAAAACCCACACACATAAAGGGGCCCCTGGCCTGGGGGAAAAGAAGAAAATGTTTGGCTTTCAGTAAGTAGCTGGAGAGAAGAGAGGCAAAATAGAAACCAAGACACACCCCCTAACATCATAACATGCAACAGAAACCCCTTCAACAACAGCAAAAGAAAAAAACAAAAGTTGCACCACAACATCATAACAAAAACAGCGGGGTACAATGTCCTGTTTTACCCACTCATTTTTTTCCCCCCACGGGGAAACAGCGTGATATTTACCTGGGGCAATACCCTTGCGTGTTGCAAGGAGTGAGGAAGTACACAGAGTAAAAAATTCTTCGTGAGTACACACCACCACAATTTCCAAATAAAATAAAAATTTAAAAATAATAATATTAATAAAAAAATAATAATAATAATAATAAAAAAAATAAAAAATAAAAATCGGAGAAGCTTACTGGCGAGTATTAGGGAACTCATATAAGGAACTAAGAAAAGTCGAAAAAATTGTTTTGGGAAAGTACGTCATGGCGTGACCCCCGACAGGTCGATATAGGGTTTAAAAAAGAGCTTGTACGATTTTCATTATTAACCGCGGGAAACGCTAAGGCCCAGGATAGGGGGGGTCAAAGGACGAAGGGCAAAGGAGAGGGTTGTCAGTTTTTTACTGTGGGAAGGAAAGGGATGGGGGGGGGAGGTCCAAAATTTCCCAGAACAAGACCCTTTAATAAAAAAACTGCGTAGTGTTTTTACTCGCTCGAATTTAACTCTCTGCAGTTGTGGAATTTAGAGGCAGCACCTTTGGTTTTTGAAGATCTGAAGCAACGTCACGAGGAACTTTGGAAGTTATCCTACAGTTATGAATGAGTTGGTTTTAATAACAATAATAATAATAATAATAATAATAATAATAATAATAATAATAATAATAATAATGGTACATATACAATACCGACAAATACATAAAACAAAGTTACAACATCTTTGGTATCAATATTGTGGAGAAGTATCGCCAATTAGCGTTTTTATCAGTGGAATACAGAGAATAATTACTGGTGATGGTGGGAGACGTGAAGTAGAGGTTTGAGGTGATCAGTCCCTCAGCTCTGCTGGGAGGTGTTGAAGCTCTTAATGTAGATGATGACTTCAAAGCTTTATGTTAAGGTAAGAAGAAGAAAAGAAGAAGAAGAAGAAGAAGAAGAAGAAGAAGAAGAAGAAGAAGAAGAAGAAGAGAGATGATGATTGATGATGAGAAGAAGAAGAAGAAGAAGAAGAGAGAAGAAGAAAGAAGAAGAAGAAGAAGATGATGATGAAGAAGAAGAAGAAGAAGAAGAAGAAGAAGAAGAAGAAGAAGAAAGAAGAAGAAGAAAAGAAGAAGAAGAAAGATATAGATAAGAAGAAGAAGAAGAAAGAAGAAGAAGAAGAAGAAGAAGAAGAAGAAGAATGATGATGATGATGAAGAAGAAGAAGAAGAAGAAGAAGAAGAAGAAGAAGAAGAAGAAGAAGAAGAAGAAGATGATGATGATGAAGAAGAAGAAGAAGAAAAAAGAAGAAGAAAAGAAGAAGAAAAGAAGA
>NC_069426.1:34166662-34246662 GCF_026875155.1 Cherax quadricarinatus
GCTGGTCTTTTTATTTTGATGTTAGTGGAGGAGGAACTGGCACCGCAGCGTCAGCCTCCCTGTCCGGGCTGACGGGTGTATTGACATCAATGTGCAGGAAGCTGCTTGAGACTGTACCACATGCAGTAAGAGCGCCTGGCAGATATGAGGATCAGCACCATAGCCTGAGCTCTGAGCGCCTGGCAGATATGAGGATCAACACCATAGCCTGAGCTCTGAGCGCCTAGCAGACATGAGGATCAGGACCATAGCTTGAGCTCTGAGCGCCTAGCAGACATGAGGATCAGGACCATAGCCTGAGCTCTGAGCGCCTGGCAGATATGAGGATCACGACCATAGCCTGAGCTCTGAGCGGTTGGCAGACGTAAGAATCAGGACCATCGCCTGAGCTCTGAGTGCCTGGCAGACGTGAGAATCAGGACCATCGCCTGAGCTCTGAGTGCCTGGCAGACGTGAGAATCAGGACCATCGCCTGAGATCTGAGTGCCTGGCAGACGTGAGAATCAGGACCATCGCCTGAGATCTGAGTGCCTGGCAGACGTGAGAAGCAATTCAACCAGCCCACTAAATCATAAATACTGTCTCGGGTGACAAATAACAGATGACAGAGTAATCTTGTGAACTGCTTTAAAGGTGAGACCTATCTCCAGACCACACTCTGACGGACCTAACTCCAGACCACACTCTGACGGACCTAACTCCAGACCACACTCTGACGGACCTTACTCCAGACCACACTCTGACGGACATAACTCCAGACCACACTCTGACGGACCTAACTCCAGACCACACTCTGACGGACCTAACTCCAGACCACACTCTGACGGACCTATCTCTGGACCATACTCTGACGGACCTAACTCAAAACCACACTGACGGACCTAACTCCAGACCACACTCTGACGGACATATCTCCAGACCACACTCTGACGGACCTAACTCCAGACCACACTCTGACGGATCTAACTCCAGACCACACTCTGACGGACCTAACTCCAGACCACACTCTGACGGACCTAACTCCAGACCACACTTTGACGGACCTAACTCCAGACCACACTCTGACGGACCTAACTCCAGACCACACTCTGACGGACCTAACTCCAGACCACACTCTGACGGACCTAACTCCAGACCACACTCTGACTGACCTAACTCCAGACCACACTCTGACGGACCTAACTCCAGACCACACTCTGACGGACCTATCTCCAGACCACACTCTGACGGATCTAACTCTAGACCACACTGACGGACCTAAGTCCAGACCGCACTCTGACGGACCTAACTCCAGACCACACTCTGACGGACCTAACTCCAGACCACACTGACGGACCTAAGTCCAGACCACACTCTGACGGACCTAACTCCAGACCACACTGACGGACCTAAGTCCAGACCACACTCTGACGGACCTAACTCCAGGCCACATTCTGACGGACCTAACTCCAGACCACACTCTGACGGACCTAACTCCAGACCACACTGACGGACCTAAGTCCAGACCACACTCTGACGGACCTAACTCCAGGCCACATTCTGACGGACCTAACTCCAGACCACGCTCTGACGGACCTAACTCCAGACCACGCTCTGACGGACCTAACTCCAAACCACACTCTGACGGACCTAACTCCAGACCACACTCTGACGGACCTAACTCCAGACCACACTTTGACGGACCTAACTCCAGACCACACTCTGAAGGACCTAACTCCAGACCACACTCTGACGGACCTAACTCCAGACCACACTCTGACGGACCTAACTCCAGACCACACTGACGAACCTAACTCCAGACCACACTCTGACGAACCTAACTCCAGACCACACTCTGACGGACCTATCTCCAGACCACACTCTGACGGATCTAACTCCAGACCACACTCTGACGGACCTATCTCCAGACCACACTCTGACGGATCTAACTCCAGACCACACTGACGGACCTAAGTCCAGACCACACTCTGACGGACCTAACTCCAGACCGCACTCTGACGGACCTAACTCCAGACCACACTCTGACGGACCTAACTCCAGACCACACTGACGGACCTAAGTCCAGACCACACTCTGACGGACCTAACTCCAGACCGCACTCTGACGGATCTAACTCCAGACCACACTCTGACGGACCTAACTCCAGACCACACTGACGGACCTAAGTCCAGACCACACTCTGACGGACCTAACTCCAGGCCACATTCTGACGGACCTAACTCCAGACCACACTCTGACGGACCTAACTCCAGACCACACTCTGACGAACCTAACTCCAGACCACACTCTGACGTACCTAACTCCAGAGTACACACTGACGGACCTACCTCCAGACCACACTCTGACGGACCTAACTCCAGACCACACTCTGACGGACCTAACTCCAGGCCACATTCTGATGGACCTAACTCCAGACCACACTCTGACGGACCTAACTCCAGACCACACTCTGACGGACCTAACTCCAGACCACACTCTGACGTACCTAACTCCAGAGTACACACTGACGGACCTAATACGTTTGGAGAGGGCTAAATCCGCACGAGTCATACACCAGCTTTGAAATGGAAGATAATTACATTTAATCTAAGGAAGGGAAGGATAGCTCTAAATTCCCTTAGATCAAGAGCCCTTCGCCAACACCAAGGTGTCTCGTCTTCCCTTCAATGATCTGCGATGCACAAAACATTTAACGCGTTGTTTATCCTCACCAACAGTTTGAATGGTCAGGGAGCGGCCGGAGGATCGAGCTTCCACGACTCCAGGCGCCGGATGACTCTGATTGGAAGTAATACCTCTGGAGAAATAACTTGAACTGCTCAAGAACTAGTTATGGGAGAGGAATGATGGAAAGTCTACCACTGGGATGAGTTGATGGAAAGTCTACCACTGGGATGAGTTGATGGAAAGTCTACCACTGGGATGAGTTGATGGAAAGTCTACCACTGGGATGAGTTGATGGAAAGTCTACCACTGGGATGAGTTGATGGAAAGTCTACCACTGGGATGAGTTGATGGAAAGTCTACCACTGGGATGAGTTGATGGAAAGTCTACCACTGGGATGAGTTCACACGTAGTCTTATTTATATTTCTTCACACTAGAGTACTCTCACTCCAACACACTTCTTCACGCTAGAGTACTCTCACCCCAACACACTTCTTCACTCTAGAGTACTCTCACCCCAACACACTTCTTCACTCTAGAGTACTCTCACCCCAACACACTTCTTCACGCCAGAGTACTCTCACTCCAACACACTTCTTCACTCTAGAGTACTCTCACCCCAACACACTTCTTCACTCTAGAGTACTCTCACCCCAACACACTTCTTCACTCTAGAGTACTCTCACCCCAACACACTTCTTCACTCTAGAGTACTCTCACCCCAACACACTTCTTCACGCTAGAGTACTCTCACCCCAACACACTTCTTCACTCTAGAGTACTCTCACTCCAACACACTTCTTCACGCTAGAGTACTCTCACTCCAACACACTTCTTCACGCTAGAGTACTCTCACTCCAACACACTTCTTCACGCTAGAGTACTCTCACTCCAACACACTTCTTCACGCTAGAGTACTCTCACTCCAACACACTTCTTCACTCTAGAGTACTCTCACTCCAACACACTTCTTCGCGCTAGAGTACTCTCACTCCAACACACTTCTTCACACTAGAGTACTCTCACCCCAACACACTTCTTCACGCTAGAGTACTCTCACCCCAACACACTTCTTCACTCTAGAGTACTCTCACCCCAACACACTTCTTCACGCTAGAGTACTCTCACCCCAACACACTTCTTCACTCTAGAGTACTCTCACTCCCCAAAACACTTCTTCACGCTAGAGTACTCTCACTCCAACACACTTCTTCACGCTAGAGTACTCTCACCCCAACACACTTCTTCACTCTAGAGTACTCTCACTCCAACACACTTCTTCACGCTAGAGTACTCTCACTCCAACACACTTCTTCACGCTAGAGTACTCTCACTCCAACACACTTCTTCACTCTAGAGTACTCTCACCCCAACACACTTCTTCACGCTAGAGTACTCTCACCCCAACACACTTCTTCACTCTAGAGTACTCTCACCCCAACACACTTCTTCACTCTAGAGTACTCTCACTCCAACACACTTCTTCACGCTAGAGTACTCTCACTCCAACACACTTCTTCAGGCTAGAGTACTCTCACCCCAACACACTTCTTCACTCTAGAGTACTCTCACTCCAACACACTTCTTCACTCTAGAGTACTCTCACTCCAACACACTTCTTCACGCTAGAGTACTCTCACTCCAACACACTTCTTCAGGCTAGAGTACTCTCACTCCAACACACTTCTTCACGCTAGAGTACTCTCACTCCAACACACTTCTTCACGCTAGAGTACTCTCACTCCAACACACTTCTTCACGCTAGAGTACTCTCACTCCAACACACTTCTTCACTCTAGAGTACTCTCACTCCAACACACTTCTTCACTCTAGATTACTCTCACTCCAACACACTTCTTCACTCTAGAGTACTCTCACTCCAACACACTTCTTCACACTAGAGTACTCTCACTCCAACACACTTCTTCACGCTAGAGTACTCTCACTCCAACACACTTCTTCACGCTAGAGTACTCTCACTCCAACACACTTCTTCACTCCACGGTATACTCACTCCAACACACCTTCAATAACTGCTGCTGTAAAAGACTCTGGATATTCTCGTTGATGTAGTAATCAATCATTGATGTCTCCCCCCCCCCATCCTCTTCCCTGCTGGGTCGAGTTATCAATGTAGTCATCCGAATGCTGTTGATTAAGAGTGTCTGAGAGTCTGCCATCAAGAGTTCTCCCACTCAGATGATAAATACATTACACAACACACACATTTATCGTTGCTGTAAATCACACATAACAAATTTCTGGTCAAATATAAAAAAAAAACTTGTTCTTAACCATCTCTGAGAATTGTTTTCTGAACATCACAAAAGAAATCAGTAAGACAATATACTACTTCTGGGATACAGGAGGAAATCAGTTTCAAACCCCACCCGTTCTGTGGTTTGTTTGCAAATAGTGTTATTACGATTTCGTGAATCAGGTCTGAGGCATTGCCAGTGGAGGACCTACGTTTTTGGGGCCCTGAATCTGGAACTGTTATGGGGGGGGCCCCTTCGTAACTCTTTCTCATACAATAGACCCAAAATTTTTAAGCACTGTGGACTATAATCGCTTCTGGGGCCCCTCCGGGATTAGGGCCCCTCAAGCTTAAGCTTCATTAGTCTTATAGATCCGCCCCTGGATGATTACATTAGCCACCATCTCCTCTCTCAGTACCTAACACTGACATAGAAAGTTTGATCCAAAGAGTGCAGCTCTCCTCCCACTGGATCAAAAATAATTTTTTCCATTCTCCCAGCAGCATCACAATGAACATAGATCCATCATCAATGATGGATCTATACAACAACACACTAGTCACTCAAAAAATAATATTAAAATCAAAGTAACGGCTTCTGTATTTTTGTCTTGGTCAAAAATCTTCGTCTTGGTCATAATTTCTCGTCTTTGGTCATAATTAAAGGCGAGCTTTAAATAATGATTATAGCGTCGTATTTCATACGGTATTAAGGTGGCATCAATGTATAATTGATTATGGTACTAATTCTAAATGGCTTTTTATATAACGTATCCAGAAATTGAATGAGTATTTCTCGAAGATTAAGACTGAATAGTAATTTATAATAATAATAATAATAAAAAAAAAAATAATAATAATAATAATAATAATAATAATAATAATAATTATTATTATTTTCTTTCAAGTCATTCTACAATAAAATGAAGATTTTTTGGGTTAAATATTAACAAGAGTGGCTCCACCTGTCTGGTTGTTAGTGGACGGAGGATCGAGCCTACATCATGTCTTTTGCTTTTCATGAAAGAATATTTTCTTATTTTCTCCTTCGTTTATCCCCCCCTCCTGTGTTTTTATCTTCATTCAGCCTTTTCTACAGTTTCTCTGGGTTTTCTTTTGCCTCCGATTCCATCTCCTTCGCTGAACTTTCTTTCTGTCTTATTCTATGTCTGGTATATTTATTCCCTTTCAGGTCTCTTTCTTCTATCCTCTCCTTCTCTTTCTTCTGTCCTCTCCTTCTCTTTCTTCTGTACTTTTCTGTCCTGACCATGAATTAGTTTCATATTCTTTTCCAACATTTTTACCTTGCTTTTGCTTCCCATGACCACCTTCCATCACCCAGCATCACCACCCAGCATCACCACGCAGCATCACCACCCAGCATCACCACGCAGCATCTCCTCCCAGCGTCACCACTCAGCATCACCACCCAACATCTCCCAGCATCACCACAAAGTATCTCCAACTAGCATTACCCAGCATCACCCAGCACCACCACCCAGCATCACCCAGCATCATCGCCCAGCATCACCCAGCATCATCACCCAGCATCACCCAGCATCATCACCCAGCATCGCCCAGCATCATCACCCAGCATCATCACCCAGCATCACCCAGCATCACCATCCAGCATCACCCAGCATCATCACCCAGCATCGCCCAGCATCATCACCCAGCATCATCACCGAGCATCACCCAGCATCACCCAGCATCATCACCCAGCATCACCCAGCATCGCCCAGCATCATCACCCAGCATCACCACCCAGCATCACCCAGCATCATCACCCAGCATCACCCAGCATCACCACACAGCATCACCCAGCATCATCACCCAGCATCACCCAGCATCATCACCCAGCATCACCACCCAGCATCACCCAGCATCATCACCCAGCATCACCCAGCATCATCACCCAGCATCACCCAGCATCACCCAGCATCACCACCCAGCATCACCCAGCATCACCACCCAACATCTCCCAGCATCACCACAAAGTATCTCCAACTAGCATTACCCAGCATCACCCAGCACCACCACCCAGCATCACCCAGCATCATCGCCCAGCATCATCACCCAGCATCACTCAGCATCATCACCCAGCATCACCCAGCATCACTCAGCATCATCACCCAGCATCACCCAGCATCACCACGGTCACGGGAGACACCGAGGATCCGCTGGTCGTGTCCAGTCATTTACGACAAACCAAAGCGGAATAGTTACGATCATTGGCAAAAACTTGCTTATTTACGGCTTCATGAACTCGCAAACGATTATTTGTTCTCAGAAGCCTTTTCCAGAATTGCCCGAATGATCCGCGAGTAAAAGTTAATGAAATTCACTGAATTCGGAACTCTATGGTGATGGTGTGTGTGTGTGTGTGTGTGTGTGTGTGTGTGTGTGTGTGTGTAAATTATACTGCTTGAAGCCCTACGCAGTCTTCAAATTCCTACATCCTAAGAAGTTAAAAGGCACAATACCGTGACTGGAACAATACACAAATGATTCGTACGCAGGAGAGAGAAACTTACGACGACGGTACCGTGTCATCTGCAAAGAGCAACTGTGGCATCTCTAGCTTATTATCAGCTTAAACGTATATTACTCTCACACCTTTCTTCATCGCACTAGCATTCACTTCTATGATGGGTAACGAGGGAGCTATGATGGGTAACGAGGGAGCTATGATGGGTAACGAGGGAGCTATGATGGGTAACGAGGGAGCTATGATGGGTAACGACGGAGCTATGATTGATAACGAGGGAGTTTTAAGTAACGAGGAGCTATGATAAGTAACGAGCGAAGATTTTTATATATAATCGTAGTTCTAATAGATAACAATCATCTCTGAAGAACGGCCATAAAGAGCTAAACACTGAAAAAGATAGACATTTCGTCTGTATCCCGCTTACAGGACGGAGAATCGAGCCTCCGCGGGCGCTCGCTCTGAATGACACATTTTCTCACCATTTAACATAAAATATCCAAAAGCGCTTGGAAATATTATTGCAACTTCCGGATCTCGACAAATTAATGAACATTCCTGCAGTACAAAATATTACGAAACGCTCAAAAATACAACATACCAGCCATGTATAATGTATAAAACAACAAGCCATGTATAATTTTTCAATTAAATATTTATACTCTAGAACAGAGGGGAATATCCGTGGCTACACAACCTGCTTTAACACTGTCAATCCTCCGGTCTTTATTTACTAATCGTGATCCTTTTCCTCAGTCTCGTCTCCGACACAGAGGAACATCAATCATGGCGGCCCCTACCATCCTTCGCAGACGATATTAGAATTTACATGAAAGTGGCACCTCTTGAGAATACTGCAAATCTCCAAGAGTATATAAATCAAATCAGCCGGGGGGTTTCAGAGGTTAGTAAGTTGGAAACAGTGTTATTTCTTGACTCGTGAAATCGTTATAACACTATTTGAGACTGCATCACGGTTATTAAGACTGGATTCTCATCTGTACGCTAAGATATAATTAAGAAAACATCCATTAAGGATTAAAGCGAGTTCAGAGTTTACATACATCGAGAGATATATACATTTCGGTGGATATACAATGAGATATACCCACCTCTCGGTAAATGTATACAGAGATGAAGACCTTTGAGAGATATTTTTATAAGCATATCGTCAAGGGATGGACTTCATGCCTCAGAGAATTCACAAATTCTGTCAACATTTATCTGAAGTTGAGTTTAACGAAGGGCAAACATACACAAGGTAAACAAGAATGTGGTGAACATGAAAGTTATAACGAGTTTTGTTCTATGCTCTTCCTCAGCGTTTTTTAAATTCATCCTGTATTCCACGAAAACTATATATGAATTCCACTGTTCGTTTGAAAATCACAGAATTCAGTAATAACTACAATTTGCTTCTCACACACTAAAAACTGATCATCAGGTTACAGTTTGTTGTGCAATAAGAGTTCAACAATGAAGAATGTCATTACACGAGCTGAAAGCGCTGGTGTCAGAGGGGTGATGGATGGAGTTACACTGGTAATGAGTATTGCACAATGACGGAGGGTCAGTTCAGGGCCCAGTCCAAGGAGGATAGGGAGATGACGACCCCTGATAGATGCAAAGGTCGAATGTCAGGCCTAACGACCCATCCTGTTGTCACATAGATCCACTCTTCGACCTTCTAGTCTGACGACCTCTCTAATCGACACATGAATCCACCCATTGACCTTCTAGTCTGACAACCTCTTTTGTCGACACGTGGATTCAAGCAGTCTGACGACCTCTCCTCCTCCTGCCGACACGTGGATCCAAGAAGCGAGTGTCCGCTCTAACGACCCCCCCCCTCCCCCTTTAACCTACACGAGGATGCTGGCAGTGAATCGGTCAGACACAAACGACCCCTTCTGTCAACTCCAGGACAAACACACTGTATCGGTCTGGGGATAACAACCTCTCGTTTCGACTCCATGAACCCGAACAGTGAATCGATCCGGGATAACGGTCCTCTCCTCCTCCTCCTGGAAGCCACTTGTGGGAAGATGGCTCCGCAACAGGCTTTAAAACTTCGTAAATTAAATTTTTCTCCTTTTGTACATGGGCAAAATTTTGACGATATGATCAATATTCTTTTTATTCAACATAATAGTGCTGTACTTTTCTCTGGTATATTATTTCAGGCGTTGTATCGCTCTTATGGTAAGAGGAATTTCCCCAAGCAATACTGCTGTTACTACTACTACTACTACTACTACTACTACTACTACTACTACTACTACTACTACTACTACTACTACTAATAATAATAATAATAATAATAATAATTTAGCACATTTTTGAATTGTTTGTTTTTCAAAGTTATCGTTATGACTGAATCTCTTGTGTACCTAAAACAATGCTTAAAAAACACTTAGTTTAGGTTATATCATGTGTGCTTGTAACTCATAGTCAGGATGATCAAAATTTATAACTTGCTCCTGTAACTGTATATACAATTTTCTATTCTTTTTATCTTTCTGATTATTTTTGTTTTTTTTGCTGACGTGTTCGGTGTAAGATTCTATTGAAGTGGCAGCGTTCATTCCACTTAGGAATTAGCATGATTCCACTGAGATATTAACATGATTCCACTTAAGAATCAGTATGAGACAACGTACGTTCTTCTGCTAATCTGTTGCTCAATAAATACGGTTGCGAGACCTTGTAAGCTCTGTGTGTGTGTCCCGACACAGGATATATACACAGACGTGTATGACTCTCACTGTATATATACTCTGAGAGCTTATTTTAATCCGTATTCTAGTTATTAAAATATTCTTAACTGGTCGTGAACAGGTAACAAGCAGCTGAAGCTGTTTGTCACCTATTCATTCGACAGCCTGTGTAGTCGACAGCCTCTGAACCCCATTAATTAACTAATCAACCATCCACACACCATGGGCATTATATCCACTTATGTGTTCTTGAGACAGGCATAATATGGCCATTATAACCCTCCTGGATGTCTATTAGATAGAGATATTCTCGAGACTCTGCCAAGGGGTGAAAGATTTATTTATCAATCCGGCGAAGTATATTACCCCAGGAATCCATCTCTCCCCCAGGGTAGCTTAGTGACGCGCCGCCAATAAATCTCTGACCGACGTAGTCAGCTCATGAATAAATCCGCACCTTATTTTCAGAGGTGATTGACAGGCCTGGAGTGTGTTCGGCTGCTCACCGCACATACGAACAAGTTACCATGGACGGAGCCTAATTTCACGTCCGTGAAGGTGACGAAGGTCTTTGTTAGCCGTATTTTGCGTATTATAAATCAGGCTTAGAAAGTCATTTAGAGGAAAGGCGTTTTGTCTTATGTTCAATGTTCTGATGCTCTTCAAAGGGCGAAACGTTGTTTCATTGGATACTAACTTGCCTGGAGGTGGTCAGGTTCTCCTTTGAGGCATTCTGGCGATCTTAGTTTACGAACTTTTATATTTATGGGGAAGCGCTAAATCCATAGAGGTGATACACTACTGAGGATTGAGTAGTCAGGTTTAACATGAGGAATAGTAAGGGGGCAGCTCCCATTCCTTGGATCAACAACTCCTCTCCGGCGTATCATAGAAACTCCTGAGAGAAAGTTCTTTGACAAAGTGCATTACAAAACGGAGGATCGACTCCACACAACTCCCAGCTCTGAATTACTAATACGAACCACACGTATCTTAAACACAATCTTCCCTTCGCGACTATTTACCCGTAAGTAAACATCGTCTGTTATAAAATACCTTTCCACGACCAATTCAGTTTTACACATATTTTTTTCACCCTCATTCACAGACCCCAAAAAATCTCACTATATAGAAGAGAATTGATAAGAAAATTTACGGTAAGTGATTTGCATACTAATAAAATTCTCAGTGTTTCAGCCTCTCTTTGCTCGTCGGAATTATTATTATGTTGACATCGTGATTGCAAATATGAAAAAAAAATACCACAGTGAAAATAGGAGATAAAATCTGAGCGCTTTCATGTGCTTACACACGCACATCTTCATTCCTCTGAAGATGTGTAAGCACGTGAAAGCGCTTAGGTTTCATTTCCTATTTTCACCGTGGCATTTTTTCTTACTGAATTATATCTACATTCTTATAATGGGTATATATAACCTTAAGGACACTGACACCTATACACAAATAACCCGCACATAGGAAAGAGGAGCTTACAACAACGTTACGGTCCAACTTGGACCATTTACAAAGTCACACTAACAAAAAGTAGAGAAGGAGGGGGTATATATAGGCCAGCAGATAGGGAATTAATTATTGACAGCTGTTATGCTCCTGGAAGACACTCGTTTATTCATCCTCCAGCGCGTCAACAGGAAAAAACTGCAATGAGTGTGAGAGGTTAGGCTGGAAAGACTTTTCACCGTTGTACATATATGGTCTACTGTACCCACAAGATGAAGAATTAGTCACATGTGTGACATCTGAGAATCTTCATTTGTAGACGTTTCGCCCACCAGTGGCGCTTTCAGTACAAGAATTTAATGTGAAGAATTATATACACAATGTGAGGTAATCTAATCCCCCAGTCTTGGAGATGGTGACGAGCATCCAGATGCTGCACACTTGTTACCTTTGTTCCACAGGTCGTTGGTAGAAATAAATGGTATACAATATTGTGACCCTTTATTGACTACTTTTCGCTCACACAGTAAGCTCTTTCAAGTCACAGATCTATCTGTGACTTAATAAAGCCCACTGTATGGGCGAAACGTTCTCAATAAAGGATCACGTTATACTGCATTTATGTCTAAGTGGTAGATAAGAGTGAGGAAGGTAGAATAACTAGTGTAAGGAGGAACGATGGGAGAGTAAGAAGCCCAGGACTGGACAAAAACTCGAGTCCAGGACTGGACGAGACCTCATGGACAAGTCTCCTTATACCTGTGGCACCCTGTTCACCTAGAAGTAAACAGATCCCTGAGTGTTGAGCGACTGTTGTGTATAGCATCCTGGGAGAAACGGGAGGAAGGGTGTAGTGGTAGTTTACTTTGGAGAGGACTGGTTAGGAAATTAACTGAGGTTGGATAACAATCCTTTGCCTGTTAATGAACTGAGGTTGAATAGCAACTCTTCCTTTGTTAATAGTTGAGGTTGAATAGCAACTCTTCCTTTGTTAATGAGTTGAGGTTGAATAGCAACTCTTCCTTTGTTAATGAGTTGAGGTTGAATAGCAACTCTTCCTTTGTTAATGAGTTGAGGTTGAATAGCAACTCTTCCTTGTTATGAGTTGAGTGAAGAATTTCCTTTAATGAGTTGGTTGAATAGCAACTCTTCCTTTGTTAATGAGTTGAGGTTGAATAGCAACTCTTCTTTTGTTAATGAGTTGAGGTTGAATAGCAACTCTTCCTTTGTTAATGAGTTGAGGTTGAATAGCAACTCTTCCTTTGTTAATGAACTGAGGTTGAATAGCAACTCTTCCTTTGTTAATGAGTTGAGGTTGAATAGCAACTCTTCATTTGTTAATGAGTTGAGGTTGAATAGCAACTCTTCCTTTGTTAATGAGCTGAGGTTGAATAGCAACTCTTCCTTTGTTAATGAACTGAGGTTGAATAGCAACTCTTCCTTTGTTAATGAACTGAGGTTGGAATAGCTAACTCTTTCCTTTGTAATGAACTGAGGTTGAATAGCTACACTCCTTTGGTAATGAGCGTGAAGGTTGGATAGCAACTCTTCCACTGTTAATGAGCTGAGGTTGGATAGCAACTCTTCCTTTGTTAATGAGCTGAGGTTGGATAGCAACTCTTCCACTGTTAATGAGCTTAGGTTGGATAGCAACTCTTCCACTGTTAATGAGCTGAGGTTGGATAGCAACTCTTCCTTTGTTAATGAGCTGAGGTTGGATAGCCAACTCTTCACTGTTATTATGACTTAGTTGATAGCAACTCTTCCACTGTTAATGAGCTGAGGTTGGTTTAGCAACTCTTCCTTGTTAATGAGCTGAAGTAGATAGCAACTCTTCCACGTATGACTTAGGTTGCGTAGCAACTCTTCCACTGTTTAATAGCGAGGTGAGCAACTCTTCCACTGTTAATGAGCTTAGGTTGGATAGCAACTCTTCCATTGTTAATGAGCTGAGGTTGGATAGCAACTCTTCCACTGTTAATGAGCTGAGGTTGGTTAATAGCTATTGGCCTGCAAATTTATCGTTGTAAACAAATCCAACCCCAGAGGCCTGTGTTTATTTACGAGCCTCGACACCTTCAAACACGTGAAGGGTAAATCGTGGTGCATTCTACAGACATAGTTCCAGTTCGCTTGTTTGCTGACCTCTTGGCCTCAACGCCTTCAAGACACCCAGCATTGCCTCCTTCTGGGTGGAGTTCTGGTTTTTATCCGCCCTGGCCTCCACGCGTTCAGCCTCTACCTCCTCGACCTCCTGCTTACTGACCCAGTGAGCATTTTGAATCACAACCCGTAAGATGCAGAGTTCGATTCCCTGCATTCACCACAAACACAGTCAACCACCACTACTACTACTACTATTACTACAATCACTACTACCACCACTATTACTGCTACTACTACTACACTACTTTCTACTACCCTGACTACACTATTTACTACGAACACTATCTTTTTTTACTACCACAGCTTGATAATGTTGGCATTGATGGCGAATTTTGATAAGGTCAACCACAAGATATTTGCCAACACACATTATCACGGTTCTTACTACCGCAGAAGTCATCCATCTTGTTCTTACTACCGCAGGAGCCATCTATCGCGTTCTTACTACCACAGGAGCCATCTATCGCGTTCTTACTACCACAGGAGCCATCTATCGCGTTCTTACTACCACAGGAGCCATCTATCGCGTTCTTACTACCGCAGGAGCCATCTATCGAGTTCTTACTACCGCAGGAGCCATCTATCTTGTTCTTACTTCCGCAGGAGCCATCCATCTTGTTCTTACTACCGCAGGAGCCATCTATCGCGTTCTTACTACCGAAGAAGCCATCCATCTTGTTCTTACTACTGCAGGAGCCATCTATCGCGTTCTTACTACCGCAGGAGCCATCTATCGCGTTCTTACTACCGCAGGAGCCATCTATCGCGTTCTTACTACCGCAGGAGCCATCCATCTTGTTCTTACTACCGCAGGAGCCATCCATCTTGTTCTTACTACCGCAGTAGCCATCTATCTTGTTCTTACTACCGCAGGAGCCATCTATCTTGTTCTTACTACCGCAGGAGCCATCCATTTTGTTCTTACTACCGCAGGAGCCATCTATCTTGTTCTTACTACCGCAGGAGCCATCTATCTTGTTCTTACTACCGCAGGAGCCATCCATCTTGTTCTTACTACCGCAGTAGCCATCTATCTTGTTCTTACTACCGCAGGAGCCATCCATTTTGTTCTTACTACCGCAGTAGCCATCCATCTTGTTCTTACTACCGCAGGAGCCATCCATCTTGTTCTTACTACCGCAGGAGCCATCTATCGTGTTCTTATTACCGCAGGAGCCATCTATCTTGTTCTTACTACCGCAGGAGCCATCCATCTTGTTCTTACTACCGCAGTAGCCATCCATCTTGTTCTTACTACCGCAGGAGCCATCTATCTTGTTCTTACTACCGCAGGAGCCATCCATCTTGTTCTTACTACCGCAGGAGCCATCTATCTTGTTCTTACTACCGCAGGAGCCATCCATCTTGTTCTTACTACACCGCAGGAGCCATCTATCTTGTTCTTACTACCGCAGGAGCCATCCATCTTGTTCTTACTACCGCAGTAGCCATCCATCTTGTTCTTACTACCGCAGGAGCCATCCATCTTGTTCTTACTACCGCAGGAGCCATCTATCTTGTTCTTACTACCGCAGGAGCCATCCATCTTGTTCTTACTACCGCAGGAGCCATCCATCTTGTTCTTACTACCGCAGGAGCCATCTATCTTGTTCTTACTACCGCAGGAGCCATCTATCTTGTTCTTACTACCGCAGGAGCCATATATCGTGTTCTGGTAGTCTTGGTATCAATCTCCAGAGAGTGTTCTTTTCTCCCCGCCCAACCCGGATACCAGGTATGTTAGGTAAGGTTTTCGTCAGGAAACAAGCGAAGTGTTGATAGACTGACTACCTTAAAGCTGCTTCTCTCTCCATCGCTGTATTAATCTGTATTTGACTGAAGAAGTCTGCTCTGCAGGCGAAACGTTCCGTCCCTACTCTCCTCTCGTATGTATATATATATATATATATATATATATATATATATATATATATATATATATATATATATATATATAATATATAATATAGACTGGTTCCCTTACCTTCGTGTATTAGTGCGACTATTTAATGGATGATGTTGGACTGAAACGTTGCATATGCGAGTTATTTGTTCATTATCTTATTCATCATACACAGATATATTTCTGAGTATCCTCAGATATCTCCGGATACAACTCCTCCCCCAGAGATAGGCCTCTCTCCTGATTTTTCTCCCCTGAGAGACAAAATGCGTTTACTGATGTCACACTCCAGTTGATTGATGTCTCACTCCTGTTTATTAATCTCACGCTACGGTTTATTGATGTCACAGTTCGACTTACTGATGTCACAATTCGGTTTATTGATGTCATAATTCGGTTTATTGATGTCACAATTCAGTTTATTGATGTCACAATTCGGCTTATTGATGTCACAATTCGGTTTATTGGGGTAGATGAATAGAGATAAAGAAAAAATAATCGAAATAAATCTCTATGACAGTTTCCTGGACTGATCCTCAAACTGTGTATTTCTCCATGGTGGCTATGCAAGGCAGGCGAGCGGCTGTTGATTCGAGGAAATGGAGTTGAAGTTAGCTTAACTTGCCCCAAACCTGGATTGTCTCCCATTTTCCAGGAGTTGTGTGACCCCCTACGGTTTAGAGCTTCCCGGTCAATGTAATAATAATAATAATAATAATAATAATAATAATAATAATAATAATAATAAGTAATATATAATAATAACTAATAATAATAATAATAATAATAATAATAATAATAATAATTAAGATTATTATTATTATTATTATTATTATTATTATTATTATTATTATTATTATTATTATTATTATTATATTATTATTATAGTGCCTGATAGTGCTAAAAAGTGTAGGAAAGGAGGTCCAGGTGGCACTCTTGAAGGTTGTTAAATATTAAAGGAGTGACAGGTAAGTGGCAGTGAGACTGGCACTTCCGGTCCTCGGAGGCATTGTCACTCCCATCACTTTTAAGACTTTTTAATTTAGGAAGATGATATATATATATATATATATATATTTTATATATATATATATATATATATATAAAAAATATATATATATATAAATATTTATATATATATATAATATATATATATATATATATATATATATATAAAAAAAAAAAGCGCAAAACAACCACTCTGAAAGAATAGAGAAATTCCAAGCGCTTTCGTGACTACTCACATTATCAAGGAACTATGAAAGTAAAGCATCCAAGGAAGCTATATAAGGGGTCTGGCCACACCTCACTATCAGATCCCACAACGGTTAAACACCTGACGGCGCCGACCCAACTTGGATAGGTCCTTTGCACAACTCACCCACAAACTATTCTACCCAAGAAAATTTAAAAATTATTTGTCCAGTGTATTATTAAATTCTTCCCAAATTCTTTTAATTATAAATGGATTAATTTATATAAACCAAAGGAAATATTCATATTATTGTCAAAACTGCTTTTTATGAAACAAGATTCAATTATATTCCTGTCGACCATGGACTTGCTTGATACTACTTTCTCAACTTTTTGAAAATCAATTGGATGGTTAAAATCTCTTACATGAATAAATAGAGCATTGGGAATCTTGTCCAGTTCTAATGCTATATTTATGTTGTTTTAATCTTAGTTCGAGATTTTTACCAGTTTGACCGTAATAAATTTTATCGCAAATTTTACAAGGAATCTTATAGACACATCCATCAGCATTTTGGGGGGAATTCTTTATCAAAAGTTTTTTTACTGTATGAAGATTTTTGAATACAACTTTAATATTAAAAGTCTTAAGAAGAGAAGGCATATCAACCAAGTTTTTCATGGTAAGGGAGAACCAACATATTTTTAGTTGAATAAGGCTGGTTGTCCCTTTTTGGATTGTAAAAAGTATTTCTAGCAACATTAAAAGATTTATCAATTACATTTCTTGGTATTTTAAATCATTACTATTTCATAAATTTTGGATATTTCCTCATCTATGAACTCAGGACTACAAATTCGTAAAGCTCTCAAAAACATTGATGAGAAAACAGACAGTTTGACTCTATCTTGATGCGAGGAATAATAGTGGACATAGGAACAGTTATTTGTAGGTTTTCTGTAAATTTTAAATTTGAATTCATTATTACCCTTAATAATTAAAACATCTAGAAAAGGCAATGAGTTATTTTCTTCAAACTCAACAGTACAGTTTATAGAATGGGCTAAGATATTTAATTTTCCAAGGAAATGGTGTATATCTACATTTTTGGGCATTAGACGTCTATGCCCAAAAATGTAGATATACACCATTTCCTTGGAAAATTAAATATCTTAGCCCATTCTATAAACTGTACTGTTGAGTTTGAAGAAAATAACTCATTGCCTTTTCTAGATGTTTTAATTATTAAGGGTAATAATGAATTCAAATTTAAAATTTACAGAAAACCTACAAATAACTGTTCCTATGTCCACTATTATTCCTTCGCATCAAGATAGAGTCAAACTGTCTGTTTTCTCATCAATGTTTTTGAGAGCTTTACGAATTTGTAGTCCTGAGTTCATAGATGAGGAAATATCCAAAATTTATGAAATAGGTAATGATTTAAAATACCCAAGAAATGTAATTGATAAATCTTTTAAAGTTGCTAGAAATACTTTTTACAATCCAAAAAGGGACAACCAGCCTTATTCAACTAAAAATATGTTGGTTCTCCCTTACCATGAAAACTTGGTTGATATGCCTTCTCTTCTTAAGACTTTTAATATTAAATTTGTATTCAAAAATCTTGATACAGTAAAAAAAACTTTTGATAAAGAATTCCCCCAAAATGCTGATGGATGTGTCTATAAGATTCCTTGTAAAATTTGCGATAAAATTTATTACGGTCAAACTGGTAAAAATCTCGAACTAAGATTAAAGCAACATAAATATAGCATTAGAACTGGACAAGATTCCAATGCTCTATTTATTCATGTAAGAGATTTTAACCATCCAATTGATTTTCAAAAAGTTGAGAAAGTAGTATCAAGCAAGTCCATGGTCGACACGAATATAATTGAATCTTGTTTCATAAAAAGCAGTTTTGACAATAATATGAATATTTCCTTTGGTTTATATAAATTAGATCCATTTATAATTAAAAGAATTTGGGAAGAATTTAATAATACACTGGACAAATAATTTTTAAAATTTTATGGGGAGAATATTTGTTTTAAAGTGAAAAGATATCCAATTTGGTCGGCCGCATTTTAACCTTGTTCAAAAGGTTTTTGGGCCAACCCTTAAATCCTTGGGTTTTATTTAATAGTTCCTTATAATGTTTGGAGTTAAAAACCTTTGGAAAATTTTTTTTTCTTTAGATGGGTTTTGTTTTGCAATTCTAAATCCCCTGTTTTATTGTATCTTATTGCAATTATATAATTTATTATTATATATTTAATAATAAATTAATTTTATTTTAATTTTTATATTAAATAATTTTTAAAATTTAACAATATAATATATATATATAAAAATTTAATATATATATATTAATATATATATTATATATTTAATAATATAAATAATAATATTAATTATAAAGAATAATATAATATATAAATATATAAATATTAATATATATAATAATATATATATATAATAAATCATAGAAGAGAGAGAGATTTTCAAATTCATCTTCCTGTACGCCCTTTCTACTGGAAAGGGATCGGGATCCTCTTAGAAAAGGTCCATAAAACTCTGTGTCTTTTGCCGGGGCGGAAGTTCCGGGTCATAAATCATCTCTTCATCACTGTGAACAAGAAAGGGTAACTTTTTTAGCACGCTGGGGTGTGGGGTGTGTGTGTGTTTGATGTCCTACCAAAATTGTACCACCTAGTTGGGGTTTGCGGGGTCGATCCGAGCTCCGGGCCCCGCCTCTTCACTGACGCTACAGGCACTCCCCCTGACCCGTGACTTTATCATACCTCGCTAAAGCTATGTATAGATCCTGCCCCCACTACATCGCTTTATTTATTTATTTATTTATTTAGAAATTTTAGCATACATACAGAGGTACAAAAAAATACAGGTAAGAGCAGCATGCCAAACTATTCCACTTACTGACTACTCTGTGGCTGAAAAAATACTTCCTAACATCCCTGTGATTCATCTGTGTCTTCAACTTCCAACTGTGTCCCCTTGTTACTGTGTCCAATCTCTGGAACATCCTGTCTTTGTCCACCTTGTCAATTCCTCTCAGTATTTTGTATGTCGTTATCATGTCCCCCCTATCTCTCCTGTCCTCCAGTGTCGTCAGGTTGATTTCCCTTAACCTCTCCTCGTAGGACATACCTCTTAGCTCTGGGACTAGTCTTGTTGCAAACCTTTACACTTTCTCTAGTTTCTTTACGTGCTTGGCTAGGTGTGGGTTCCAAACTGGTGCCGCATACTCCAATATGGGCCACGTACACCCGGGGCACAGGATCCTGAACGATTCCTTATTAAGATGTCGGAATGCTGTTCTGAGGTTTGCTAAGGCGCCCATATGCTACAGCAGTTATTTGGTTGATGTGCACTTCAGAGAATGTGCCTGGTGTTAACTCACCCCAAGATCTTTTTCCTTGAGTGAGGTTTGTAGTCTCTGGCCCCCTAGACTGTACTCCATCTGCGGTCTTCTTTGCCCTTCCCTAATCTTCATGACTTTGCACTTGGTGGGATTGAACTCCAGGAGCCAATTGCTGGACCAGGTCTGCAGCCTGTGTGTGTGTGTGTGTGTGTGTGTGTGTGTGTGTGTGTGTGTGTGGGGTGTGTGTGTGTGTGTGTGTGTGTGTGTGTGTGTGTGCAATCAGTCACTGATTTATGAAACGTATTTACCCGGCCCTATTAAATTAGTGTAGCATTTTGAAACCAGTTTTAATCCGCGATTGACCTAAAAATAATATTGGAGGTTGGATCATTAAATGTCCAGAGACCAGCACAGCACTGACCAGATGGCGAGCACTTGCTACGGTCAGAGACCAGCACAGCACTGATCAGATGGCGAGCACTTGCTACGGTCAGAGACCAGCACAGCACTGACCAGATGCCGAGCATTTGCTACGGTCACAGAGGAAGAAGAAAAAAACGTCAAAGTGGGACCACTTCCCACCTGCTGGGTCTTGTCAGGACCGGTCTGCCCAGCTCACTCTTGCTTGTTGCTACTGACGGTACCTGACGACACCTAATGTCAGCTGACGCCCGCTGACGACAGCTTGAAACCCATGCACACCAGCGACGTCATATACGGCATCCGACAGCAAAACGCAATGTCGGTTGACGCCCCTCCCTGACGTGTTGTAGGCAGTGTTGGTGTGTCCCAAGACCCTGTCTAACCCACATCCTCCCGCAAATTTCTCTTTTCTTTCTTATGAATTGACTGATAAATCTTTGGCTAATTAGCTGTTCAACAGATTATTAATTTTGCACCAAAACTGTCGTAGCAGTCCCCCATCACCTCGCTAAAATTAACATGATATAATTTAACTTAGGCCAAATCTCCAAGAAAATCTCTAAGACAGTGGGCATACTATTAAAGATTCGGTAATATGTTCCACAACCAGCTCTCCTTGCCCTGTATCACTCACTCATTTACCCCTGTCTCACCTGTGGAATTTGTGTATGGGGTTCAACAACAATAAATCATCTCAGACCACTAATAACACAGCAAAAGGCTGCAGTCAGAATGATAACAAATTCCCACTCCAGACAGCACACTCCACCAATATTCAAAAGTCTTAACTTACTCACCATAGAGAACATCCATACTATTATTGTACCTAGTACATACATAGAACACTACACTCAAATATTAACCCTCCCCTCAAACTTCTCCTTACCAACCTTAACAGGACACACGACCATAACACAAGGCACAGATCACTCTTTGATTTTCTCCGTGCCCATCTCACACTATGTAAAAACTCTATGCACATAAAGGGCCCAAAAAATTTGGAATTCATTACCAGTGAATACCAAAGGAACCCAATCTGTACATCAATTCAAGACTCTTCTTAAAAACTACCTACTCACCCAAGACTAAATACTCAGTACCTAACGTTACCAACAAAGGTACCACATCACTCTCCACAACCTCAGATTATAATTACTCACTGTGTTACTCAACCTCAGAACCCCAAAAGTAACTGCTCAGAGTACAATAAATTCTCAAATTTTAACGCAAATATTTTAATGCAAATATTGAAAAACACATATTTAACATAAGTATAACTTGTTGTATAATTACTGCAACCTGATCAAACTATGTTTTGTATGTCTAGTGTTAAAATAATCAATAATCTGTTAAGTTTAGACTGCCCGTAATGCCAAGGTATGATACCGGCTCTTTGCACTACAAATCATTTTAAACCCTCACTGTAAACTACGTATGTATATATACTACCTACAATATGTCAACCACATTGTAAACCTGCAAGGAAATGAAAAAAATCTAAATCTAAATCTAAATCTACTCAACCTATCTTAGGTCAGCCTAAATTTATTTAGTATTGCTGAATGTCAGAAGAATATATTTAGCAGATAAACAGTATACACCGGGATGTGTATATCTCTCAGTGTGTATATTCTGAATTAGTAACCCAGAGAGTTAGCCCTGTGTATCACTAATATTGATAGCATCCCTTCAGGGACATCAGTACGAGGGACAGTCAGAGATGTCAGCCCTGAACAACGCTTACAGCATGCCTTCAGTCGACTTCAGTAAGAAAGTAAGAGACGTCAGCCTTGAACATCACTGACAGCATCCCTTCAGTGGACATCAATGAGACAGTAACAGACGTCAACCCTGAGTAACACTGACAGTATCCCGTCAGTTGACATCAGTAAGAGGGACAGTGAAAGGCGTCAGCACTGGTCAATACTGGCAGCATCTCGTCACCCTCGTGTAAGATCTGCAGTTGTAAACAAACCACAAATTGACGGAGATAACATCTTGTCACACAGACCAGACACACGAGATAACTTACTGGACACTCGTAGATATTTGCAAGTTGTATTATCTTAGTAGAGTAAGACTGAGTGGATTATTATTATTATTATTATTATTATTATTATTATTATTATTATTATTATTATTATTATTATTATTATTATTATTATGTTTTTATTATTATTATTTTATTATTATTATTATTATTATTATTATTATTATTAATATTATTATTATTATTATTATTATTGTTATTATTATTATTTTTATTATTACTATGTTTATTGCTATTGTCATTATAGTTATTGTTATTAATAATAATAATAATTATAATATTATTATTAACTGAATGACCCGCCAGGTTTGGCGGGTCATTCATGTGAAGCTCAAGACCCTCTCATTACTAGCTAATGCATCTATATCTAATGTATCTGTGTCTAATGTATCTGTGTATAATGTATCGGTGTCTAATGTCTCTGTCTAATGTATCTATATCTAATATATCAGCATCGAAAATCTCTGCATCTAATTTATCTGCGTATAATGTGTATTATTTATGTATCTCATGACACATACGCCTCATCCAGGTGTTATTTCAATACAAAATGCTCCTTAAGAATTTGTAAATGGTCATGTTGATGTGTAACAAGCCATTGTTTACCTCTGAGACAGGATGCTCATTCCCGTGAGGGAATCCTGTCTAGTGAATAAACAGAAGAATGGGCGGAGACTCGAACCTTGGTCCTGGCACGTAGTAGTCCCAATTCTATGCCAGCAAGACGGTGGTGCCGGCTCACGTTATTTTTTGCCCTAGTACCTTCATTACATATATTGATAACACAAAATTGTAGCGCTGGGCGAGCCACCCGCGAGAGGCGTTACCAGCAGATTACTGCATGACGCTGCATGATGCTGCACGATGCTGCACGATACTGGAGGAGGAGCAACAACCCCAGCGTTGCTGCATGATGCTGCACGATGCTGGGGAAGGAGCAACAACCCCTGCGTTGCTGCATGATGCAAGAGACAAGCTACAAGCATAGTGTTGCATGTTGCTGATGGTTGAGAGAAGGGGACAAGTGTTGCTCTCACGGACATAAAGTTGCAGCACTTGATGTACGTTGTTAATTGTTGATGAGGAACAGTGCAGTTGTTGCAGAGGTACAGTGCAACTGTTGCAGATGAAGAATACATTTGTTGGAGAGGTACAATACTAATGTTAAAAAGGAACAATACCACTGTTGCAAATGAACAATACAATTGTTGCAAAGGAAGAATGCAGTTGCTGCATAGGTACAATTGTTGCAGAGAACCAATACAATTGTTGCAGAGGTGCAATATTATTGTTGCATAGGTACAATAAATACTCACAGAGAGAGAATGCAATATCTTACTAGATTTATATACTGATCTCGTTACACACACAAATATTCTATACACATTCGTATGCACGTACAAGGACACACACGCACACACACACCACACACACACACACACACACACACACACACACACACACACACACACACACACACACACACACACACACACACACCTTATGAAGAAGAAGGTACACCTATTCACTATATCATCTTCCTAATTCTTTACATGTTCAGTTTGAACACTGTCTTCAGTCTAAGGACTTTCACATCCAACTGAACCACAAGTGAACTAAACACTTGATAAGATGAACAAGCTTTGAACAAGACTTAGGAGCAGACAAGTGTTACGGCTAATGATCCTTCTAACCATTAGCGTTGAATGAATTAAGAGAAGTGTAACACTGAGTTTTAATTATGCTTGTTATCCCCTGATCTGGAATTGACTGGAATATTTTTTTTTTTTTGGGGGAGGTGGGGGAGGCTTGATCTATTATTTTATTTTCCAAATTAACAAGGAGGAAATATTAAAATGACAATATTGACAAAGATAAAACTCCTAAAACAGCTATCCTTCAGAGGGTAAAAAGTGGTCGCCGCCAATCCTGTTTGGCTACGGAACTATCGTAAGAGCAATGTCCCTTACTGCGGATAATGTGAGTGTGTGAGTGTGTGTGAGTGTGTGTGTGAGTGTGTGTGTGTGTGTGTGAGTGTATGAGTGTCTCCCACTGTACAATAATCACAGACACGGCTGGAAGGGGGGAAGGTGCCGAGTAATTCCTGCACAAGGAGATTTGTAAGCGAGAGAAAAAATAAACATAACCATCGTTCATCAGAGATTTGCATCAGAGGAACAAGAAAGGAGAATACATTTACCGTCAGATATGAACGATCAGAATCTGCGACAAACGCGATTCCGCATCAATTTATAAGATTAAGTCTATACTTCTACATGATGCGTCTTCTGTTCTTTGTACATTTGGGTAGAATAAAAAGCGTGTATGTAGTATTCTGTTGTAACAACGTTTCGCTCTGTGTAAAGGTATTTTAAGTCTGGTTATATATATATATATATATATATATATATATATATATATATATAATATATATATATATATATATATATATATATATATATAAAAAATATCACACACACACACACACACACACAGGCGCATATAACAGGGAGGGCACTGCAATGGATCAGGGAATACCTGACAGGGAGGCAACGACGAGTCATGGTACGTGAAGAGGTATCACAGTGGACGACTGTGACGAGCGGGGTCCCACAGGGGTCAGTTCTAGGACCAGTGCTATTTTTGATATATGCGAACAACATGATGGAAGGAATAGACTCTGAAGTGTCCCTATTCGCAGATGATGTGAAGCTGATGAGAAGAATTAAATAGGATGAGGATGAGGCAGGACTGCAAAGAGACCTGGACAGGCTGGACATTTGGTCCAGAAACTGGCTTCTCGAATTCAACCCTGCCAAATGCAAAGTCATGAAGATTGGGGAGGGGCAAAGAAGACCGCAGACAGAGTATAGGCTAGGTGGACAAAGACTACAGGCCTCACTCAGGGAGAAAGACCTTGGGGTGACCATAACACCGAGCACGTCACCGGAGGCACACATCAACCAAATAACTGCTGCAGCATACGGGCGCCTGGCAAACCTGAGAATAGCGTTCCGATACCTTAATAAGGAATCGTTCAAGACACTGTACACTGTGTATGTTAGGCCCATACTGGAGTATGCAGCACCAGTCTGGAACCCACACCTGGTCAAGCACGTCAAGAAGTTAGAGAAAGTACAAAGGTTTGCAACAAGGCTAGTCCCAGAGCTCAGGGGAATGTCGTACGAGGAAAGGGTGAGGGAAATTGGACTGACGACACTGGAGGACCGAAGGGCCAGGGGAGACATGATAACGACATACAAGATACTGCAGGGAATAGACAAGGTGAACAGAGATAGGATGTTCAAGAGAGGGGACACAAAAACAAGGGGTCACAACTGGAAGCTGAAGACTCAGACGAGTCATAGGTACGTTAGGAAGTATTTCTTCAGTCACAGAGTCGTCAGAAAGTGGAATAGCCTAGCAAGTGAAGTAGTGGAGGCAGGAACCATACATAGTTTTAAGAAGAGGTATGACAAAGCTCAGAAAGCAGAGAGGGAGAGGACCTAGTAGCGATCAGTGAAGAGGCGGGGCCAGGAGCTGAGTCTCGACCCCTGCAACCACAATTAGGTGAGTACAATTAGGTGAGTACACACACACACACACACACACACACACACACACACACACACACACACACACACACACGCACGCACGCTCAGACGCTCCTGGAGTTCAACCCCACCAAGTGCAAAGTCATGAAGATTGGGGAAGGGCAAAGAAGACCGCAGACGGAGTACAGTCTAGGGGGCCAGAGACTACAAACCTCACTCAAGGGAAAAGATCTTGGGGTGAGTATAACACCAGGCACATCTCCTGAAGCGCACACCAACCAAATAACTGCTGCAGCATATGGGCGCCTAGTAAACCTCAAAACAGCATTCCGACATCTTAATAAGGAATCATTCAGGACCCTGTACACCGTGTACGTTAGGCCCATAATGGAGAATGCGGCACCAGTTTGGAACCCACACCTAGCCAAGCACGTAAAGAAACTAAAGAAAGTGCAAAGGTTTGCAACAAGACTAGTCCCAGAGCTAAGAGGTATGTCCTACGAGGAGAGGTTAAGGGAAATCAAGCTGACGACACTAGAGGACAGGACAGATAGAGGGGACATGATAACGACATACAAAATACTGAGAGGAATTGACAAGGTGGACAAAGACAGGATGTTCCAGAGATTGGACACAGTAATAAGGGACAAAGTTGGAAGTTGAAGACACAGATGAATCACAGGGATGTTAGGAAGTATTTTTTCAGCCACAGAGTAGTCAGTAAGTGGAATAGTTTGGGAAGCGATGTAGTGGAGGCAGGATCCATACATAACTTTAAGCAGAGGTATGATAAAGCTCACGGCTCAGGGAGAGTGACCTAGTAGCGATCAGTGAAGAGGCGGGGCCAGGAGCTTGGACTCGACCCCTGCAACCTCAACTAGGTGAGAACTAGGTGAGTACACACACACACACACACACACACACACACACACACACACACACACACACACATATAGGTTTAAGATGAGGTTTGATAAAGCTCATGGAGCAGGGAGAGAGTGGATCTAGTAGCCATCAGTGAAGAGGCAGGGCCAGGAGCTATGAATCGACCCCTGCAACCATAATTACGTGAATACAAATAGGTGAGTACAACGTGGATGGGACGTGGTTTGCGTTGGACTGGGCGTTGATCGCATCCACGTGTGAACGTATCAAGGGGCCACGCCAGGAACACAAAGGTCCCCCATGCGGTGTAAAGTGTCAAGGGCGTATATCGAGTGCAGTGCACGATGGCGCTAACTAAAAGGGGCAAAAGTGTGTACCGACGGTGCCTCTCCGCCCTCCTCCACTTCCTCTCTTCCCACCTCCTCAAACATGACAAAAACAACCCCATGAGTAAATGTAAACAAGCCCACATATTAGGACTGAGAAAATGGAGGACTGTTTAGGGGGTCATGGATCATTATCAAACAACTCCTTAAGCTAATTTCCTACGCTCTGGTCTGAGCTTAGCACTAGGGATCTAGGACATTTGGCTGACGGACACTTCTCCGACGGACATCTGACTAAATGGACATTTATCCTAATGGACTTATGGTCGAACTGGCATTCATCACAGCATATTTCCCTAACACAAACATAAAATAAACAAAAAAATAAACAAGCCTAGCCTAAGCTAAACTAATTATCCATTCAGTCTACTGTCCGTTCGGCCAAATGGCTGTCGGAGCAATGTCCGTTCGGCCAATTGTTCTTTGGTCAATTGTCTGTCGGCCAAGTGTCTCTCGGTCACCCGCCCGATATTCAGATTTCAACTTCCTGAGTATTGAAACTGCTGGTCCAGGTATATGCAGTACATTAATAATTTCACGGGAAGCACTAAAATCGCAATTTCGGGGGGGGGGGGGAAGGCACACAGGCCAACTCCTGAGGAACGAGAGGTAAACAGGTTTGATGCAGGTACAGATCAGACTCTTTTTCTTGGATCAAGAGACCTTCAGACCAGTGAGACAACGTAAGCTCTCTACTCACTCTTCTCATCTGAGATCATTACTGAGATTTCACGAAAGGCCAAACTTCTGCCACTTTCTGTAACACGTAGGACTGTACCAACATACCCTACTATCATACTGTCATGTTACAAACATCCTGTACCAACATACCCTACTATCATACTGTCATGTTACAAACATCCTGGACCAACATACCATACTATCATACTGTCATGTTACAAACATCCTGTACCAACATACCATACTATCATACTGTCATGTTACAAACATCCTGTACCAACATACCATACTATCATACTGTCATGTTAAAAAACACCCTGGAACAACATCCCTTTTCTATATACGTCTGTACAAACACCCTTAACATACCCTACTATCATACTGTCATTTTTACAAACATCCTGTACCAACATACCATACTATCATACTGTCATGTTACAAACATCCTGTACCAACATACCATACTATCATACTGTCATGCTACAAACATCCTGGAGCAACATACCCTACTATCATACTGTCATGTTACAAACATCCTGGACCAACATACCTCATTATCATACTGTCATGTTACAAACATCCTGTACCAACATACCATACTATTATACTGTCATGTTACAAACATCCTGTACCAACATACCATACTATCATACGGGTCATTTTAAACAAACATCCTGTACCAACATACCATACTATCATACTGTCATGTTACAAACATCCTGTACCAACATACCATACTATCATACTGTCATGTTACAAACATCCTGTACCAACATACCATACTATCATACTGTCATGTTACAAACATCCTGGAGCAACTTTACCCTACTATCATACTGTCATTTTTACAAACATCCTGGACCAACATACCATACTATCATACGGTCATGTTAAAAACATCCTGAAACCAACATACCATACTTATCATACTGTCATGTTACAAACATCCTGGACCAACATACCATACTATCATACTGTCATGTTACAAACATCCTGGACCAACATACCCTACTATCATACTGTCATGTTACAAACATCCTGGACCAACATACCCTACTATCATACTGTCATGTTACAAACATCCTGAAACCAACATACCATACTATCATACTTTTCATGTTAAAAAACATCCGGGAAACCAACATACCATACTATCATACTGTCATGTTACAAACATCCTGGACCAACATACCCTACTATCTTTACTGTCATGTTACAAACTCCTGTACCAACATACCCTACTATCACACTGTCATGTTACAAACATCCTGTCCCAAAACATACCATACTATCATACTGCCATGTTAAAAAACACCCTGTACCAACATCCATACTATCATACTGTCATGTTACAAACACCCTGTACCAACATACCATACTATCAATACTGCCCATGTTACAAACATCCTGTCCAACATACATACTATCATACTGTCATGTTACAAACATCCTGTACCAACATACCATACTATCATACTGTCATGTTACAAACATCCTGGAGCAACATACCCTACTATCATACTGTCATGTTACAAACATCCTGGACCAACATACCATACTATCATACTGTCATGTTACAAACATCCTGTACCAACATACCATACTATCATACTGTCATGTTACAAACATCCTGGACCAACATACCATACTATCATACTGTCATGTTACAAACATCCTGGACCAACATACCATACTATCATACTGTCATGTTATAAACATCCTGTACCAACATACCATAATCTTAATTAACAGTGGAAATAATCATTCAAAACATCCTGAGATCTTTTAGATTGTTAATTCGTATTTAGGTTAAAAATCTTTCGAATATACAATTTATCTGAGCACTTACATCAAAAATACTTGATCGGTGTACTGGGAGATAAACATCTCTGGGAGATAAACATCTCTGGGAGATAAACATCTCTGGGAGATAAACATCTCTGGGAGATAAACATCTCTGGGAGATAAACATCTCTGGGAGATAAACATCTCTGGGAGATAAACATCTCTGGGAGATAAACATCTCCCAGTACAAACAGTGAGAGACAAACAAGTTTTAAGATAGTATCTTGTTTATGAGTTAGTAGTGATAGACTAAGAAAGGTAAACTAACATTATCTTGATGGGCCAAGAATATGAGACGATGGTACAAAAATAATAATATTCTTCTGAAAATCTATATTCACGATAAAACTCGAAATAGATTCAAATTTGGAAACGTTCGTCTTCAGAAAATAAGTTTATTATACACTAAATAAAACAAACTGGCTACATACATTTCTGGAATAAAATTTTCACTTAAAAAACGTACGGAGCAGATTTACTACAGAGTTTCAAGAACAGGTTGAGCAAACGTATGAAGGACAACGATAGTGTGGAGAAAAATATATATATTCCGTCTTATCTGTGTTCAATTTTTTCCTTTCTCTCCCTTCTTGGTATTTCTCCTCGCTCTGTAAAATTTTGGGGCCTGTTTCCTATTCTCTGCTTATTTATAATTTGGGTTTTCTCTTATCTCGATTTTTATTCTTGGTCTGGGGTTAGTATATGTTTGGGGGTTAACGCTTCAGGTGACGCCGCCTTCCCTCCCTTTTTTCTTTAACCCCTCTTCTTAAAACCTGGGGGAACCCCTAACCCCCTCTTTTACCTTCCCCTCTATCCCCCCTCTTCTTATCTCCCCTCCTCCCTTTTTTATTTTTCCTCCTCCTCTTTCTTATCCTCCTCCTCCTCTTTCTTATCCCCTCTCCCCTTTCTTTCCTCTCCTCCTCTTTCTTATCCTCCTCCTTTCCCCTTTCTTATCCTTTCCCCCTCCTCTTTCTTATCCTCCTCCTCCTCTTTCTTATCTTCCTCCTCCTCTTTCTTATCCTCCTCCTCCTCTTTTTATCTTCCTCCTCCTTTTCTTATCCTCCTCCTCCTCTTTCTTATCTTCCTCTCCTTTTCTTATCCTCCTCCTCCTCTTTCTTACCTTTCCCCCTCCTCCTTTTTTTATCCTCCTCCTCCTCTTTCTTATCCTTTCCCCCTCCTCTTTCTTATCCTCCTCCTCCTCTTTCTTATCTTCCTCCTCCTCTTTCTTATCCTCCTCCTCCTCTTTCTTATCTTCCTCCTCCTCTTTCTTATCCCCCTCTCCTCTTTCTTATCTTCCTCCTCCTCTTTTTTTATCCTCCTCCTCCTCTTTCTTATCTTCCTCCTCCTCTTTCTTATCCTCCTCCTCCTCTTTCTTATCTTCCTCCTCCTCTTTCTTATCCTCCTCCTCCTCTTTCTTATCTTCCTCCTCCTCTTTCTTATCCTCCTCCTCCTCTTTCTTATCTTTTCCCCCTCCTGTTTCTTTTCCTCCCTTTTTTCCTTTCCCCCTTTTCTTATTTTTTTTCTCCCTCCCGTTCTTAACCTCCTACTCCTTTTCCCATCGCAAACTTAGCGTGATCATTTATCCTGGTCGGTTTGAGCGGCAAATAACGTGATGAAAGAAACTTATATGGAAAAGATTTAGTTGTGTGTTGTCAGCAGGACCCACACGGAAACCTGACCCACCAGTCTGTTCCAAAACCTGACCCACCAGTCCGTTCCAAAACCTGACCCACCAGTCCGTTCCAAAACCTGACCCACCAGTCTGTTCCAAAACCTGACCCCCCAGTCCGTTCCAAAACCTGACCCACCAGTCCCCTTCCAAAACCTGACCCACCAGTCCGTTCCAAAACCTGACCACCAGTCCGTTCCAAAACCTGACCCACCAGTCCGTTCCAAAACCTGACCCACCCGTCCGTTCCAAAAACCCGACCCACCATTTCCCTTCCAAAACCTGACCCACCAGTCCGTTCCAAAACCTGACCCACCAGTCCGTTCCAAAACCTGACCCACCAGTCCGTTCCAAAACCTGACCCACCAGTCCGTTCCAAAACCTGACCCCCCAGTCCGTTCCAAAACCTGACCCACCAGTCCGTTCCAAAACCTGACCCACCAGTCCGTTCCAAAACCTGACCCACCAGTCCGTTCCAAAACCTGACCCACCAGTCTGTTCCAAAACCTGACCCACCAGTCTGTTCCAAAACCTGACCCACCAGTCCGTTCCAAAACCTGACCCACCAGTCCGTTCCAAAATCTGACCCATCAGTACCTAACAGTCGCTCTGAGACGCTGTAGCGTCTATCTGTAAACAACAGAAAGCTGCCCATTCCAGTTTTCGAAGCAAAAGAAAGTACTGTTTATTTTAATATATATGCACTGACTGATGGTTCAGGTGCACGGATTGATGATCCAGGTGCACGGATTGATGATCCAGGTGCACGGATTGATGATCCAGGTGCACGGATTGATGATCCAGGTGCACTGACTGATGGTTCAGGTGCACGGATTGATGATCCAGGTGCACGGATTGATGATCCAGGTGCACGGATTGGTGATCCGAGGATTGTCATGAATAATGTACAGAAGACCGGCCAAACAGTACAAATTGAGTGACAATGAGTCAGCAAAGTCGACCTGTCAATTATATATATATATATATATATATATATATATATATATATATATATATATATATATATATATATATATATATATATATATATATAAATTATATATATGTATATATAGTAGTAGGTTGGTAGACAGCAACCACCCAGGGAAGTACTACCGTCCTGCCAGATGAGTGTGAACAGAAACTGTAACTGTTTTGCATGATGGTAGGATTGCTGGTTTCTTTTTCTGTCTCATAAACCGCTAGATAACAGGGATATCTTGCTACTCCTACTTACCTTTGGTCACACTTCACAGACACGCACATGCATATATATATACATACATCTAGGTTTTTCTCCTTTTTCTAAATAGCTCTTGTTCCTCTTTATTTCTTCTATTGTCCATGGGGAAGTGGAAAAGAATCTTTCCTCCGTAAGCCATGCGTGTCGTATGAGGCGACTAAAATGCCGGGAGCAATGGGCTAGTAACTCCTTCTCCTGTAGACATTTACTAAAAAAGAGAAGAAAAACTTTATAAAACTGGGATGCTTAAATGTGCGTGGATGTAGTGCGGATGACAAGAAACAGATGATTGATGATGTTATGAGTGAAAAGAAGTTGGATGTCCTGGCCCTAAGCGAAACAAAGCTGAAGGGGTTAGGGGAGTTTCGGTGGGGGGAAATAAATGGGATTAAATCTGGAGTATCTGAGAGAGTTAGACCAAAGGAAGGGGTAGCAGTAATGTTGAATGATCAGTTTATGGAAGGAGAAAAGAGAATATGAATGTGTAAATTCAAGAATTATGTGGATTAAAGTAAAGGTTGGATGCGAGAAGTGGGTCATAATAAGCGTGTATGCACCTGGAGAAGAGGAATGCAGAGGAGAGAGAGAGATTTTGGGAGATGTTAAGTGAATGTATAGGAGCCTTTGAACCAAGGTGAGAGAGTAATTGTGGTAGGGGACCTGAATGCTAAAGTAGGAGAAACTTTTAGAGAGGGTGTGGTAGGTAAGTTTGGGGTGCCAGGTGTAAATGATAATGGGAGCCCTTTGATTGAACTTTGTATAGAAAGGGGTTTAGTTATAGGTAATACATATTTTAAGAAAAAGAGGATAAATAAGTATACAAGATATGATGTAGGGCGAAATGACAGTAGTTTGTTGGATTATGTATTGGTAGATAAAAGACTGTTGAGTAGACTTCAGGATGTACATGTTTATAGAGGGGCCACAGATATATCAGATCACTTTCTAGTTGTAGCTTACACTGAGAGTAAAAGGTAGATGGGATACAAGGAGGATAGAAGCATCAGGGAAGAGAGAGATGAAGGTTTATAAACTAAAAGAGGAGGCAGTTAGGGTAAGATATAAACAGCTATTGGAGGATAGATGGGCTAATGAGAGCATAGGCAATGGGGTCGAAGAGGTATGGGGTAGGTTTTAAAAATGTAGTGTTAGAGTGTTCAGCAGAAGTTTGTGGTTACAGGAAGTGGGTGCGGGAGGGAAGAGAAGCGATTGGTGGAATGATGATGTGAAGAGAGTAGTAAGAGAAGAAAAAGTTAGCATATGAGAAGTTTTTACAAAGTAGAAGTGATGCAAGGAGGGAAGAGTATATGGAGAAAAAAGAGAGAGGTTAAGAGAGTGGTGAAGCAATGTAAAAAGAGAGCAAATGAGAGAGTGGGTGAGATGTTATCAACAAATTTTGTTGAAAATAAGAAAAGTTTTGGAGTGAGATTAACAAGTTAAGAAAGCCTAGAGAACAAATGGATTTGTCAGTTAAAATAGGAGAGGAGAGTTATTAAATGGAGAGTTAGAGGTATTGGGAAGACGGAGGGAATATTTTGAGGAATTGTTAAATGTTGATGAAGATAGGGAAGCTGTGATTTCGTGTATAGGGCAAGGAGGAACAACATCTTGTAGGAGTGAGGAAGAGCCAGTTGTGAGTGTGGGGGAAGTTCGTGAGGCAGTAGGTAAAATGAAAGGGGGTAAGGCAGCCGGGATTGATGGGATTAAGATAGAAATGTTAAGAGCAGGTGGGGATATAGTTTTGGAGTGGTTGGTGCAATTATTTAATAAATGTATGGAAGAGGGTAGGTACCTAGGGATTGGCAGAGAGCATGCATAGTTCCTTTGTATAAAGGCAAAGGGGACAAAAGAGAGTGCAAAAATTATAGGGGGATTAGTCTGTTGAGTATCCTGGTAAAGTGTATGGTAGAGTTATTATTGAAAGAATTAAGAGTAAGACGGAGAATAGGATAGCAGATGAACAAGGAGGCTTTAGGAAAGGTTAGGGGTGTGTGGACCAGGTGTTTACAGTGAAACATATAAGTGAACAGTATTTAGATAAGGCTAAAGAGGTCTTTGTGGCATTTATGGATTTGGAAAAGGCGTATGACAGGGTGGATAGGGGGGCAATGTGGCAGATGTTGCAGGTGTATGGTGTAGGAGGTAGGTTACTGAAAGCAGTGAAGAGTTTTTACGAGGATAGTGAGGCTCAAGTTAGAGTATGTAGGAAAGGGAAATTATTTCCCAGTAAAAGTAGGCCTTAGACAAGGATGTGTGATGTCACCGTGGTTGTTTAATATATTTATAGATGGGGTTGTAAGAAAAGTAAATGCGAGGGTCTTGGCAAGAGGCGCGGAGTTAAAAGATAAAGAATCACACATAAAGTGGGAGTTGTCACAGTTGCTCTTTGTGATGACACTGTGCTCTTGGGAGATTCTGAAGAGAAGTTGCAGAGATTGGTGGATGAATTTGGTTTAGAGGTGCAAAAGAAGAAAATTGAAAGTGAATACAGGAAAGAGTAAGGTTATGAGGAAAAACAAAAAGATTAGGTGATGAAAGATTGGATATCAGATTGGAGGGAGAGAGTATGGAGGAGGTGAATGTTTTCAGATATTTGGGAGTGGACGTGTCAGCGGATGGGTCTATGAAAGATGAGGTAAATTCATGAATTGATGAGGGGAAAAGGGGTGAGTGGTGCACTTATGAGTCTGTGGAGACAAAGAACTTTGTCCTTGGAGGCAAAGAGGGGAATGCATGAGAGTATAGTTTTACCAACGCTCTTATATGGGTGTGAAGCAGGGGTTTGATGAATGTTGCAGCGAGGAGAAGGCTGGAGGCAGTGGAGACTTTCATGTCTGAGAGCAATGTGTGGTGTGAATATAATGCAGAGATTCGTAGTTTGGAAGTTAGGAGGAGGTGCGGGATTGCCAAAACTGTTGTCCAGAGGGCTGAGGAAGGGTTGTTGAGGGGGTTTTCGGAATGTGGAGAGAATGGAGCGAAACAGAATAACTTGAAGAGTGTATCAGTCTGTAGGGGAAGGAAGGCGGGGTAGGGGTTCGGCCTAGGAAAGGTTGGAGGGAGGGGGAAAAGGAGGGTTTTGTGTGTGCGAGGGGCTTGGACTTCCAGCAGGCAGGGCGTGAGCGTGTTTTGATAGGAGTGAATGGAGACAAATGGTTTTTAATACTTGACGTGCTGTTGGAGTGTGAGTAAAGTAACATTTATGAAAGGGTTCAGGGAAACCGGCAGGCCTTTACTTGAGTCCTGGAGATGGGAAGTACAGTGCCTGCACTCTGAAGGGGGGGTTTGTTAATGTTGCAGTTTAAAAACTGTAGTGTAAAGCACCCTTTTGGCAAGACAGTGATGGAGTGAATGATGGTGAAAGTTTTTCTTTTTCGGGCCCCCCTGCCTTGGTGGGAATCGGCCAGTGTGATAAAAAAATTTATATATATATATATATTTATATATATATTATATATAAAATATATATATATTTTAAAATATATATATATATATATGTATATATATATATAAGGAAGCACTAAAAGCGTGGGGACCATACAGCGCCTGGAGGACTGGAGGTTAACAAGTCTGAGGTGATCATTCTTGTTATTACCGTTATATACTTCATAATGTTGTCCTGGCAATGGTGTTAAGCACATGATGACCTGTCACTACCTTCCTACTGAGGATCGGCTCATGTGCTTGGAATACCTACCTGGCTACCCTGAGAATATTCCGGGGGGGGGGGGGGTGTCAACGCCCACCGCATGGAGCAGTCACTCAGAATCACCTCCGACTATTTCCCATGAATGGCAGGGGTGTTAGCTCCAGCCTCCGGCCAGGACTGTCCGGCCTGGACCCATCTCCAGACCAGGACTGTCGTAAGCTATCGAGAAGGATGATTTAGGCGAGTGGAAGTGATGTGTCGCACACACCCGTAAGTATCGAAGAGATAAATGAGCTTTGGCCATACTTCCCAGCCCGTGGAAATCACACGATTAATATCCTAGTTTCGTGAGCAACACAAAACTGAAAAGTAGAGAATATTTTCAGATCATTTTATCGCTGGTGAGTATTTTCAAGATAACGGAGTTAGTTCTATGATATCCAAATATCTTTGCTATTGTACGTCTTTCTATCTTTAAAATACAAAGGTTGCAGATATTGAATTAGCAAGTACCAGGTAAATTTACATAGTAAATCTACACACGTTTTGATAAGTTTGAGAATGTTGCAGATTGCAGAGGAGTTGCAACAATGTTAACTGCTCCCGGCATTGCAGTTGTGGAATGACGATATTGACAGATTAAACTAATGTTAAATAATGTTAACTAAATTTAGGCTGTCCAAAGGTAGATTAGACGGGACTAAGCTAAATTATATCACGTTAATTTTAACAAGGCTAGACGAGGTTACCAATTTCCTTTAGGTACAAATTTAAAACATGTACAATGGTAATTTACGAAAACGTATCTATCGAAAAGATTAACAATTTCGTGGAGAAGTGACACTAGAACATACACACAAACATGCATACATACACATATACATACAAACACACATACATACATTCATACATACATACATACATACATACATACATATATACATACATACATACATACATACATACATACATACATACATACATACATACATACATACATTACATACATACATACATTACATACATACATACATACAATACATACATACATACATACATACATACATACATACATACATATATACATACATACATACATACATACATACATACATACATACATATATACATACATACATACATACATACATACATACATATATACATACATACATACATACATACATACATACATACATATATACATACATACATACATACATACATATATACATACATACATACATACATACATACATACATACATACATACATACATACATACATACATACATATAATAAACGTGAAAACCAACACTGCTTTCTGAACGATCATTTCTTCACTACTAGATTTCGGAGTCACCTTCTTCCATCATCATCCAGCGAACAAGATCGTAGAAAATGATCTGTATGAGTCAGATCTGAACACATGCTAAACATTACACAAATAACCCGCACTTATGGGAACGTTTCGATCCGACTAGTTCGGTTACTAGTTAGTAATCCAAGTCGGACCGAAACGTCGGTGTAAGTTTGTCCTAAGTGCGAGTTATTCGTGTATTGTTCCAATCACTATATTCTGCCTTTTTATTCATTATATGTTAAACATGACATGAAACCAGAGCGGTACCGTATATTTTGACCCAGAAATGAGACATTCTTCAACATATATAAGTGATATAAACACAAATGCGCTTACAGGAAATATTTACGAACGTGGCTTCACCTCCGCAATGACCTTCCCCGAGTCACAGACAGATGGCGCTGAAGAGAGAGACGTCTGGTATATTGTAAACACACGACCCACTGCTGGCAAGATCAACGACATATTCGTGATATATGCGGCTGTGATGGGATGCTTATTGTTCTCTTTCCCCTGTGCATGATTTAAATGTAATTTTTTTTTTAATTTTATTGAAAAATGACGTTAAAATATTTTTTTTTAATACTGTTAGTTACCATTTTGTCCTAGGCACATGTCGATTAGACACTAGGCCTGTTGTAGGTGTGTGTGTGTGTGTGTACTCACCTAGTTGTACTCACCTAGTTGAGGTTGCGGGGGTCGAGTCCGAGCTCCTGGCCCCGCCTCTTCACTGATCGCTACTAGGTCACTCTCCCCGAGCCGTGAGCTTTATCATACCTCTGCTTAAAGCTATGTATGGATCCTGCCTCCACTACATCGCTTCCCAAACTATTCCACTTACTGACTACTCTGTGGCTAAAGAAATACTTCCTAACATCCCTGTGATTCATCTGTGTCTTTAGCTTCCAACTGTGTCCCCTTGTTACTGTGTCCAATCTCTGGAACATCCTGTTTTTGTCCACCTTGTCAATTCCCTCAGTATTTTTTTTGTATGTCGTTTATCATGTCCCCCCTATCTCTCCTGTCCTCCAGTGTCGTCAGGTTGATTTCCCTTAACTCTCACTCGTAGGACAACATCTTAGCTCTGGGACTTAGTCTTGTTGCACAAACCTTTGCACTTTCTCTAGTTTCTTTACGTGCTTGGCTAGGTGTGGGTTTCCAAACTGGTCCGCATACTCCAATATGGGCCTAAACGTATACGGTGTACAGGGTCCTGAACGTTCCTTATTAAGATGTCGGAATGTGTGTGTGTGTGTGTGTTGTGTGTTATTTACCATTTGTCCTAGGCACATGTCGATTAGACACTAGGCCTGTTGTATATGAGCACGTGTGTGTGTGTGTGTGTGTGTGTGTGTGTGTGTGTGTGTGTGTGTGTGTGTGTGTGTGTGTGTGTGTGTGTGTGCGCATTTATTCACCTAATTGTGGTTTTACAGGGTCGAGTCGCAGTTCCTGGCCTCTTCTATAGGCGCTATCAGTTACACTCTCTCCCTGCTCCAAGAGCCTTATCGTACCTCATCTTAAAGCTATGCATGGCCCCTGCTTCCACACACTGTGTGTGTGTGTGTGTGTGTGTAATTATCTACCGTACAAAACAATCACGGCTCCCTGGGCTTGCTATCTACCAACTTGGCAGCAGACACATAACTTCCCCTGCGAGTCAATATTCTCGTCGTTTACATACAAATTAAAGGTTGTGAGTCTTCCTCACCAGACGAAACACTGTAATAACGGATAATGATAATACCTTTACCACGCCGGCAACCAAAATTTAATTAGTTCTTTGCCTTACATCAGCAGCATGGGGAAGAAAATTGGGTTAACTCAAGACGCTAGCATTATTTCTCATTTAGAAGAACTGTGTAGTATATATATAATATAATTATATATATATATATATATATATATATATATATATATATATATATATATATATAATATATATTTATATATTTATATATATATGGTAAAATATACGCCAGCTACTCTACATTATCAAGAATATTATCAGAACAGGTTTATCATGTCAGGTCAGAGATTATCCTTAGAGAATGAGGACGCAATCTAACCCCTACACAAGATAAACCATACGCAGCAGGAGCCAAGTCTAAAAATACGCAGGTCGACAGACGCACACAAATCTTTGTAAAAAAAAAAGGACAAGTGACAAGATCACATAACTCTCTCTCTCTCTTCTCTCTCTCTCTCTCTCTCTCTCTCTCTCTCTCTCTCTCTCTCTCTCTTCCTCATACCATTCATGATAATCTAATTCTGGAGGTTATCTGTCATAACTCCCCTGTTGTACGGCTGAAGGGAAAACAGACCAGGCATAAAAGCGATTATTAGCGATAAACAGGAGGGATTAATTGACGACAAGTTTTAAAATTACATTGCAACATTTCTCCTTTATTCCGACAGCGAGTTATAATATTTAAATTAACGCGTAGGCCCCGGGTTTTGACCGTTAATAAAAATTTGCAGCAGAATAATGGCATGAAATCAGCTAACAGAAGATGAGGCGACAAGCCACCCCAAATTTTTCGCAGTAAGTTGAAATAAATAAGTTTAAATACGAGTCTGTGTTTAGGGGTTGGTGGTACGTAAATGGATTAAAATATCTCTGAAAATTAATTTTTCCTTCTCGGTAAACAGAAGAAATGCCCCCGGGGAAGAAAAGCTGCGCTCTGTTTTGGCTTTATCACGATTGCTAAAGCTTACCCCGGCCCAAAGTTTTCGTTTTAAGGAAGGGTTCGCGCTGCATGAGGGCCTTTTACAGCCCTTTGGGGAATACTCCCACCCTACAAGCACAGAGTTATGACAAAGGAATACTTTTTTCACAGTTCAGACCCCCCGCGGACGAGACTAGCGGAGAGGAATAGCGGAGAGACTAGCGGAGGATAGCGGAGAGTAGCAGAGGCTAGCGGAGGACTAGCGGGGGAAGACTACCGGAGGACGCGGAAGCTAGCGGAGAGACTAGAGAGAGATAGCGGAGACCTAGCGGAGAGGATAGCGGAGAGATAGCGGAGGAACTAGGGGAGACTAGCGGAGAGGGAGGACTAGCGGAGAGATAGCAGAGAGCTCCCGGGGAGAGACTGCGGAGAGAACCGGGAGACACGGAGGGGATAGGGAGGAGACTCCGGAGAACTCCCGGAGGACTAGCAGAGAGCTAGCGGAGAGACAGCAGAGGACTAGCAGAGAGATAGGGGGGAGACTGCGAGGACTAGCGGAGAGATCCCAAAAGAGACTAGGGGGAGGACGCGGAGGACAGCAGGAGATCGGAGAGACTGCGAGGAGATCCCGGAAGACTCCCGGGGAGAGACTAGCAGAGAGATAGCGGAGAGACTAGCGAGGGGACTCCCGGAGAGACTACCGGGAGACTAGCAGAGAGACTAGGGGAGGACTAGCAGAGAGACTCCCGGAGAGACTACCGGGAAGAACTGAAGAGACTGCGGAGAGACTAGCAGAGAGATCCGGGAAAAGGACTACGGAGAGACTAGCAGAGAGACTAGCGGAGGAGACTGCAGAGAGTAGCAAAAGGACTGCGGAGAGTGCAGAGAGCTAGCGGAGGACTCCCGGGAGACTGGGGAAAGGACTCCCGGAGAACTACCGGAAGATAGAGAGAGCTGCGGAGAGATAGCAGAGAGACCCCGGGAGGCTCCCGGAGAGATAGCAGGAGACTAGCGGAGAGATAGCGGGAGAATCCCGGGAGACTCCGGAGAGATAGCAAGAGACTAGGGGAGAGACTAGAGAGAGACTAGCGGAGACTGCAGAGAGATCCCGGGGGGAACTACCGGAGAATAGGAGAGCTAGCGGAGAGACTACCGGAGGATAGCAGGAGACTGCGGAGGACTAGCAGAGAGACTCCGGGGGAGACTCCCGGAGAGACTGCAGAGAACTAGCGGAGGACTAGCGAGAGACTCCCGGGGGAGTCCCGGAGAGATAGCAGAGAGACTAGCGGAGAGCTAGCAGAGAGACTAGCAGAGGATAGCAGAGGATAGCAGAGAGACTGGGGAAAGAGGGCTAGCGGAGAGACTAGCAGAGAGTAGCGGAGGACTAGCAGAGAGACGTAAGTTACAGAGATAACTTGACCATTAAGTTGACTTTATAACTAAACAATGTTAATTATGTTAAAGTATACTATTGCACCTTAGATTATTTTCCCAATTATTATTAACCTCTTAACGGGAAGCACTAAAGCCGTGTGGGCTTAATCCAGAAAAAAAAGAGGGGAGCTCTAAGTCTATGGATTTAGAGCTCCTCTCATATATATATATATATATATATATATATATATATATATATATATATTATATATATATATATATATTATATATATATATATATATATTATAAATATAGGGAGGTACCACCTCTAGAACTGTCATGGGGACCCTCATCCTCAGAGAAAAGAATAAACTTGCTTCAGGGAAAACTCAAGGTTTTCCCTGAAGCTGTATGAGAATTTTTTCCTACCACCCCCTATATTTCAAGTATGTTTTATTTTAAGACAAAAATACATTGGCCAAACATTCACAAAAATACAACAGAAAGCAAAACAACATAGGTAACTCAGAGCTACATCTCGAATACTTCGTCCAGCTCCCCTGCAGTGGGCCTCGTGCCCAGAATGCTGCAGGCATTTCCTCTCTGGATCGCAACACTGAGTCTCTGAAAGAGAAAGCTGGTCGCCCTGTGGTCCTTGGTTTCTATGATGAGCTTTTCACCCAGCTCTTTGAGGAACTTTAGAGCACACTTGCCCCATGCTCCAAGGGTCTCCGACCCTATTGGAATGAAGTTATAGCAAGGGGAAGGTCTTCATATTTTCGGATCTTCTGGGTCTCCCTGTGGCTGGCAGCTCCACCCCCTTCCACTACGGAGTATGGCAAGTAGGTGTCTGCCAATGTCGCAGCACAGGTGTAGTCCCAGGCAATCTGCTTTCCATCCTTCCAGGGTAGAATAGTGGCTCCATCAGGATGCTTTTGACTTCCATCAGACCTCTGTACTTGGGGTTCCCGTTGAGCTGGGCAACGGGCTGTGGCGAGGCTTCTCTTTATGATGTCATTGACCTCCTCATGTCTGGCATACTTCGCTTCTGCTGTGTGACACACAAGACCATGAAGTCCGAATTGATCAGCTGTCGCCCTGCCGCAAATACACCTATGTTCAGCGAGGATGGGGGCGGCTAGGCGAAGAGCAACACCAATCCGAATGGCCTGTAGGTCGAGACGGGTGCCCAGGGAGGAATTGGGAACAGCTAACAGGAAATCTCCTGAGTGTGGTGCCTTCACTGCCAGGGGACGAGCTTTGTCCTTTCCTGAAGCATTGGAGAGCATTGTGTTGGCGATTTTTTCCATGATCGGTTTGTCCCAGTGGGACTGTTTGTGCTGTTTGGGAGGAGCTGGTCTACTTGAGGAGTCTGTAAGGGTGTCCCACCGAATCGCTGCTTCAGTAAACCTGGGGTCTTGAGCTCCTACCACGTCTCTCAAGCGTTCGGGTACTATCTTCTTGTCTAATGCACCGGAAGCCAAACACGAAGACAGAAAAGCAGGTAAAGCAACATGCGTTGCTTTACGCACCCCTATACCTCCCAGTCGCACTGGGAGGGTTGCCTGATCCCATTGCTCATCCTCTAGTGACAGGTTCAGTGCCTTCTTAAAAGTTGATCTCAGGTGTGCGTCATATTCATCGAGTGTTGGGTTGTCAAAAGAGGGTGCACACCTCAAGAAGTAAGTGAGTCTTGGCATAGTAAGACACCTTGTGAGGAGATACAGAGCATCATGGGCATCAAGATCGCTTATTCTCTCCATTCTCATCAGGTCATTCAATTTGTCCCTGAGGACAGTGTCGATGGCCTGGTGACCCAGCGGTGCCCCCAAGAGGGTACTGTTGGACGGAGTGGTAGTTGAGACTTCCGGGAGGATTCTTCGCACAGCATTGATTATTTCCTGGTTCGCTGTGATGATTTCACACTTGGAGGGATTGAGGATGAGTCCCAAGTCTTCTCCCTGTGTTTTCACCAGTTGTAGGTCCCCCACCAGGGACTCTTCAGTACCTGCCAGAGTGCCGTCATCCAGGTACCAGATATTGAGCTCACTGCGTAGGCTGGAAATTATCTCCCTTACTGCCAAGCAGAAGAGAAGTGGAGCGAGTGGGTCACCCTGCTGAACACCCTCTGATGATTGAATTTCATGTTCTCCAAACAAAAGAATTGAGGGTTTGCTGTAGCCGGCTGAAATGACTGGGGAACCGATCCCGAACAGCTGGCAAAACAACATCTCTCTTCACCATATTAAAGGCATTTCTAAAATTAAGTTTGACTATGGCCTTGTCTTCTGGTAGGTCCCTGATGTAGGCCCTTGCGGCATGAGCTGCAGCTTCACTGCCTTGAGAGACCCCAAAGCCCAGTTGGTGTGGCTGGAGTAAAGTAGCAGCTTCTAGGCGAATGTTTCTCACTGCTGCTTTGGCAACGAGACGGCGAAGGGTGTTTCCAACTGCAATGGGTCTGATTCCCCCATCCCTCTTCTTCAAAGCACATAGTGAGGCTCCAAAAAAGAAAGATTTAATTTCTTCTGGGATTCGCCCAGCCAGGCAATTGTTGACGAAAGTGTTAACTAGGTGAGAAGAATTGATGCAGATTCACCGAGTACTGGATTTACCATCTCTTTGAGGTGCTGAGGTCGAATTCCAGTGTAACCTCCTGCAGATCCTGCTGGAAATGACACGATCGCCTTATAGACTTCCGATTCTGGCAAAATTAATTGTTCAATGATGGGGGTCTTCCTCAGGGTTGTCGTTGATGGCTATGGTGTCCCTGGTTGGATGCTTGTCTCTTAGTGCTTGGGCCGTGGTCTCATCCTTGGGGGCTACAGTGTCATCACTTGTAATTATTCTTATTGCTCCCACTGTGTTACCTTCTTCGATTTTTTTCCTAACCTGTGCGCAAATTTTCTCATTTTCAGTGGGGCTTTTCTTGGGTCTACCTCTTTCATTCCTGCGATGATGGGGCAGAGGGACACAGTTGTCCGTTCTTGGGTAGTTGCGCACTGCCTTGATAACTGACGTGGTTAGCAGTTTGCCTCGTCTTTCAGGAACTGCAAGACAGACATTGCCGAACAAGAGTAGGTTGCGCCATGCTTGGATGGTGCCTCGGGCTTCTAAGTTCGTGGAACCTCCATTCACCCGCTTAAGAAGGTCTGTGAATTTCCCTGCTGCATATATATATATATATATATATATATATATATATATATATATATATATATATATATATATATATATATATTATATATATATATATATATATATGTCGTGCCGAATAGGCAGAACTTGCCATCTTGGCTTAAATAGCAACGCTCATCTTGCCATATAGGGCAAGTGAAAATTTGTGTATGCAATAAATTCGCCAAAATCATTCTGAACCTAACGAAAAAAATATATTTCACTGTGTTTGTTTAGTATTAAATTATTGTAAACAAATCTAAAATATATTTAGTTGGGTTAGGCTAAAATAAATTGTTCTTGTTATAATAAGGTTAGGTAAGTTTTCTAAGTTCCTTTTGGCGCAAAATTATAATTTTTGCATCAACATTAATGAAAAATATATATCTTTAAACGTATACGAGAAAATTTTAGAAAGGACTTAATTTTAAATGAGTTCTTGCTAATTGACCAGTTTTACCTATTAGGCACGACTTATATTTTATATATATATATATATATATATATATATATATATAATATATATATATATTATATATATATATATATAAATAAATTTATTTGGTTGTGTTGTGTGGTGTTTGGTTTTGGGGGTTTATTTTTCAAAAAACCCAAAGAAAAATAGGGGGAGGGGGGAAAAATATTTCTTTTTTATTTTTTTAACATTTTTTAAATTTAAAAAAGGGGAAGGGGGGAGTAGTGTGGAAGGGGGGATGGTTTGTCTAAAAAGGGTTTTTTTATTTTTTAACAGCCCGGAGGGGAAAATTTTAATCTATTTTTTGGGAGAAAAATATTTTCCTTTTTCACGGAGTCTAAAATTTTAAACACCTGACTGGGGTAAAAATTTTCTTTTAGATTTTTTACTTGGGGTTTCTTTTTAAAAAAAGGTTTAAAAAAAAAAATTAAAATAGAACGAAGGGTTTTTTTTCGGGGCTGATGGGTGTTTTTTGCGTTGTATGTATGTATTGATGTGGATTAACTAAAAAAAGCAAATGGTGTGCTACTTTGTTAAAAAAGCGATTAAAACAACCTGAGAGTAATTAGAAAGAGGGGTTCTAGTGAGGGGAAAAAAATTCGAGAGGAATTGGGAAAATTCAAACCGGAAAGGAAAGGGGGCCCCCCCAGTTTTCGATAAGAGTTCGAATACAAGGATTTGGGTTGAACCCTTTTAAAGGAAATTCCAAAAAAAAAGCCAGTTTAATTATAGGGGAACGGGGTTTTTTTTCCGGCCCGTGGCGCGGCTCGGGGGGCGTTAACGGCTGAGGCTGTTAACGGCTCGGAGGGAACTTACGGCTAAAGGGAACCTGTTTAGGCGGCTACCGGGAAGCTGTTAGGTTCCCTTCGGGGAAATGTCCAAGGCACCGGGGGGAAGTTCACGGTAACGGGGAAAAGGAATTTGTTTCACCTAAAAGGTATCCCGGGACTTTTCCCCGGCTCCCGGGGGAACGTTCCCCACGGAACCGGGAAACTTTTACCACGGCTCCGGGGAACGTTCCAGGGCCCGGGGGAACTGTTAAGGCAGGGGGGCCCCGGGGGGGGGGGGGGGGGGGGGGGGGGCCCGGGGGGGGTGGGGGGCCCGGTCCCGGGGGGAACTTTTTCCCCCCACGGCTGGGGGGAAAAGTTACCACGGCTAGGGGGAAAACTGTTACCACGGCTCCCGGGGAAATTTAAACCACGGCTGGGGGGGGAACTGTTCCACGGCACCCGGGGAACTGTTCCCCCGGGCTCCCGGGGGAAACTTTTACCACGGCTACGGGGAACTGTTACCACGGCTCCCGGGGAATTTTTTCCCAGGGCACCGGGAAACGTTACCAGGCTACCGGGGGGAAATGTTACCAGGGCTCCCGGGGAAACTTACCACGGCTCCGGGGGGAAGTTCCACGGCTACCGGGGAAACTTTTTACCAGGGCCCCGGGGGGAATTTTTCCCCGGGCTCGGGGAAATTTTTTACCACGGCAAGGGGGGGAACTTTTTACCCCCGGCTACCGGGGGAAAACGTTACCAGGGCTACCGGGGGAACTTTACGACGGCTACCGGGAAACTGTTCCAGGGGTTACCGGGGGAACTGCCCCACGGCTACGGGGAAACGTTCCACGGTTTTGGGGGGGGAACTGTTACCACGGCTCCCCGGGGGAAAAAATTTTACCACGGCTCCGGGGGGAATGTTACCCACGGCTAGGGGGGAAAAAAACGTTACCACGGTCCGGGGAACTGTTACCACGGTACCGGGGAAAAACTGTTACCAGGGCTAAGGAAATGTTACAGGCTACCGGGGGAACTGTTACCACGGCTCCCGGGGGAATTGTTCCCACTGGGGGTTTTACCCGGAAAGGGGGTTTACCAGGCTACCGGGGGAATGTTACCACGGCACCCGGGAAAAACTGTACACGGCCCCGGGGGGAAAACTTTTTACCCTCCGGGGCCACCTAGGGGAAAAAAAACTGAAAACCAGGGGCTAGGGGGAACTGTTTCCCAACGGCTCCGGGGAAACTTTTACCACGGCCCCGGGGAAACTGTTCCCCACGGCCCCCGGGGAAAACTGTTACCCGGCACGGGAAAAACTGTTACCCGGCTCCCGGGGGAATTTTCCCACGGCTACCGGGGGGAAACTGTTCCCACGGTCCCGGGGAAACTGTTACCCGGCACCGGGGGAACGTTACCACGGCAAAAGGGAACTGTACCACGGTTTACCGGGGAACTGTTACCACGGTCCCGGGGGAAAGTTCCCCACGGCTCCCGGGGGAACTGTTCCCACGGCCCCGGGGGAACGTTCCCCGGGGGAACGGGGAACTGTTACCAGGGCTCCCGGGGGGAACTGTTACCAGGGCTCCGGGAAACGTTACCACGGCTCCCGGGGGGAACTGTTACCACGGCAACCGGGAAAACTGTTCCACGGCTACCGGGGGAACTGTTTCCCCAGGGCTCCCGGGAAATTTTTTTCCAGGGTGGGGGGACCCCTACGTGGGCTTTACCCGGGGGAACTGTTACCAGGGGCTACGGAAAAAATGTTACCACGGACCGGGGGAACTGTTTACCCGGCTTTTTTCCCCGGGCAAACTGTTACCAGGGCTACCGGGGGGAAACTGTTACCACGCTCCGGGGGGAACGTTCCAGGCACGGGGGAAACTGTTCCCACGGCACAGGGGGGAAAACTTTTCCACGGCTCAGGGGAACTGTTCCCACGGCTACCGGGGAAAACTGTTAACGGCAGGGGCTGTTCCCCGGCTACAGGGGGAACGTTACCACGAAAAAACCGGGGAACTGTTACCACGGCTCCCGGGGAACGTTACCACGGTACCGGGGGAACGTTAACCACGGCTAAGGGGAAACTTTACACGACCCCCCGGGGGGAACTGTTCCCACGGTTTACCGGGAACTTTTTACCAGGGAAACCGGGGAACTGTTACCACGGAAACCGGGGGAACTGTTCCACGGTAGGGGGGGAATTGTTACCACGGCTACCGGGGAACTGTTACCACAGCTACCGGGGAAACTGTTACCACGGCTACCGGGGGAACTGTTACCACGGCTACCGGGGGAACTGTTACCACGGCTACCGGGGGAACTGTTACCAAGGCTACCGGGGGAACTGTTACCACGGCTACAGGGGAAACTGTTATCACGGCTTCCGGGGGAACTGTTACCACGGCTACCGGGGGAACTGTTCCCACGGCAACCGGGGAACGTTTATCGGCTCCGGGGGAACTGTTCCCCCGGGCACCGGGAACTGTTACCCACGGCCCCCGGGGAACTGTTACCACGGCTACCGGGGGAACTGTTACCACTGCTACCGGGGGAACGTTACCAAGGCTACCGGGGAAAACTGTTACCACGGCTCGGGAAATGTTATCACGGACCGGGGAACTGTTACCCGGCTCCCGGGGGCTTTTCCCGCGGCAGGGGGGAATGTTACCAGGGCCCCGGGGGAACTGTTCCAGGGTACCGGGGGAACTGTTCCACGGCTACCGGAGAAACTCTACCACGGCACCGGGGAACGTTTTACCCGGCTACCGGGGGAAACTTTTTCCCCCGGGGGGTGGGGGGAACTGTTACCAGGGAAAACTGTGGAACTTTACCAGGAACCGTGGGAACTGTTCCCCAGGGCAGGAAAAAACTTTACCACGGCTCCCGGGGGAAAAGTTACCAGGGCTACCGGAAAAACTGTTACCACGGCTCCCCGGGGAAATGTTCCCCGGCAAAACCGGGGAAACTGTTCCCACGGCTCCCGGGGGGAATTTTTACCAGGGCACCGGGGGAACTTTTTACCACGGCTACAGGGGGGAAAACTTTCCCACGGCTACGGGGAAACTGTTACCACGGCTCCGGGGGAACTTTTTCCAGGGGCTCCCGGGGAAAAACTGTTACCACGGCTACGGGGGGAACGTTACCACGCTCCCGGGGAACTGTTACCAGGGGCTCCCGGGGAAAACTGTTACCAGGGCTAAGGGGGAACTGTTCCCACGGCAGGGGGGAAAATTTTATCCGACTACCGGGGGAAAAACGTTACCACGGCTCCCGGGGGGACGTTCCCCGGGGGCCTACCCGGGGAACTGTTCCACGGCTCCCGGGGGGAACTTTTTTCCCACGGCTCCGGGGAACTTTTTACCACGGCTACCGGGGAACTGTTACCACAGCTCCGGGGGAACTGTTCCCACGGTACCGGGGGAACTGTTCGACGGCCCGGGGGGGAACGTTACCACGGTACCGGGGGAACTGTTACCAAGGCTACCGGGGAACTGTTACCAAGGCTAGGGGGGAAACTGTTATCACGGCTTGGGGGGGGGGAACTTTTAACCACGGCTCCCGGGGAACGTTCCCCCCTGCTACCGGGGGAACTGTTACTCGGCACGGGGAACTGTTACCACGGCCCCGGGGGGGAACTGTTACCAGGAACCGGGGAAATGTTACCACGGCTACCGGGGGAAACGTTTCCCACTGCTACCGGGGGGAACTGTTCCCAAAGGCTCCCGGGGGGGGAAATGTTCCCACGGTACAGGGGAAACTGTTATCCGGTCCCGGGGGGGAACTGTTACCCGGCTACCGGGGGACTTTTACCGGGGGCTACCGGGGAAGTTACCGGGGAACCGGGGAACTGTTCCACGGTCCGGGGGCTGTACCAGGTCCCCGGGGGGAATGTTACCCCGGCACCGGGGGAATGTTACCACGGCAAACCGGGAACTGTTACCACGGCTTACCGGGGAATGTTCCAAGCACCGGGGGGAAACTTTCCCCCACGGCTACGGGGGAAACTGTTATAACGGTCCGGGGGGAGTTTTCCCCGGGTACCGGGGAACTGTTACCAGGGCTACCGGGGGAAAGTTCCCAGGGCTCCCGGGGGGAACTGTTACCCGGCTCCGAGGAACTGTTACCCACGGCTCCCGGGGGGGAACTGTTACCACGGCAACCGAGGAACTTTTCCCAACGGCTAACCGGGGGAACTGTTCCACGGCACCGGGGAACGTTACCAGGCTCCGGGGGAACGTTCCCACGGCAACAGGGGAAACTGTATAAGGGCTACCGGGGGAACTTTTACCCGGCCCCGGGGAACTGTTCCCACGGTACCGGGAACTTTTTACCACGGTCCCGGGGGGAACTTTTTCCAGGGGCACCGGGGAGCGTTACCGGGGTACCGGGGGAACGTACCTTTGGCTACCGGGGAAACGTTACCAACGGCAAGGGGAACTGTTACCAAGGCTAGGGGGGAACTTTTTCCACGCTCCCGGGGGAAGTTCCAGGGCTCCGGGGAAAAAGTTACCACGGCTACCGGGGGGGAATGTTACCAAGGTCCGGGGGGGAACTGTTACCACGGCTACCGGGGGAACTTTTTCCCAAAGGCACCGGGGAACTGTTACCCACGGCCCCGGGGGGAACTGTTACCAAGGCTCCCGGGGGGAACTTTTTTCCACGGTCCCGGGGGGAAACGTTACCACGGTTCCCGGGGGGAATGTTTCTACTGCCAGGGGGTGAGACTTTTCAAACCTGTGCCTGGCTACCTTTTGTTTTGCTTAAATAGGCCTAGCAAATTTTGCTCACTTAATATAGGGGAATGAAAACATTTATCACGTTTTTAATGCGTTTGAAAAAAAAAATGGGCCACGTTTCACTTTACAGCAGTAGCCCGGGGCCGACCTCTTATAAGCGGGGGGCCCCTCCCCTGTAATCTCATGACGCAGTAATGTCAGAAACAAATCGAGGGGGTAAGCTCTAACTTTCGCCTTACGCATGAGATTAAATTTTGCCGTTTTAACGCTAAACTAATAACTAAGAGACAAGGAACTCACCTTCCCCCAAATCTATCATCATTTTGCTCTCCGTCCTTTACATACGGGGTTAAAAAAAAAACGTCAGGTTCTCCCCTTGCCATACACAGAGCTATCAAGTGCTAGCTCTACAAAATGGCGAGGGACTCATGCCTCAGCGCAGCGGTGCAACGGGAACTCGAGGAACGGCAGGGGAGAGGGGGCTTTTGTTTTATTGCATCAAACAGGTCCTCTGGTGTTTAGAAACACTGCAGAGAAACTTGACAAAACTCGCGAATTTTCCCCCACCAAAAAAACCCCACTGAATCTATGTAGATTCCTTATCCAGCACAAATCCTCCCTGCATGCCGGAAAGTGAACCCTTCCTGTCTTTATTTATTGCCCCAACGTCGCAGATGAAATTTTTAACATTTTTTGGGAAAAGATATGACTCCTTTTTGTCCCCCTCGTCCCGTCCTTATTTTTTATTTTAATCCAAAAGAAGCGCTTGCCACAAGGGTCCTTTCCCTTTAGAGGCAAACTTTGTGCAGATGACCCCCAGGCTGCTGCTTACCTCTCCCCTTTTACCACAGCAAAAGTAAAAACCCCAGCAAACCCTCTTGTGGTTGACCAACACCCCCAGCAACTATTTGGTTCATCAAACACCTTCAGTACCTCTTTGGTTTACGGAACCTCCTCATACTATTTAGTGGTTGACCAAACATGTCAACGACCCCCTATGGTTGATAAACACTTTAACGTCAATTGGTATTTTAACAAACACGTCAACGACACTGACAGTTGATTAAACTGTCAATGATCATCTAATAGTTAATCAAACACCGCAAAGTAAACCCAAAAACTCCTTAGGTAAACTCCCTTTTATAACCTCCATTTTAAATAAAAAACCACTTTTATAACCCCATTAGGGAAACTCCCTTCAAACCTCCATTAGGTAAACTCCCCCTTTATAAACCCCCTTGGTAAAAACCCCCTTCAAAACCCCCTTAAATAAACCCACTTCATAACCCCCAATTTGGGAAACCCCTTCATAACCTCCATTAGGAAAAACCCCCCTTTTATAACCTCCTTAAACTCCACTTCATAAAACCCCCTTAAGTAAACTCCCCCTTTAAACCTCCATTAGGAAAAATCCACTTTATAACCCCATTAGGTAAACTCCACTTCATTTAACCTCCATTAGGTAAATCCACTTAAAAACCTCCATTAGGGAAATCCACTTCAAAAATCCCTTGGTAAAACCCCCCCTTTATAACCTCCCTTAGGTAAACTTCCCCTTCATAACCTCCATTGGTAAACTCCACTTCATAACCCATTAGGTAAACCCACTTTTATAACCTCCCTTAAGTAAAATCCCCTTCATAACCCCCTTTGGTAAACTCCCTTCTAACCTCCCTTAAGTAAACTCCACTTCATAAAACCCCCATTAGGAAAAATCCACTTCATAACCCCCATTAGGTAAACCCACTTCATAACCCCCAAGGTAAAAATCCACTTATACCCCCCCATTAGGTAAACACACTTCATAACTCCATTAAGTAAAAACACTTCAAAACCCCATTAAGTAAAAACCCCTCATAACCTCCATTAAGTAAACTCCACTTTATAACCCATTAGGTAAAAATCCCTTCATAACCCCATTAAGTAAACTCCACTTCATAACCTCCATTAGGTAAACTCCACTTCATAACCTCCATTAGGTAAACTCCACTTCATAACCTCCATTAGGTAAACTCCACTTCATAACCTCCATTAGGTAAACTCCACTTCATAACCTCCATTTAAGTAAACATCACTTCATAACCCCCATTAAGTAAACCCACTCATAACCCCATTAGGTAAACCCACTTCATAACCCCATTAGGGAAACTCCCTTTTATAAACCCCCATTAGGTAACCCACTTCATAACCTCCATTTAAATAAACTCCCCCCTTCATAACCCCATTAGGAAACTCCACTTTAAACCCCATAAGTAAACACACTTCATAACCCCCAAATAAACTCCCTTTATTAACCTCCATTAGGTAAAAAATCCACTTCATAACCTCCATTAGGTAAACTCCACTTTATAACCCCCATTAAGAAACATCCTTCAAACCTCCATTAAGTAAAATCCCTTTATAAACCCCCATTTAATAAACTCCCCCTCATAACCTCCATTAGGTAAACTCCACTTCATAACCTCCATTAAGTAAACTCCACTTCATAACCTCCATTAAGTAAACTCCACTTCATAACCTCCATTAGGTAAACTCCACTTCATAACCTCCTTAAATAAACTCCCCTCAAACTCCCAAGGGAAACTCCACTTCATAACCCCTTAAAATAAAACATCATTCATAACCCCTTAAATAAATCCACTTCAAAACCTCCATTAGGGAACTCCACTTCAAACCTCCATTAAGTAAACTCCACTTCATAAAACCTCCATTGGTAAATCCATTCATAACCTCCTTAAGTAAACTCCACTTCATAACCCCATTGGTAAACCCCCACTTTTAAACCTCCTTAAGTAAACCCTTCCCCTTCTAACCTCCATTAGGTAAATCCACTTTTAAACCCCATTAAACCCACTTTTAACCTCCATTTAAAAACTCCACTTCATAACCTCCCTTAAGTAAACTACTTTTAAATCCCATTAAAAACACTTCCTAACCCCATTAAGTAAACCCCTTCATAACCCCCCATTAGATAAACCCACTTGATATACTCCCTTAGGTAAACCCCCACAGTAATCGCTAAGTTTAAACCCCCCCTAGAATCTCCATTACAAAAACCCCTTTGTTTGTCCATAATAAGTCATTTGATAAGCTCCCTAGTCTGAGGTCCAGTCATCTGAACTTTTTAAATTAATGACTCCCACACAGATGGACATCATACGTCAATTCAACGTCGACTCGCTGCTTCCCCGTCTAACGGGGCGCTTCGGTCACTCCCGTTGACGCTAGAAGGGGGCCATCTTCAGGGCCCTTAAGGAAAAAGCAAAAAGCGCTTAATAAGGTGGGGAATTAAGGCAGGTAATTTAAAGGGGGTAATCCCCCCCTCCGGATTTATTTCACACGAAGCTAACCACATGGGTACTGGTGTGGGCTCGGGCCTACGTCAGTAACGACCAGAGGGAGACGTAACCTGCGCACCACCGGAGTTTTGGTTAATTTAATTATTTTGTCGTTTGTTATACCGTCATTTCCATTATCAAAATGGGAATAGTAGATTATTATTATTATTATTATTATTATTATTATTATTATTATTATTATTATTATTATTATTGTACAGGGGAAAGTCGCTAAACCCTCAGGGGTCAAACAACAATTAATCTAGTTTGATCCCAGGCACAAGAGAGTAGCCCAACTCCTTGGAAGAAAATATCTCTTTCCTGTGCATGAAGCCCCCCATCCCCCTGCGTCCTCAAAGGGATAAGGGGGAGCCCCCTTCATGCCCGGGGAAGGGGCAGTGAAGAGAAAGGGGAAGGGGGAGGTTTCATTCTAAAGGGGAAACTGAGTGGCCGGAATCCCGCCGGAAGAGTGATGACGTCAAGGCTTCGTGAGCGGAAACCCCGAGAGGCTTTAGCGGACGAAGGATCGATCCTGCTGAGGATGATCCATGCAAGACTGGATCATCCTGTACAAACCTGGAGTGACGTCCTGCGAAGGATGACCAAGCATGATGAGATCAATCCTCCACCAAGCCTGGAGAAGGACGATCCTGCAAGGATGATTCACACAAGACTGAGGATCAATCCTCCACCAAGCCTGGAGAAGGACGGTCCTGCGAAGGATGATTCATGCAAGACTGAGGATCCATCCTCCACCAAGCCTGGAGAAGGACGATCCTGCAAAGGATGATTCACACAAGACTGAGGATCAATCCTCCACCAAGCCTGGAGAAGACGGTCCTGCGAAGGATGATTCATGCAAGACTGAGGATCAATCCTCCACCAAGCCTGGAGAAGGACGGTCCTGCGAAGGATGATCCACACAAGACTGAGGCTCCATCTTCCACCAAGCCTGGCGAAGGACGATCCACACAGGCTCATCACTTCCCCGAAACACAACCAAATTCCGTGACCCACCGCCGCTATTCCGGCGTAAACATCGTCGCGGGCAGCCACGAAGATTTTTCTTCTCTGTATATATCATATTATCATTCTCATTATGGTGTAATTAGCACACAAGCTACGGAAATCTGCATTGATTAAAGCGGTGATAATATGTGTGACGTTCCTGGTTAATTATCATTACCATATTTTCCAGTGAGGTGGGTGACCTGACGTGTGTGTGTGTGTGTGTGTGTGTGTTAGTTACCATTTTGTCCCTGTGTGTGTGTGTGTGTGTGACAGAACCTCAAGTCTGGCTTATGTACTACATATCAATGTCAATGACCCACACTTCGGAAGGGAAACGTTAAACGTTAAACGAAACGTTGTCAGAAAGAACACCTCTAATGCGCTTGTTATTCTTCATTTGTTCACGCTAGTATGTCGTTGCTATCACTCGTCTAGTCTGTCTTGCTAGTTCCCGGCATCAACTATAGTAGTGTACAAACTAATTGGGACAGGAGTAAATTTTGTAATTATCTCATAATATGTCAGTCTCCGGCCTAATTAATATAGTTTGGGTTGTTTTCTTTTCAGAAATGTTTGCTACCGATTTATTGCAACCATCCAGTTGTGGTGTTACCCTGCGACTCTCGTCAGTGCCACAACAGCTGTTGTTCCGTAAGGCTATTCTCGCAAGCGTGCTTAGTGAGTGAATGTGGTTTCGCCAAATTTTTCCAGCTGTGTCGAGGAAGATGTGAAAAAAAATGCAAGACAACACTTCAAGACGACAAGGTTATCTTAAGAAACAGTGTGAAGGATCCCAAGAAAACCATTAAAGATCTACAGAGAGATACGCTTCAGTTGGCGTAAATGTTGATTCTTCAACTGTTGGACGAAGGCTCCTTGAAGTTGGCAGAACTGCCAGGAAGCCAGTAAAGAAAATTACTGACTACTGTTATGAAGAAAAATGGCAATCCTGTCAATTCTTTTGCTTCCCATTATGGAAAGAGACTTTCCTGATGGAGAAGGTATTTTCCAGCAGGATCTTGCTCCATGCCACACTTCCAGAAAAACGCTGACATTCTTCGAAGAGAGTGTGCTGAGCGCTCTATATTGGCCTGGAAACTCTCCTGACCTCAACTAAATTGAGAACCTATGGACAATAACCAAACGCAGGATCACAAAACAGAACTGTTCACCTATGGAAAAGCTAATTACTGCTGTTATTAGAACCTGGTACCACCACGAAGAACTTGCCAAAATATGTTCAACATTGGTCGAGTCTATGACAAAGCATGTAACAATGCTTATAAATCAATTATCTGTCATATTATTGCCGAGTATTTTTCAAATGAGTGTAATATTTCGTCAGTGTTGCACTCAATAAGGACACTAATATATACACAAACAAATACTTTTTCCTGATACAAGAGTATGTTGCGCATTTAAGTATTTATTGTACCCACGACACTACAGTGCATCACATGGAGGAATATTCTCTTTTCATAACGCATTGTGTTGTCCCACAAACAAGAATATTTCGTGGTACAAAGAATAACATTTCTTGTCCATACTAAAGAGAAACAAACACCAGCAGTGAGCGTCACAAAGCACACACACACACACACACACACACACACACACACACACACACACACACACACACACACGATGACCTAACAGTAATTTTCAAGAGTTTTGTGTATTTTTGTGTCACACAGTGAGTGTGTTGAGGAGGGACTGAGTGTATGAGCGAAACACAACCCTTGCTGCACAAATAACCCGCATATAGGAGAAACTCATGACGACGTTTCGCTCACTATATAAAGCCTTATTTGTTCTTCATACAGTCCTCGTTTAGCCTCTTCCTGTATGTGTGTGTGTGTGGTCATAATCCGCTAAATATAAGCATTATGAACATTATTAATATTATTATTACCTCGAACATCACCATAATCATTATTAAACTCATAAAAAAAGTAGTGATCTTATTTAACAAGCATTGCGAGAGGCTATACACTGTTCTCTGATTATCTTGATTACTTTGATCACGCGCTCCTTGGAGCTTGGGTTTACTGACCCCTGACCTGAGCACACGCGATGGTGTTCAGCGTCTCCAGCTCCGCCACCTGCCTCGCACGGATACGATATCACATTTGCATATAAGCCTTATTTGTTACTTTTACAGCTGAAGATGGCTACAAGTGTAGGCCGAAAAACACAATTTTATTATATAAAATATATATAATATATATATATATATATATATATATATTATATATATATTATATATATATATATATATATATATATATATATATATATGTATATACATATATATATATATATAAAAATATATATATATATATATACATATATATATATATATATATATATATATATATATTATATTATATATATATGCATATATATATATATATATATATACATATATATATACATATATATATATATATATATATATAATATATATATATATATATATATATATATATATATATATATATATATATATATATATATATATATATATATATATATATATCTTCTTTATTTCAACACACCGGCCGTATCCCACCAAGGCAGGGTGGCCCAAAAAGATCAACGAAAGTTTCTCTTAAATTTAGTAATTTATACAGGAGAAGGGGTTACTATCCCCTTGCTCCCGGCATTTTAGTCGCCTTTTACAACACGCATGACTTACGGAGAAAGAATTCTGTTCCACTTCCCCATGGAGATAAGAGGAAATAAACAAGAACAAGAACTAGAAAGAAAATAGAAGAATACCTAGAGGGGTGTGTATATATGCGCGTACATGTATGTGTAGTGTGTTGTAAGTGTAAGTAGAAGTAACAAGACATACCTGAAATCTTACATGTTTATGAGACAGACAAAAGACACCAGTAATCCTACCATCATGTACAACAATTATAGGTTTTCGTTGTACACTCACTTGACAGGACGGTAGTATCTCCCTGGGCGGTTGCTGCTTACCAACCTACTACCTAGGATATATATATAAATTGAACCCTTCAATAATTTTGTACTATGAATATCCTCCACTAAAAGAAAGCGTGTACGGTAATGAAAAAAATATATATTAAATTTCCTACCCATATATCATTTCTACGAGGTAGAGATCCTCCTGAGAACACTTGGAACATTACAAGAACAAGGAACTCCGTCTCACATAAAACCACTGGTAGTCATTAGTTCTACTCTGGTGAGCGTGTAAGGAGGACAAGGTAGGAGGGAGGTGGAGGTGTGCCTTGATGCTGGCGTTGGGGGCTCTTGAATGATCCCAATAAGTCACTTTGACCTTTCTGTGAGGTTTTCCTAGGTAATCTACACATATACCGCTATGTATGATAATTTCTGTAACTGTATGTGTATCTGTAGCTCAGTAAACTTACTTGAGTATGATGGGGCGTTTAGAACCCCCACCGGCGAGGGGTATATCGGGTATATATCTGAGGTTTAATGCTAGACGCTGAGTCAAGCAAACAAGACCAGTTTTTGTCTACAAGTGTGTCTTGGGAAGCTGCAATCACCTGTGTTAATCTGTGCACGTGTCCCTTGTATTAGAGTACAATGGCTTATTTGTTGACGATTGGTGTTATTGCCCGTCCGGCCGGTCGCTGTTGGTGGTGATAAGCCTGTGTTTCCTGCGAGTGCTGGACCGGTCTACCAAACAGCTTGTGTTTGCTACAAGTGCTAGATCGGTCCACCAAACAGCTTGTGTTTGCTACAAGTGCTGGACCGGTCCACCAAACTGCTTGTGTTTGCTACAAGTGGTGGACCGGTCCACTAAACAGCTTGTGTTTACAAGAGCCGGACCGGTAACTAACACACACACACACACACACACACACACACACACACACACACACACACACACACACACACACACACACACACACACACACAACACACACACACACACACACACACACACACACACAACACACACACACACACACACACTGTCCCTGTTGATTTTCTAAATTTTAACATATTTTCAAAATTTCCTTTAAAATTAACTCCAAAATATATTTTTAAAATTTATTTCGATTTATTTCTAAAATCTACCTTAAAATTCCCTTCAAGATTTATTTTAAGTATTAATGACCCCTCGTGTAGTAGACAGGCATCAACCCCCCACTAACCAACCCACCCAACAACCAAAATTATAACTCAACATAGAATGATAATTATTAATTATTAATTTATAATTTATATTCAGTGAGGATTAATATTTTTTTTGCCTCTGAGACTTGTTAAATTTATTAATGTAATTATAACTGTGCGGGAGGTTGAGGGAGCTTGTTGACGTCTACTGAGCTAAGCTGAGCTTAGAATCATCTTAGATCAGTAAAACTAAACTGTGGATAAGTGGTACTTGGGTATTTTTTTATTACTGATATGTTTTGCCACACAGTGGCTTCGTCAGTCCAATGTCAAGAAGATTGGTGAAGATCACGAGAAGGTTGAGGTAATCAGTCCATCAGTCGTGATAAGATTGATGGATTGATTGTATCGACTCCAGGTTGAGGGACTGATTATATCAAACTTCTCCTGATCTTCGTCATTCTTAAGAACATAAGAATGTAGGAACACTGCAGAAGGCCTACTGGCCCATACGAGGCAGGTCTGGTGGACTGATGAAGCTACGGTGTGGCGAAACGTTTCCACATTAAAGATACCCAGGTGTTATACATGTGTTTTAATTATCAAAATTGAACAGATCACGCCAGTGATCACAAGTCTTAACAAACATACACACAAACGTGTCTTGGGGATCTTAACATAACATAACATAACAATGGAGGAACACTGCAGAAGGCCTACTGGCCCATGCGAGGCAGGTCCTTATCAAAAAGACCTCTACCTGAAGCTACCCAAGAAATAACTCCCGTACCCAATGACACCAATCAAACCCATCCCCCCTCTTCTTTAAGCTGTTAATTTTTTCGGGATCATCGCCCCCGCTGCTCGGTCTTAGTTCAGGTATCTTGACTTGAAAAGAACTGTTACAAAATACAGGGAAATGTAAAGGAAATTTATATTCATAATAAACAAAAGATAAACATTCCTGTCAGAGTGCCAAACGTGTAACAGGTGTGTGTGTGTGTGTGTGTACTCACCTAGTTGTACTCACCTAGTTGAGGTTGCAGGGGCCTAGTCCCAGCTTCTGGCCCCGCCTCTTCACTGGTCGCTACTAGGTCACTCTCCCTGGACCGTGAGCTTTATCATACCTCTGCTTAAAATATTCCCGGGTGTCCGCAGTGAGTAGGATTCGAACCTACGCGGGAAGATCCCATCTGATTTCTAGTCAGACGCCTTAACCACTCGGCCATCACTGCTTGTGTGTGTGTGTGTGTGTGTGTGTGTGTGTTAGTTAGTTACCATTTTGTCCTAGGCACATGTCGATTAGTTGTGTGTGTGTGTGTGTGTGTGTGTGTGTGTGTGTGTGTGTGTGTGTGTGTGTATGTGTGTACTCACCTATTTGTATTCACCTATTTGTGGTTGCAGGGGTCGATTCTTAGCTCCTGGCCCCGCCTCTTCACCGGTTGCTACTGGGTCCTCTCTCTCCCCGCTCCATGAGCTTTATCAAACCTCGTCTTAAAACTGTGTATGGTTCCTGCCTCCACTACGTCATTTTCTAGGCTATTCCACTGCCTGACAACTCTATGACTGAAGAAATAATTCCTAATATCTCTCTGACTCATTTGTGTCTTCAACTTGTGTGTGTGTGCGTGTGTGTGTGTGTGTGTGTGTATGTGTGTGTATGTGTGTTTGTGTGTGTGTGTGTGTGTGTGTGTATGTGTGTGTGTACTCACCTAGTTGAGGTTGCGGGGGTCGAGTCCGAGCTCCTGGCCCCGCCTCTTCACTGATCGCTACTAGGTCACTCTCCCTGAACCGTGAGCTTTATCATACCTCTGCTTAAAGCTATGTATGGATCCTGCCTCCACTACATCGCTTCCCAAACTATTCCACTTACTGACTACTGTGTATGTGTGTACTCACCTAATTGTACTCACCTAATTGTGGTTGCAGGGGTCGAGACTCAGCTCCTGGCCCCGCCTCTTCACTGATCGCTACTAGGTCCTCTCTCTCTCTGCTTCCTGAGCTGTATCATACCTCTTCTTAAAACTATGTATGGTTCCTGCCTCCACTACTTCACTTGCTAGGCTATTCCACTTCCTGACAACTCTATGACTGAAGAAATACTTCCTAACGTCCCTGTGACTCGTCTGAGTCTTCAGCTTCCAGTTGTGACCCCTTGTCCTTGTGTCCCCTCTCTGGAACATCCTATGTCTGTCCACCTTGTCTATTCCCCGCAGTATCTTGTATGTCGTTATCATGTGTCCCCTGACCCTTCTGTCCTCCAGTGTCGTCAGTCCAATTTCCCTCAACCTTTCCTCGTACGACATTCCCCTGAGCTCTGGGACTAGCCTTGTTGCAAACCTTTGTACTTTCTCTAACTTCTTGACGTGCTTGACCAGGTGTGGGTTCCAGACTGGTGCTGCATACTCCAGTATGGGCCTAACATACACAGTGTACAGTGTCTTGAACGATTCCTTATTAAGGTATCGGAACGCTATTCTCAGGTTTGCCAGGCGCCCGTATGCTGCAGCAGTTATTTGGTTGATGTGTGCCTCCGGTGATGTGCTCGGTGTTATGGTCACCCCAAGGTCTTTCTCCCTGAGTGAGGTCTGTAGTCTTTGTCCACCTAGCCTATACTCTGTCTGCGGTCTTCTTTGCCCCTTCCCAATCTTCATGACTTTGCATTTGGCTGGATTGAATTCGAGAAGCCAGTTACTGGACCACATGTCCAGCCTGTCCAGGTCTCTTTGCAGTCCTGCCTCATCCTCATCCGATTTAATTCTTCTCATCAACTTCACATCATCTGCGAACAAGGACACTTCAGAGTCTATTCCTTCCATCATGTCTTTCACATATATCAAAAATAGCACTGGTCCTAGAACTGACCCCTTTGGGGACCCCGCTCGTCACAGGCGCCCACTGTGATGCCTCTTCACGTACCATGATTCGTTGCTGCTTCCCTGTCAGGTATTCCCTGATCCATTGCAGTGCCGTCCCTGTTACATGCGCCTGATCTTCCAGCTTCTGCACTAATCTCTTGTGGGGAACTGTGTCAAAGGCCTTCCTGCAGTCTAGGAAAACGCAATCTACCCACCCCTCTCTCTCGTGTCTTACTTCTGTTACCTTGTCATAAAACTCCAGGAGGTTTGTGATACACGATTTGCCTTCCATGAACCTATGCTGGTTTTCATTTATAATCTTGTTCCTTTCCAGGTGTTCGACCACTCTCCTCCTGATAATCTTCTCCATGACTTTGCACACAATACATGTCAGAGACACAGGTCTGTAGTTTCTGTTTCCTTTCTTAAATATGGGGACTACATTAGCTGTCTTCCATTTCTCAGGTAGTTGCCCAGTTTCAAGGGATGTGTTGAAGATTGTGGTTAGAGGCACGCACAGCATCTCTGCTCCTTCTCTAAGGACCCATGGGGAGATGTTGTCCGGTCCCATCGCCTTTGAGGTGTCAAGGTCACTTAGGAGCTTCTTCACCTCCTCCTCGGTTGTTCGTATGTCATCCAACACTTGTTAGTGTGTGTGTGTGTGTGTGTGTGTGTGTGTATTCACCTGTTTGTACTTATCTATTTGTGGTTGCAGGTTTCGATTCACAGCTCCTTGCCCCGCCTCTTTGCTGGTCGTTACTGTGTGTGTGTGTGTGTGTGTGTGTGTGTGTGTGTGTGTTGTGTGTGTGTGTGTGTGTGTGTGTGTGTGTGTGTGCGCGTGTGTGCGTGCGTGCGTGTGTGTGTGCGTGTGTGCGTGTGTGTGTGTGTGTGTGTGTGTGTGTGTGTGTGTGTGTGTGTGTTTCACACTGGTTGTGTCTCCCTGGACAGTTGTTGTCAACCAACCTGTTACCTGTGCCGACAAGAAGCACATTACCTTATATTACCACAAAAGATACAACAAAAGGAGCTGTCAAGACAACACCTGTGAGTGTGTGTTGCTCAGGTGTTGGTGGACGACAAGTGAAGCTGGTATTTTGTGATGAATTTCGTCAGATATTTAATTTTATGCTAAATTCAAATACAACAAAAATCTTGAAGTAAATTTTCTTTACCAGAGGACAATGATGTTTTAGCTGGTTTAGAGACCGTGCCAAACCCGTATGGGCCACGCAGTATCTAGCAAAGAATAATGTGGTCACTGAAGAATGCTGAGGACAAAGAATATGTAAGACTGGCATCACTGCTGCAGGTATTTCCTCAACCCTCTTTCTGTGTTGTTTATTTTAAATAAACATTCCCGTCAGTTGCAGGAAAAACAACTCTCATCCGAAGGATTATTAACCCAGGAAAACCCAGTAAGCCAAGCACTGTGGCTTATGCCCTTTAAAGTCCTTAGCTCCTCCTCCTGTGTTGACTAACTACCAGGTATTCCACTTCTTTACTCTTAAGTGAATAGTTATAGCAGAAGCAAGAAAACTGCTCACATAACTTCTCAAGTGGGAAAAATAGGTAAAGTTCCCTCTTAGATGGAGACATCGGTGAAAAATTGGCGGCAGAGAATTGGCGTGGGTAGTGGGGAGTCTGAATGAGGTCCAGTCACTAGAGGCGTTCCACTAGAATGAGTTTTGTGACCACTTCATAGAGTGTAGACAGTATATAATCTGAAGATGTTTCGCCCTCCGTAAGCTGTTACAGTTTAATACTGAGAAATGAAACAGAAATACAAGATCAGGTGCTGTACACTAGGTGTATGTACATAAGGGGAGTATGTATGTATGTCCATTTATCAAAAAGAAAAGGGAGCTAACCTGCATATTAAAATTCATATCTGACTTTTCTTAATGAATGCAAATGACTTAGACCATCCATGAAGGCGTCAAAGCGTTGCCCGTCCGGACACATATGCAACGCTAAGGACACTTTATTGCAGGCTACGTCTAGCTGGTCAGGAGCTTTGTCAAGCCCAAAGCTTGACAAAGCCAACACGCGTGACTATTTTCTCCAGACACGATCCCCCAACATCACTCGTGACCATCAGAGACTAAGAACTCTCGAAGGAGAAACTATACAAACAGTGACAAGTCAAACTCTATATTGAGCAGAGCTGCCTTTCATATGTCGAGGCCACAGGAAAACCCCCAAGAAAAATAAGCAGCTTTTATAAAATGCTTAAATAAACAGGACTCTAAATTCAGTAAAAGAATATTTCTCGTCAGAGGAAAATCCATTGCACATTGCTGGAGCACAAGTGTTGGAGTCGAGGTCAGATGCCATCTTGGGAGCAATCAAGCAACATCCAGTTGTGAGCCCCACCTGAGCAGGTCACACCAGGAGCTTTAGGACTTAAACTGAGCCCCACCTCAGGTGACAGTGTTTTACAGTTACACCTTCGGTGACAATAGACACTACGACCACATCTGACAGAGTGAGATAAGTCACTACGACCACACCTGAAGCAGTGAGATAAGTCACTACGACCACACCTGAAGCAGGGAGATAAATCACTACAACCACACCTGAAGCAGTGAGATAAGTCACTACGACCACACCTGAAGCAGTGAGATAAGTCACTACGACCACACCTGAAGCAGTGAGATAAGTCACTACGACCACACCTGAAGCAGTGAGATAAGTCACTACGACCACACCTGAAGCAGTGAGATAAGTCACTACGACCACACCTGAAGCAGTGAGATAAGTCACTACGACCACACCTGAAGCAGTGAGATAAGTCACTACGACCACACCTGAAGCAGTGAGACAATAGTCACTACGACCACATCCCAGACAGTAAAACAAATGCTTCCCACATTCACCTCCTCGAGAATTTAGCAAACATTTCCAACCACATTTCGAACATCAGAAAACATTTAGATCCTCATTTCCACCTCCATCAGACATCAAAAGTGACTGACAGCCTACAAGAAACACACACTCTCACCTTTCCAAACCCAACAACCATAATACTTAGACGGACTTACGAATCGCTGTGTGATACGAGAAAGTTCTCCCCATATTCCATAAGCCTAGCCCGCTCTACTTTAGTGCACGCAAGAGGGATTATAAACTTCCAATAAATCAAAAAATAAAAAAAAATATATACACTTGTCGGTATGTATATACGTATATATGCAGGAAGAAATCATAATAAAACGCGTGATTGCAAATATGAAAAGAAATCCACAGGAAAATAGGAGAAAAAACTTAAGCGCTTTCATGTGCTTACATACACATCTTCAGAGGAAGATATGTGAAGATGTGTGTTTAAGCACATGGAATCGCTCAGGTTTTATCTCCCATTTTCACTGTGGTATTTTTCACGTATATATACACATATATATGTACACTTTTGTGTATGTAAGCATGCGCATATGCTCGTGTGCACATGTTTGAGTGTATGCATATATTCTCATGAGTACATATGTAAATATGAACACATGTTTATATATTCAAGTAGTGGGTAAGGCAGGTACTCACTTGGCAGCGGCCTGCAGCACACAATGAGGGACCGATGTTCGATCCTCGGACCAGTAAGTAGGTACCTGGGTGTTAGTCGACTGGTGTGAGTTAGGATAACTCCAAGGGGAGACTGTCACACTCAAACACAAGAAATAACAGCAAGGTAGCACTGAGTATGAATATTACAGTCCACACTGTGTTTATTAAATAAGCAACAGATAAGTAGTGATTTTAATTCACGAAGCGTTAAATATGTACGTGGAGGTCATTCAATGATTGCTACGTAAGAAACCCGGTCCTCCATAAATAAATATATATATATATCGATCACAAGTTAGCCAAAACTCAGCAAAACCCATTTGAAAGCAAGCAACAACGCCCATAGCTATATCAGCTTTTCTTCCCCACATTTAAGTGCATTTTAAAAATTAGAATGCGGGTCCTTTCTTAAAAAAAATATTTTGGTAGCCTTCGTTAGAAAAAATCTATACGCACGAGAAACATTTGTTTTGAGATTTGGTTCTAATTAGTTTCCCACTCGCTGCCTGAACTGAATCCCCGAGACGCCGTTACTGTATCGTTTGTCAGCAGTAATTTCGTGGCTGGAACAGCTCTCAGTTGAATCACATACTGAAGATGGAAGCTGGAAGGCATCTCGGTAAGTCCTGGGCCTTTCTCAGGTTACTAATGATTCAGAACGGACGGAGACGTCACCTAATTTTCACCTCTGATCTGTTAGCCTGATGTGAAAAGCACTTCCTTCTGTTGTTCCATCTGTTGCTTCATCAAGAGGTCGACACCTCATAAACTTGAACAATTACAGTCATGATGTGGTGATGTGTGCAGTTGTGAACGATGTCTGTTGTAGATGTGGTAATTTGCGAAGTGTTGTGAGTGATGACTCATGTGTTAGTTTGTGTGCGTATATGTGTGCGTATATGTGTGCGTAAAGAGCACAATAAACCCTGGTTAATGATACAGGTAATCCTAACTGGAACAAGTGAAACAGTAAAAGGAGTACTGTGTGTTACGATGGCTGAAGAGGACCTCAGTTATAAGCCGAAATATCCTGCATTAGTTGTAACTAATACCTTAGAATACTGCCAGGCAAATGATCATCTGGTTTTTAAATGAGGCGTTGAAGTTAGAGTCACGATTAACTTGTTTCCAGAGGGGCAAAACACTTCTAGTTTGGCCCTCTGCCATGGGGCACTTATCCTGTTTCCTGGCTAACAAAACACTACTAGTGTGACCTGTGCCATGAAACACTTGTCCTGTTTCCTGACCAACAAAACACTACTAGTGTGACCTGTGCCATGAAACACTTGTCCTGTTTCCTGACCAACAAAACACTACTAGTGTGACCTGTGCCATGAAACACTTGTCCTGTTTCCTGACCAACAAAACACTACTAGTGTGACCTGTGCCATGAAACACTTGTCCTGTTTCCTTGCCAACAAAACACTACTAGTGTGACCTGTGCCATGAAACACTTGTCCTGTTTCCTTGCCAACAAAACACTACTAGTGTGACCTGTTCCATGAAAAACTTGTCCTGTTTCCTGACCAACAAAACACTACTAGTGTGACCTGTGTCATGAAACACTTGTCCTGTTTCCTGACCAACACAACACCACAGGCCTACAAGCGTTTACAAAGACACGTAATACGAATAAAACCTTAATTTTGAAGAAAAAACTTTTTGTTGACGATCGAGCGTCGTAAAGTCAGCTAAAAACTGACTCCACACTGAGAGAAACTTCCAAGATAAAGATTCGCCCCTGCGTTACCTGACTTTATTAACTTTCAGCTATTGTATTGTCTCCTCGTGGCTTCGTTTCTTCCACTTCTCGATATTTGGTACTCTCTTTATTTTCTTTACTGTATTTGATAACTCGTTAGAGTTGAGTTATTTAATCTGCGCCACAGTGGGTGCACTATCTTGGTGCACTATCTTGGTACACCACAGTGGGTGTACTATCTTGGTGCACCTCAGAGGGTACACTCTCCTGGTACTCCACAGGGGTTAGCCTCACCATACTGGTGCACCACAGCCGCTAGATTCACAATACTGGTGCAACACAGCCGCTAGCTTCACCATACTGGTGCACCACAGCCGTTAGCCTTACCATACTGGTGCACCACAGCCGCTAGCTTCACCATACTGGTGCACCACAGCCGCTAGCCTCACCATACTGGTGCACCACAGCCGCTAGCCTTACCATACTGGTGCACCACAGCCGCTAGCCTTACTATACTGGTGCACCACAGCCGCTAGCCTTACCATACTGGTGCACCACAGCCGCTAGCTTCACCATACTGGTGCACCACAGCCGCTAGCTTCACCATACTGGTGCACCACAGCCGCTAGCTTCACCATACTGGTGCACCACAGCCGCTAACTTCTCCATACTGGTGCACCACAGCCGCTAGCCTCACCATACTGGTGCACCACAGCCGCTAGCCTTACCATACTGGTGCACCACAGCAGCTAGCCTTACTATACTGGTGCACCACAGCCGCTAGCCTTACCATACTGGTGCACCACAGCCGCTAGCTTCACCATACTGGTGCACCACAGCCGCTAGCTTCATACTGGCGCGCCACAGCCGCTAGCCTCACCATACTGGTGCACCACAGCCGCTAGCCTCACCATACTGGTGCACCACAGCCGCTAGCTTCACCATACTGGTGCACCACAGCCGCTAGCCTCACCATACTGGTGCACCACAGCCGCTAGCCTCACCATACTGGTGCACCACAGCCGCTAGCTTCACCATACTGGTGCACCACAGCCGCTAGTCTCACCATACTGGTGCACCACAGCCGCTAGCCTTACCATACTGGCGCACCACAGCCGCTAGTCTTACCATTCTGATGCACCACAGCCGCTAACTTCACCATACTGGTGCACCACAGCCGCTAACTTCACCATACTGGTGCACCATAGCCGCTAGCTTCACCATACTGGTGCACCACAGCCGCTAGAGTCACCATACTGGTGCACCACAGCCGCTAGCTTCACCATACTGGTGCACCACAGCCGTTAGCCTTACCATACTGGTGCACCACAGCCGCTAGCTTCACCATACTGGTGCACCACAGCCGCTAGTCTCACCATACTGGTGCACCACAGCCGCTAGCTTCACCATACTGGTGCACCACAGCCGCTAGCCTCACCATACTGGTGCACCACAGCCGCTAGCCTTACCATACTGGTGCACCACAGCCGCTAGCTTCACCATACTGGTGCACCACAGCCGCTAGCTTCACCATACTGGTGCACCACAGCCGCTAGCTTCACCTTACTGGTGCACCACAGCCGCTAGCTTCACCATACTGGTGCACCACAGCCGCTAGTCTCACCATACTGGTGCACCACAGCCGCTAGCCTCACCATACTGGTGCACCACAGCCGCTAGCCTCACCATACTGGTGCACCACAGCCGCTAGCTTCACCATACTGGTGCACCACAGCCGCTAGTCTCACCATACTGGTGCACCACAGCCGCTAGTCTCACCATACTGGCACCAGCCAACACACTAATGGTCCAGCCACCGCTGTCATAATGAAGCTTATGTTGTCAAGTTACACGATGCGCCATCACACCCCACAATGTAGAGCCTCTGCTCATTACTAGCAACAAGTGGACAACTTGCGCGACACCCCTCGCTCTCACCGCCCTCACTTAAGTGAAGTTATTTCCCGAATTTCAGAGTACTATTTACACGCGAAGGGCGTTCATGAGTGTGGGGGAAAATGGCATCATTTGGTATTTTAAAGAGTGTAGATAATCACTTAATGCGTTGAAAATGAAAGCATAGGTGATGAATATTCCTGCTTAAGGTCAGAGTGTTGTTTGAGGTGTGTGCATTACCTCATGCGTTGAAAATGTAAACATTGGTCAAGAATATTCCTGCTTAAGGTCAGAGTGTTGTTTGAGGTGTGTGCATTACCTCATGCGTTGAAAATGTAAACATTGGTCAAGAATATTCCTGCTTAAGGTCAGAGTGTTGTTTGAGGTGTGTGCATTACCTCATGCGTTGAAAATGTAAACATTGGTCAAAAATATTCCTGCTTAAGGGCAGAGTGTTGTTTGAGGGTGTGCTTACCCTGCGTTGAAAATGTAAAACTTGGTCAAGAAATTTGTTAAAGGGTGTGTCGTTGAGGTGTGCCCTCTTTACCATGAGGAATTTTGAAGGTTGTTCGGTGTGTCTTGCGCCCGGTGACGGTGGTATCAGCTGACTTCACTGACGCATTTACCTGAGGCGGCGGCACCAATTATTCTTAATGGAGCGCTGGGTTTTGGGAGCGGTCAAGATCGTGCATCAGGGAAGACGGGGTTTGACGGTTCGGGGGCTCTTGATAAAGAAATTGAGATATCCTTCCCCATACACATTTAGCCTTACTCTTGTTATATTATATATACATTATTTTATATATATTAAATAATATTTATATATATTTATTTAATATATATAATTTATATATATTTATTTATATTATAAACCACCACCACAAGCCCAGCTACCCAAAATAATCATAATGTTGTATTAACCTTCACCTTTTGCAACTATAAGGACCCCCAATTCAAGTCATTATGCTCATTCTTTTACACTGGGCCCATTTTCACACGCACGGACCGTGTGTGTGGTTTTTGTTTATGCATGTGTTGCCTGCGTGAAAATAAAAATCCATTCGCATTCCCAAGTCACAGACACAGGCTGAGGGTTGCCTGATCTGGGGGTTTTTGTATAAAAACAACACCGGAAAAAAAATTTGAAAAGGCATCAGTGTTTTCAGCCCCCCAACTCCCATGTAACTGGAAGCTTGCACGCTGTGCCCAACCTTAAAGAGCTTTAGTGGGTAGTAGTGGGAAAATGTCTTTGGGGTGGGGCGTGGGAAATGGGTCGTGGGGGATGGGAAAGGGTTGTGGGAAGGGGTTATAGGGGGGTTTTTAAGGGAAGGGGTTTTTGGAACGTGGGAGGGGGGAAGTCGGCATTTGAGGGGAGAACGCTGGGGGAAGACACGCATCTTCAATTTGGGACGCTGAGATGAGGAGGATCCCTGCTGAAGTGCTGGGTGAGGGAGGCAGCGCGCACCCATCACTTGAGGACGCGGGATGAGGCAGTCATCCCCTGAAGAGTGGGAAAAGGGAAAAGCGGGTTCCCCTGAAGTGCTGGGATGGTGAGGCGCAGACCCCTCTTGAGGACCTGGGTGAGGCAGCATCATCCCCCAGGAGCTGGGATGAGGGAAGTGAGATTGGGAGTGGCTAAGAGGGTCAAAGACGCAGGTATGTAGCCCCTTGCCTCAGGGAAACTTGTTGCCCCCGGACCAAAAATGGAGGTCTTTTTAGGACCATTCAAAAGCGCTCCAGCATCATCCGAGATGTACATGCCTTGCCTGTGAACCACAGCATCTCGTCAGCGCGGGAAAAGAACACTTGTAGTATAAATATCAGAGGTTTATGTTATTATGTTTGTGTCAGCAGCCTGTTTGGGGTTTTTCCAGCAGCCTGCTGGATGTCAGCAACCGTGGGATGTCAGCGCCTGCTGTGATTCAGCAGTGCTGTGATGTCAGCAACCTGTGGGATGTCGCAGCCTTGTGATGTCGCAGCCTGCTGTGATGTCAGCAGCCTGCTGGGATGTCAGCAGCCTGCTGTGATGTCAGCAGCCTGCTGTGATGTCAGCAGCCTGCTGTGATGTCAGCAGCCTGCTGTGATGTCAGCAGCCTGCTGTGTTGTCAGCAGCCTGTTGAGCGCAGTCTGCTGTGATGTCAGCAGTTTGTGTGTATCGCCCCTGCGTGATTCAGCAGCTGCTTGATGTAAAACAGCCTGCTGTGATGTCAGCAGCCTGGGGGGATGTCAGCACTGTGTGATGTCAGCAGCCTGCTGGGATGTCGCAGCCTGCGGGGATGTCCGCCGGTTGTGATGTCGCAGCCTGCTGTGATGTCAGCGCTGCTGGATGTGCGCCTGTTTGTGATGTCAGCAGTGCTGTGTTGTCAGGCCTGCGTGATGTCAGCACCCTGCTGTGTTTTATCAGCAGCCTGCGGTGTTTGTCAGCAGCTGCTGGTTGTCAGCAGCCTGCTGTGGGGCAGCAGCCTGCTTGATTCAGCAGCCTGCTGTTTTTGTAGCGGCCTGCTGTGTTGTCAGCAGCCTGCTGTGTTGTCAGCAGCCTGCTGTGATGTCAGCAGCCTGCTGTGATGTCAGCAGCCTGCTGTGATGTCAGCAGCCTGCTGTGATGTCAGCAGCCTGCTGTGATGTCAGCACCCGCTGGTTGTCGCAGCCTGTTGTTGTCAGCAGCCTGGTGTTGTCAGCACCCTGTGTTTTGTCACACCCTGTGTGATGTCAGCACCCTGCTGGAGTCAGCAGCCTGCTGTGTTGTCGGGCCCCTTTGCTGTGTTGTCAGCAGCCTGTGTTTTGTCAGCAGTGCCTGTGTTGTCGCAGCCTGCTGTTTTTTCCCTCTGCTGTGATGTCAGAGCTGCGTGTTGTCCAGCTGCTGTGTTGTCAGCACCCTGCTGTTTTTGTCAGCACCCTGTGTGTTTGTCGCAGCCTGCTGTGATAAAAACAGCCTGTTTTGGGTTGTCGCAGCCTTCGTGTTGCAGGGCCTGCTGTGTTTGTCAGCCCCGGGTTTGTTTTTCAGCACCCTGCTTTTTGGTCAGCACCCCTGCTGTGATGTCAGCCCCTGCTGTGTTGTCAGCAGCCTGCGTGTTGTAGCGCCTGTGTGTTGTCAGCAGCCTGCTGTGTTGTCAGCAGCCTGCTGTGAGTCAGCCCCCTGCTGTGTGTCAGCGCCTGCTGTGTTGTAGCAGCCTGCGTTTTTGTCAGCAGCCTGCTGGTTGTCAGAGCCTGCTGTGTTGTAGCCCCTGTTTGTGATGTCGCGCCGGTTTTTGTCAGCAGCTGCTGTGTTGTCAGCACCCCTGCTGTTTGAGCGCCTGCGGGTTTTTGTCAGCGCTGCTGTGAGTCAGAGCCTGCTGTGATGTCAGCAGTGCTGTGATGCAGCGCCTGGGGTTGTCAGCCTGCTGTGTTGTCGAGCCTGCGTGTGTCAGCACCCTGCGTGTTGTCGCAGCCTGCGTGTTGTCGCAGCTGTTTTTTGTTGTCGCAGCCTGTGTGATGTCAGCACCCTGCTGTGATGCAGCAGCCTGTGTGTTGCAGCAGCCTGCTGTGTTGTCAGCACCCCTGCTGTGAGAAGCAAGCGAAATTTTGAGTAACAACATTCTGTGAGTTGTTAAGTCAATATGAGCATCAAAACTCTTTTTTTGCTCTTTGGTTGGATGGGGAATGGGGTTTCAAACCTATGTATACGAAAGGTCATTAGGCTCATGATTATACACCAAAGTCAAAAAACCCCCCCTAAAAACAAGAGGTCTCTCAGTGTGTATATACCAGAGTACATACTCACAGGTAATACAGGTATATACTACAGAGTAATTTTTACAGAGTACATACTCAAGGTAATATTTACAGGTATATACTACAGAGTACTACTCACAGGTACTACAAGAGTATTCTTACAGAGTACTACTCACGGTTCTAATCCAGAGTACTACTCACAGAGTACAAATTACAGGTATATATCACAGAGTACATACTCCAGGTACATACGAGTACTACTTACAGAGTAATACAAAAATTATCACGAGTAAAACTCCAGAGTACACATCACAGGTACATAATACAGGTACATACAGGTACATACTCACGAGTACATCTCACAGAGTAAAACAGAGTACTACTCCAGAGTAATTTTCCCGAGTACATCTCACAGAGTTTAAGGGTACATAAAAGTCATACTCACGCCACATACTCAAGGGGTCTAAGCGACATATGAGAACGTATACATTTGGGTATAACCGTCCAAAAAACCTTCCGTTGACATCACAGGCCCACCACCGCAGTCATTTTAAAATTTTGACGTGAAAATAAGTGTTTTAAAGAACAAAAACATTCTGTGGGCCATGACTGGCAAAGATAATTCACTGAGTATTGTCGCCCTTTTTTCTATGCAAAAGGTTTTTGATGGTTGCTAACACAAATTTTTTAGTAAGATATCGCCTTTTAGGGCGCGCTTTATTGCCTTTTTGCAACTTGGAGCGGTTTTTTCCCCTTTTAACATTTTTGCCAATATGAATTTTTTTTGTGTTTGTGAAAACATAAATTATGTGTGTTTGTGTCTGCGAGCGAAGCGTTGATGATGTGGGAGTTCCCGCGATGTGGGAGGGCCCCCCCGATGTGGGAGTTGCGATGTGGGAGTTCCCGGATGTGGGGTCTCCCCGCGGTGGGGGTCCCCCCCGGGGGTGGGGGGTTTTCCCGCGATGTGGGAGTCCCCCGCGATGTGGGGGTTTTTCCCGGTGTGGAGTCCCCACGTGGGGGAGTCTCCCCCGATGTGGGGGGTCCCCCGCGTGTGGGGGTCCCCGCATGTGGGAGTCCCCCCGCGATGTGGGAGTCTCCCGCGATGTGGGAGTCCCCCCGATGGGGGGGTCTCCCCCGATGTGGGAGTCCCCACGAGTGGGGGTCTCCCCCGATGTGGGAGTCCCCCCCTGTGGGGTCTCCGCGTGTGGGAGTCCCACCATGTTCTTCATCCCTTGTTTTCCATTGTTTTCGTTTTCCGTTTTCCTTCCCTTCTTCATTTTTCTCTTTCTCTCTCTCTCTTCTTTCTCTCTCTTTTCTCTCCTCTCTCTCTTCTCCTCTTCTCTCTCTCTCTCTCTCCTCTCTTCCCTCATTCCTCTGAATTTGTCAACACAAAATCTCTTTTTTTATTGCCAGCCTTGTTCCTCCCCCACGCGCACGCACGCGATGTGGTGTGGTGTGCGTGCGGCGTGCGTGCCTGTGCCACCTGGTGTGGTGAAAAGTGTGTACATGAGCATTCACCTTGGTATTGAGCTGAGGTAGGGAAATCATTCCTTCGTGGCTGGATGGATAGCGTCCTGGCATTAAGTGAGTTTAAAAAAGCAAAGATATTAACTTCTAAATAAGCTGCATATTGTTTTAGCCTGTAAAAAAGGTTGAGTTCATGCAAGAGACTCGTCCTGTAATGAAATAAGGTAATCAAAAATTCCGTAAAAGAACTGTCGAGAGAGTAAATATTTTGCCCGTAAATGAATTTAGTGTAAATTGAGTTTGGGAAAAAAAAGTTGCAGGATTTTTGGCAATATTCTTTATACGAATGAAACGGAACCTTTAAAATAACCCTTAAAATCTAAAACCTAACATCTAACACTAACCCCTAACCCTTTAAACCCCCAACACCTGACGCCTAACGCTTAGCCCTAACATAACGCGTAACACCTAACCCTAACCCCAATACCTAACTAATACCCCTAACCTAACACCTAACCCCTAAACCCAAAAACCTAAGAGGAACAATAAAGTGACGTTCATTTGGTCTCCTAATTAAAAAAGCTTTACCCATTATATTTCCTCTCCCTGTTTTATTGAGCTTATATTTGTCCCGTATTTTGCCTCAAAATTTTGTTCGTGATCAGTTGATTTACCCTTTTTGTCTTTATTAGCGAAAAGTTTTTTGGGTCTGAAATTTTTGCAGCAGGAATTGTGGTTAAGTTGTGAATTTTTTAGGTGTGGTTTAATTTCCAGGAGAAAAATACCAGTCAGGGAAGTATTGCCAGGATTATTCATCTACTATTTTTGTTAACTGCTACCACCACTACTACTACTACTACTACTACTACTACTACTACTACTACTACTACTACTACTACTACTACTACTACTACTACTACTACTACTACTACTACTACTACTACTGCTACAACTCCTACTACTATTATTACTACTACTACTACTATTACTACTACTAATACTACTACTACTACTACTACTGTTACTACTACTACTACTACTATTATTACTACTACTACTGCTACAACTACTACTACTACTATTACTACTACTACTATTACTACTACTACTACTACTACTACTGTTACTACTACTACTACTACTACTATTAATAATAATAATAAATGTAATAATAATAATAATACTTTTAATAATAATAATAATAATAATAATAATAATAATAATAATAATAATAATAATCATAATGTAATATGTATGTATGTAATATGTGTTTTGCAGTGATGGTCCAGTCAAGTTATCTTAATACATAATACAAGTAATCTCACACGTAATGGTCAGTGTTATATAGCTGTTTATGATCTTTCTTAAGCTCTGTTTCCACAGTTCTATTGAAAGATCTATTTTTTTAAGTATCTTCGTTGAAGAGGTTTGTTCTCAGAGCTCCACTGAAAGAGCTTTATGTCTCTGTTGTAGGAGGTTTGTTCATAGAGCTCTATTTAAATTGTTATAGTACTGTGTTGCAAGAGCTCTACTGAAAGAGCTCAGGGGACACAGCTCTCTGCATAACCTCATCTCCGGACCTGTTCTGCAGAGTCTTATCACCTTTCTTCAATGAAGTTTTAAACATTCACTTGTTTCTCTTATCTTCCATCTTACAGGTTTCCTCCCTTGTCTTCCACTCCCTTCGCCTTTACTTTTTTTCACCTACCACCTCTCTTGCCTTTCCTTTCTCCCCCTTCCTTTTATCGCCCTCCTCTCTTGCCTCCTCCACCCCCTCATAGGACCTCCTCACTCGCCTTCCATCCCTACTTCTTCTATCCTTCCATCCTGGTCATCACTCACCACTTCGAAGTGAAGTAGGAGAAACCATATCAAATATTCCGTCCCGCCCGAGAATCGAACCCAAGCTCTTTTCAGTTGTAAGCTGAAGACTTTACCGTGTGGAACACAAACCAACTAGCTCCCAGACTTTTATGCCCGCCAGACGCCGCTTTTCAGCATTTTTGTCTCTGTTGAAATAACGTAGAAAAAAGAGTTGGTGAACACATCAAAGGCCAACGAATTGTGAGGTGGAGGGAACCGCAAAACTTTTGTCAAGAAATGAAGACAAACTTATCACAAAGCCTTGTAATAGACCATACCAACTCGTGTATATATATATATATATATATATATATATATATATATATATATATATATATATATATATATATATATATATATATATATATATATATATATATATACTATGGGAACTCGTAGCTTTGGATAGGTAGATAAGAAAGGCTTCCAGGAAAAGTTTTTGGCTTTCTCCACGAGGCTGTTTAGATATTCCACCTCTCCCACAACCTCAACATTCATAAATGCACAGAGTTTACAGTCTACATTAATGGTTTATGTTAAATGAGAGATTCATCTCTGGTACAAGTCATAAAAAACCATAACAAAAACTACAAATAATAATATGGTAATAATAATAATAATAATAATAATAATAATAATAATAACATAATACTACCACAAATAATAAAAAGTAATAACTATAATAATAATGATAGTAATAATAATATAGTACTAATACTAATAGAAATATTACTACTACTACTATTATTACTACTACTACTACTACTATTACTACTACTACTACTACTACTACTAATAATAATAATAATAATAATAATAATAATAATAATAATACTACCACAAATAATAAAAAGTAATAACTATAATAATAATGATAGTAATAATAATATAGTACTAATACTAATAGAAATATTACTACTACTACTACTACTACTACTAATAATACTAATAATAATAATAATAATAATAATAATAATAATAATAATAATAATAATATGTTAATGAGGTGGGAAATTTGCATGTGTGTTGGGGTGGTGAACAATACAGGTGAGCGAGGGCGCTAGCTCACCTGTCCTTAGTACTCATCTCCCGTCCACCGTCTTATCTAAACCCTTACATCCAACACAAGACAGAACCACACACACACACACACACACACACACACACACACACACACACACACACACACACACACACTGCTCGTAAAAAAACGATAGAAATTCGAGAAAATGGGAGACATGGACGAGATTGGAGAAAGGGACTTCATAGTAGGTACACTTCAGTCTGGGGAGCACAAGGTAGTCATTACAGTGATATATAATCCACCACAGAACTGCAGGAAGCCAAGATAGGAATATGAAGGGAGCAACAGAACAATGGTGGACACACTGGCTGAGGTGACAAGAAGAGCTCTCTCGAGCAGAGTAAAGTTACTGATTATGGGCGATTTCAACCGCAGGGATATTGAATGGGAAAACCTGGAGCCACACGGGGGTCCCGAAACATGGAGAGCCAAGATGATGGATGTGGTACTGAAAAACCTCATGCACCAATATGTTAAGGACACTACCAGAGTGAGAAGGGAGGACGAACCACCAAGATTGGACCTTGTGTTCACCCTGGGCAGTTCAGACATTGAAAACATCGCATATGAGAGTCCCCTAAGAGCTAGTGACCACGTGGTTCTGTGCTTTGACTACATAGTAGAGTTACAAGTGGAGAGGGTAACAGGAGCTGAATGGGAAAGGCCAGACTATAAGAGAGGGGACTACCTAGGTTTGAGGAACTTCCCGCAGGAGGTTCAGTGGGACAGAGAACTGGTAGGAAAGTCAGTAAACGATATGATGGAATACATAACAATGAAATGCAAGGAGGCAGAGGAAAGGTTTGTTCCCAAGGGCAACAGAAATAATGGAAAGACCAGAACGAGCCCCTAGTTTACCCGAAAAAACTAAGTGCAATAGAGAATGGAAAAAGTACAGAAGGCATAGAACACATGAAAACAGGGAGATTAGTCGCAGAACCAGGAACGAGTATGCACAGGTAAGGAGGGAGGCCCAACGACAGTATGAAAATAACATAGCATCGAAAGTCAATTCTGACCCGAAACTGTTGTATAGCCACATCAGGAGGAAGACAACAGTCAAAGACCAGGTGATCAGACTGAGGACAGAAGGTGGAGAACTCACAAAACGATCAGGAGGTATGTGAGGAGCTAAACAGGAGATTTAAGGAAGTATTTACAGTAGAGACAGGAAGGGCTCTGGGAAGACAGCACAGAGGAGAACATCAACAGGGAAATATACCAACAAGTGTTGGATGACATACGAACAACCGAGGAGGAGGTGCAGAAACTGCTAAGTGACCTTGATACCTCAAAGGCGATGGGACCGGACAACATCTCCCCGTGGGTCCTTAGAGAAGGAGCAGAGATGTTGTGCGTACCACTAACCATTATCTTCAATACATCCCTTGAAACTGGGCAACTACCTGAGATATGGAAGACGGCAAATGAAGTCCCCATTTTTAAGAAAGGAGACAGAAACGAGGCACTAAACTACAGACCAGTGTCTCTGACGTGTATAGTATGCAAAATCATGGAGAAGATATGAGGAGGAGAGTGGTGGAGCACCTGGAACAGAACAAGATTATAAATGACAACCAGCATGGATTCATGGAAGGCAAATCCTGTGTCACAAACCTTCTGGAGTTTTATGACAAGGTAACAGAAGTAAGACACGAGAGAGTGGGGTGGATGGATTGCATTTCCTTAGTGCAGAAGCTGGAGGATCAGGCACGTATAACAGGAAGGGCACTGCAATGGATCAGAGAATACCTGACAGGAGACAACAACGACTCATGGTACGTGAAGAGGTATCACAGTGGACTCCTGTGACAATCGGGTTCCCACAGGGGTCAGTTCTAGGAGCAGTGCTATTTTTTATATATGTGAATGACGTGATGGAAGGGAAAGACTCTGATGTGTCCCTGTTCGCAGATGCTGTGAAGTTGATGAGAAGAATTAAATAGGATGAGGATCAGGCATGACTACAGAGAGACCTGGACAGACTGGACCCGTGGTCCAGAAACTGATTTCTCGAATTCAGCCCTGCCAAATACAAGGAGAAAGATTTTGGGGTGACCATAACACCGAGCACGTCTCCGGAGGCACACATCAACCAGATAATTGCTGCAGCATATGGGCGCCTGGCAAACCTAAGAATAGCGTTCCGATACCTTAATAAGGAATCGTTCAAGACACTGCACACTGTGTATGTCAGGCCCATACTGA
>NC_069426.1:34251662-34279162 GCF_026875155.1 Cherax quadricarinatus
TACTGCCACAAAGTACTGCCACCAGGTACTGCCACCAGATACTGCCACCAGGTACTGCCACCAGGTACTGCCACCAGGTACTGCCACAAGGTACTGCCAGTGCTCTGATCGGACGCTGGCCTGGTCAGTCCCCTGGAGGGACAAATCACGTCATATCTGCGAGGCTGATGGACTGATTACATCGTCTTTATTTCACTACTACATCTGCTGTCTCTGTATTTGACTGAAGAAGCCTAGTGTGTGAGCGAAACGTTTCAACAATAAAGATGCCGATCTGTCGCACATGTGTCTATTAACGTGTTGCACCGTTCCTCCTTCCTTTAAGTTAAATTTCTACAACAGAGGAACATTCCTGTTACACAGTTTCCTGGTTCTTTGCAGATCGATGTTTACATCTGGGGAACCTGACTGAAAAGAAGACACTGACAAACTACGATTCTCTACACAGGTCAACGTCTCCGAAGCGAGACAGTCACCTAAATCGTCGTGTTTACATTCCCAAACAACTCTGACCTCAGATAAAGTCCCAGATTCCATCCCATCTGTGAGAGTCGTGCCTCGACAGTGAGCTGCGACTGACGTGACTTTTCGAGTCATTTCCTTGACTAAGGAGTACCGGCACGTTATCTGACCTTTCTCTGAGGAATGACTACAAGGCTTTATCCAACTGCCGGTGCCTCAGTGAGTGACATTCCAATTTTGATTTGATAGTTCCCTATTTGGGGCCCCTCTGCTGCGCCCTCTCCACCCTTCTGCCGATTGTTCCCTTATCACTCCCTTCAGGGTCTCCCTCAATATAGTATACTATTTATATCAGCCAGGTGTGTGTCAGTTGTATCATGTACTTGCAAAATAGTGGTCCCAAGGCCATTTAATGAGAGACCTGATTAAATGGCCTTGAGACTCTTCCTCTGTCCTATCTGTCTCGTGTTAAACGAGAGGAGGCGACAGGTTCCTAGGCTTTACAACCTTGATGCTGGTGAGAGGCTCTTGATATGAGGTCAATAAGCTACCCTACACTACCCTTCCTGACCTCAAGAATACCTTTAACGGAAAGTCGGAACCTACAGAAGGACAGCCCCACGGGTTTATCGCCTCCTCTCTCCTCTCAGGATTTCCTTCGCCAGATTTAACCTGAAGTGTTGTGTCGTCAGCACCCTCAAGTAATATTTTTCCCTTTCAGAGTAACAGAGAAACTTTTTCTCTGTCTCAGAATTAACAGTCTCCTACGTGAAATTTTGGCATCAAAAGTATATTGCAAAGCTAATTATTTTCATATAAAAATTTCAGTCTGATCTGCAGTTTAAAAATTAATTTTAATCGCCTTACTCTCGTGAAGTCAATTTTTTTTCAGTGTGAGTCTTTTTTCAACATTCTCCTCTGTGTTCCTTGCTCCCTCCTTTACCTCCTCACTGCAACACTCTCTTCCGCTACATTAACCTCTTCTTTGTTAGTCTATGCCATGTTAATCTCTTCGTAAAATTCCTTCGCACTTTAACTTGGGTTTTTTTTTTTTTATATGGTTATCAGTTTAGTGTTATTGTCTTCCATGTTTATCTCTTACATTATAATTTAGGTTTATCTCATTTGTGCTATCCTTTGTTTACCTCTACTATGTTAGCCTATGTTTATGTCTTCCACGTTAACCTATGTTAACCCCCTTACATGTTAACTTATGTTAACCCCTTCCATGTCAACCTCTACTCCTTTCCATGTTAACCCATGTTAACCCCTTCCATGTTAACTTATGTTAAACCCTTCCACGTCAACATCTTTTAACCCCTTCCATGTTAACCTATGTTAACTCCTTCCACGTCAACCTCTTTTAACCCCTTCCATGTTAACTTCTGTCTCAACATCTGCAAGAATTCCTCCCCCGTCGTCACCTCATTTCCCGTCATTTTTGCCTTCATTCCTCATCCATGTTCCTCACCTTTTACCTCCCACTTTCCCTCACCCATTTCTCCTCTCCTCACCTCTTTCACTCAGTACCGTATCTTCGCTCAGGCTTTCAGTGTTGGTTTACGCTGATATTATCTAGCGTTGAGAGTTGCAATACCAGGGAGGTCGACCTGAGGAGACTGACAGAGTAATCCACTTTAGGATGATCAGGAACCCGAGCCTCGCTCTGCTTCTCAGACGAGGCCAATATCAGACCTCGATACACCCCATCTGTTTTTTGTCTATGCAGCTTCTGGTCTGGGACCAGACCTGGACTCCTGATTGATGGACTGATCACACAGGCTCTTGCTGCTAGCAGTAACAAGAAATCAGGTTTCAACTTTATGGAAACTAGAGTCTTCAAGTCAACCAGGGCCTTTAAGTCAGCTAGGGCCTTTAAGTCAGCTAGGGCCTTTAAGTCAACCAGGGCCTTTAAGTCAACCAGGGCCTTTAAGTCAGCTAGGGCCTTTAAGTCAGCTAGGGCCTTTAAGTCAACCAGGGCCTTTAAGTCAACCAGGGCCTTTAAGTCAACCAGGGCCTTTAAGTCAACCAGGGCCTTTAAGTCAACCAGGTCCTTTAAGTCAGCTAGGGCCTTTAAGTCAGCTAGGGCCTTTAAGTCAACCAGGGCCTTTAAGTCAACCAGGGCCTTTAAGTCAGCTAGGGCCTTTAAGTCAGCTAGGGCCTTTAAGTCAACCAGGGCCTTTAAGTCAACCAGGGCCTTTAAGTCAACCAGGTCCTTTAAGTCAGCTAGGGCCTTTAAGTCAGCTAGGGCCTTTAAGTCAACCAGGGCCTTTAAGTCAACCAGGGCCTTTAAGTCAACCAGGTCCTTTAAGTCAGCTAGGGCCTTTAAGTCAACCAGGGCCTTTAAGTCAACCAGGGCCTTTAAGTCAACCAGGTCCTTTAAGTCAGCTAGGGCCTTTAAGTCAGCTAGGGCCTTTAAGTCAACCAGGGCCTTTAAGTCAACCAGGGCCTTTAAGTCAACCAGGGCCTTTAAGTCAACCAGGGCCTTTAAGTCAGCCAGGGCCTTTAAGTCAACCAGGGCCTTTTAGTCAACCAGGGCCTTTAAGTCAACCAGGGCCTTTAAGTCAGCTAGGGCCTTTAAGTCAGCTAGGGCCTTTAAGTCAGCCAGGGCCTTTAAGTCAGCCAGGGCCTTTAAGTCAGCTAGGGCCTTTAAGTCAGCTAGGGCCTTTAAGTCGGCCAGGGCCTTTAAGTCAACCAGGGCCTTTAAGTCAACCAGGGCCTTTAAGTCAGCTAGGGCCTTTAAGTCAGCCAGGGCCTTTAAGTCAGCTAGGGTCTTCAAGTCAACCAGGGCCTTTAAGTCAGCTAGGGTCTTCAAGTCAGCTAGGGCCTTTAAGTCAGCTAGGTTCTTCAAGTCAGCTAGGGTCTTCAAGTCAGCTAGGGTCTTCAAGTCAGCTAGGGTCTTCAAGTCAGCTAGGGCCTTTAAGTCAGCTAGGGTCTTCAAGTCAGCCAGGGCCTTTAAGTCAGCTAGGGTCTTCAAGTCAGCTAGGGTCTTCAAGCCAGCTAGGGTCTTCAAGTCAGCTAGGGTCTTCAAGTCAGCTAGGGTCTTCAAGTCAGCTAGGGCCTTTAAGTCAGCTAGGGCCTTTAAGTCAGCTAGGGCCTTCAAGTCAGCTAGGGTCTTCAAGTCAGCTAGGGTCTTCAAGTCAGCTAGGGTCTTCAAGTCAGCTAGGGTCTTCAAGTCAGCTAGGGTCTTCAAGTCAGCTATTGTCTTCAAGTCAGCTAGGGTCTTCAAGTCAGCTAGGACCTTTAAGTCAGCTAGGGCCTTTAAGTCAGCTAGGGCCTTCAAGTCAGCTAGGGTCTTCAAGTCAGCTAGGGTCTTCAAGTCAGCTAGAGCCTTTAAGTCAGCTAGGGCCTTTAAGTCAGCTAGGGCCTTCAAGTCAGCTAGGGTCTTCAAGTCAGCTAGGGTCTTCAAGTCAGCTAGGGTCTTCATGTCAGCTAGGGCCTTCAAGTCAGCTAGGGTCTTCAAGTCGGCTAGGGTCTTCAAGTCAGCCAGGGTCTTCAAGTAAGCCAGGGCCTTTAAGTCAGCTAGGGTCTTCAAGTCAGCTAGGGTCTTCAAGTCAGCTAGGGTCTTCAAGTCAGCTAGGGTCTTCAAGTCAGCTAGGGCCTTTAAGTCAGCTTGGGCCTTCAAGTCAGCTAGGGTCTTCAAGTCAGCTAGGGTCTTCAAGTCAGCTAGGGTCTTCAAGTCAGCTAGGGTCTTCAAGTCAACTAGGGTCTTCATGTCAGCTAGGGTCTTCAAGTCAGCTAGGGTCTTCAAGTCAGCTAGGGTCTTCAAGTCAGCTAGGGTCTTCAAGTCAGCTAGGGTCTTCAAGTCAGCTAGGGTCTTCAAGTCAGCTAGGGTCTTCAAGTCAGCTAGGGATCTGTTGGTAATTTCCCCTATATATAGAGGGATGGTGTTTAATAACCTTGATTCCTTCAGAGTTATTTAATATTCTTGTAGTGTGCTCATTACAACCCTGATATAACTTAGAAGTATTTGCACCACATGGAGAAGCTCTTGCGATTTCAGTGCTCAGATCTGGGACCAATCCCCTCAGGATTTTGCTGGTGTAAATTATATCTTTCTCGCCTACATTTCAAGGGGTACAGTTCAAGGGACTTCAAGTGTTCGTAATAATTCAGGTACATGACGGAATTTATACGGGCAGTGAAAGTACTCTGTACCTTCCTCTGCACATTTCGCCCGCTAACAGCAGTGTTCTAATCTGAAGATAATTAGGCAGTTTTCTGTTCCTTCAGTCTCTACTCCGCTCTCTCTCTCTCTTTCTGTTCCTCTCATATTCTCCTCTCTTCTTCTTCTACCCTTCAGTTCTAGCTATCTCTTCATTTCGTTCTGTCATTCTCTCTCCAACTTCTTTCTCCAAACGCATCTCTCCTCTCTCTCTCTCTCTCTCTCTCTCTCTCTCTCTCTCTCTCTCTCTCTCTCTCTCTCTCTCTCTCTCTCTCTCTCTCTCTTTCTTTCTCTCTCTCTCTCTCTCTCTCTCTCTCTCTCTCTCTCTCTCTCTCTCTTTCTCCTGCTTTTCTCTTATTTACTCATACACCTAGATAATAAATGATAGTCCTTAATTTAGACGGCAGTAGATAGTTCTTCTCAGAAGACAGCCTCAGTATGGACTACCAAGTACTCAGCTATCTGTCTTCCTTACTTACTCCCATGTACATGTACTCTCATTTTTCAAGCCTATTAAAAAACGTCCAATATATCAATGGCTCATCAATATCACTGGAAGAGGGACTCAGCAGTGTCCGGGAGGCCCCGAAACAGTTCGGACTCTCGCGAGAGAATTTCAGCCTCGAGACGGGACATTGATGGAGCAGGCGAAGAGAAAACCTCTGTCACTATTTGTCACCGTCGGTCTGCCGCCGTGAGACCCACTGGTCTTGGTAAGACAGGCACGCAAGTCCCTTCCCCACCCCCGTAGACCGTCCACTTGTCCACCATCTCCTCCGTCCGTTATAGGGCTATACACGGCGCAGAACGCCAGTTGCCCCTATAAACCACAACAAGAAGTCCGTCCATTCACCCGCTTGTGCATGCCAGGTGTTTGCTTCTTCCACCCGTCGGTCCACCCGTCCGCCCACCCGCCCACACGCCCGCTAGCCCGACCAATGATGAACTGACAGATAAAGGGAAGGTTCTGTAAGACGGATGGGGCGCGCAGACAGCGGCAATTTGCACAGCGTGGGCGGCCAAAAGACTTCTTTCAATGGGAGAAATGCGAAGCTGAGGATTTTGGAATTCTGTCTCCCATCTTATCGAGAGAGAGAGAGAGAGAGAGAGAGAGAGAGAGAGAGAGAGAGAGAGGAGAGAGAGAGAGCAGAGAATCAACAACAGTAACACATGATTTAAAAAACAAAATCTAGTGACACTCAGCTCTTCTACAATTCAAGGGATGAAGGGACACAGGTGTGTTCTTCCAACCTTCACTTGTCTCGCCTCAAACGATTTCAATGTTTGGCTTTACGAAGATCTTTATTTCAAGGTCAATATATGGACCTAAACCTCTGTAATTTAAGCATACAAATAATTATGTAAGTCTATAACTTATTGTGTAAGGGCGAACTTTATTACATATGGGCATATTTTATTAAGCAATAATGAAGATTAACATTGGGTCGAGGACGTTGTTTTTCCTGAGAAAATTCTCTTAGCGAACTTTAAAACTTTAAAAATAATTTAAACTTTAAAACTTTAAAAGTAATTTAAACTTTAAAACTTTAAAAGTAATTTAAACTTTAAAACTTTAAATATAATTTAAACTTAAAACTTTAAAAATAATTTAAACTTTAAACTTTAAAAGTAATTTAAACTTTAAAACTTTAAAAGTAATTTAAACTTTAAAACTTTAAAAATAATTTAAACTTTAAAACTTTAAAAGTAATTTAAACTTTAAAACTTTAAAAGTAATTTAAACTTTAAAACTTTAAAAATAATTTAAACTTTAAAACTTTAAAAGTAATTTAAACTTAAAAACTTTAAAAATAATTTAAACTTAAAACTTTAAAAATAATTTAAACTTTAAAACTTTAAAAATAATTTAAACTTAAAACTTTAAAAATAATTTAAACTTAAAACTTTAAAAATAATTTAAACTTTAAAACTTAAAAAATAATTTAAACTTTAAAACTTGAAAAATAATTTAAACTTTAAAACTTAAAAAATAATTTAAACTTAAAACTTTAAAAATAATTTAAACTTTAAAACTTAAAAAATAATTTAAACTTTAAAACTTGAAAAATAATTTAAACTTTAAAACTTAAAAAATAATTTAAACTTTTAAACTTGAAAAATAATTTAAACTTTAAAACTTAAAAAATAATTTAAACTTAAAACTTTAAAAATAATTTAAACTTTAAAACTTAAAAAATAATTTAATCCATATACAAAAATACGGTCAACACTAGTCACAAAGTGACGCTGAAACAGTAAGACACATTTGGTACCATGTTACATAATAAAGTACTTATGTATGTGTAGAATTAAGAGTATTTTTGCATTTCGCTGTACATCTGTGGCTGTCTTCAGTAGTCTGCTGAGGAGGACCTCAGTTGCAGGTGGAAATTTTTTGGCACTTCTTTTTTTTTCTCTCTTTGTGAATTTGTGTCATAGATTTATATGAAGTCGAAGAGTTGGGCTCCAGGATTATTATTATTATTATTATTATTATTATTATTATTATTATTATTATTATTATTATTATTATTATTATTATTATTATGGGAAACGCCAAATCTGAGGGCCACGCAGATCCCTGGAAATAGAAGACAAACAAGTTTGAGCCGATGAAAGGGAAGAGTCGCTTCAATTCCTTAGATCAAGAGCCTTCAGTAGCATCCAGTCACCACCCTTGAAGGGTGGGAGACGGGGACCAAGAGCTGTAGCACCGCCTCCGTCCCTCCGTTCAGGACCACGTCTTGAGTCGTCCTTCTTCATCCCACGTCTTCATCCCCCCCTCTGAAAATTCAGAAGATCTGGAGGTTTCTGGTGAAGAAATTGAACCGTTTAAGGCTTAAGCCTCTATCCTGGATGACACGCTAGCAAGACGGCAGTGAGCAAAATGGACCCTTTGGGCAGAGGTCATAGGGCCGTGAACACGGTTCCAGCTTTTGTATTGCCCTGTTGCGTGTTCCGAATTTTAACTTCCCGACAATGCTAAATTGTGGAGGATATGTCTCTCTCCCCGGTGGTTACAGCCGTGTTGGTGGCCCCAAAGTGCTGGCCAGACCAGCAATGAATGTTTCATATCCCTCTTCTCTAAGTAATTCCACCTGACAACCGGCAGATCGACAAAATTTTGCCGTGCCAACAACGTCCTGTTGGGAAAAATGCAAAAAAAAAAAAAATCATAGCTTTATCAACTCAAATTATGATAACATTTGCTAGACCCATTACGTACTTCTGTAATCTTTTAAAACCACCGCCCACAGGATGGGTATTGGGTGCACTGCAGAGATATTAAACCAATTAAAAACTGCTCCGGGTACTGTACTCTAGAGTCGTCAGTGGAAATCCCCCAGACGAGCCATTATAAAGAGAAATTGATAGCCAGTTAATGGCTAGTTTCATGCATCACAGTAATTAATGACTTACGGTGATCCGTGGATGTTATGTCTGGCAGGTCTCTTTCCCAGGGCAGGAAAAAAAATCAAAGACTTGGGAAGACATTCTCAGCCTCACGTCCAGATTAAGGGATTTTAGGATTGCCTTCAGAGACGCGCGAGGAATTGTCTCCTAAGGACATTAGGCTTGATGTCAGTGTTGTCATAGTGTGACAAGGACATTAGGCTCGACGTCAGTGTTGTCATACAGTGACAAGGACATTAGGCTTGATGTCAGTGTTGTCATGGTGTGACAATGACATTAGTCCTGACGTCCGTGATGTTACCGTGCGTACTCATTCTCTCTCTTGCTGTTACACATGTTTATATTCTTCCCTATGGTCTTCACCCGAAAAGATTCTGAATAACTCTGATCCAATAATAACTAGTTTTGAGGAGTTATGGTTCTCTGCTTTCTCTCTTTCCTTCCCCTCAAAGTGCTCTTTCTTCACCTTGTTTCATCATTCTTAACCCCATTACTGGTTATATTTCTTCCAGTGATTAAACCTGTGAATTTTACATCACAGGAAGTTTTCTCTTGATGATATCCTAACCATCCATCTAGTTTTTATCACTGAGTTGTCAACACGTATTTAGAGAACTGATGATTTCCGGCTGCTTCTGCCCCCTGATTGAGGAAAATTAAACGGACGATTCACTGACTTAACACACGAGTAAAGATGATAATCTAATTAATGAGACAACTGCTTCAAAACATATCACTGCTGCACCACTGAGTTCATTTCACCACACAAAAAAGAATTGTTCAAAACGGTTAGTGTAACTGGTCGTTCTTTTGTTACCCGGACATCTGATGTAGTTCACATCTTTTTGCCATAAAATTAACATTAAACTCTCCACTTTTCTAAACCAATGAACATGGGACTGCCACCTACTTCAAGAGCTTCTGGGAGACAAGGACAAGCTTCTACTGTATCTTGCGTCTTGATCTTCAGAGAGATCTTTAACATCCACACGATGACGGAGTCATGTATCGTCAGACGGAATATGCAAGCGGGTGGACTTCCCCGATCACCTTCGTTTGCGAGCAAGTTATGATAAAATAATCTCGCTCTAATGGAGTTTTCTGATGCTGTCCTGCTTAATATTTACAAGGTTCTGATTGCCAACATAAAACCGTTTTCTCGCTTATCTAAAACACTTCTATCAATCCTTTTTATTGCAAGGAAAATAAATTCTGGAACCAGAATCTTAAATGTGCAACTGGTTGCCAGGATTGATGCAAGAACCTGCAAGACGAGAGGCACAGCATCAGCTGAGGTCAGAGAAGGACATTCTTCGACCTAACTAGCTCTAAGGTACATGTAAACAGAGCCGGCAAGAGCATCGTCCCAAACATCTGACCTTCGATTAAACTAAGAGCGTGTAGACGTCTGGGCAACACGAGGGTGTGGCACAGTGCACAAGATACCTTGTGCACGCAAACTCGTTATGATCCTCCTCAGGTAACAATAGAAATCTTGAGAACTGCACAGTATTTTGTAAATGCAAGATAGACACTAAGGACGATAGCTATGCATCATACTAAATAGGAAAAAGGAGACGATTTATGAATACAGGAAACATAACAATATGCTAAACAAGGAGAGCTATTTGAAGGACAAACGAAACTATACGAGGGAATACTGGAACAATATAAGCGGAAAAAATGAAATATTTGAGAGAAAACGGGAAATATGTGTGGGACAACCGTAACTATAAGAGATAAATGGAACAATATAAAGAGGCTAAATGAAGGTATGAGAGACTTATGTAATTATGAGAGACAAATGGAATTATGAGAGATGAAAGGAGTTATGAAAAACAAATCGAAGTGGGAGATAAATAGAATTATGAGAAACAAATAGAACCATGAGAGATAAACGTAACTATGAAACACAAAAATTAATGTCAATCAATACCACAAAGAATTTCTCGCCATCGTTCTTCGAAAAAAAAAATAAAAATCTTTCGTCAATCCACACTCTACCGTATTGACAAAATATAATTAATAAACTTATCTTAAATCTCTAAGAGATAATGGTAGTGTTAAAACATTCACCTGTTGAGAGATAATGTCCAGCAATTTATTTGAGACACGCGCCCAGAAAACTGCCTCGATATCCGCATAAAATCCGCAGATGAGAATGCAACTCAGACAATAATGAAGCAACGACACCTCCAGCTACGTGCATGAAGTTCAAGAACATTTTTTTTTTATATATATTAAACATAACTAGATATATCAGCAGTGTGTTGCTGGCCAGTGTGTTGCTGGCCAGTGTGTTGCTGGCCAATGTGTTGTTGCCCTACTCTACGTGGTAGTTACACTTTATATGATGGTTCCCACTATGTATCACAGTGTGATACATAGTGGGAACACCTTGAGTGCGTATCTACGCTACTTTATGGGATCGTTACCTAGTAGGAACAAAAGCTAGCTAGGTTTCCCTGTCATACTCCATCACATGTAAACAAAGTGTTGTGTGTGGGAGACGTGTGTGTCATCTAATTAGCAAACCTAATCCCTTATGTCTTTTGATCAGGTGTTGTTTATATCTGCTAATGATTCCCGGGGAATGCCTTCGCGGCTCGGTATCAAACCAGATCATCTACATTGGGAAGAAAGTATTACAGGATTGATAACTATTAAGACGCACATAGGAAGCTGAAATAGTGTGTGTACTGAGTGTAAATAGATGGCAGGTAAGGCACATAAAATGGCAGGTAAGATTTACCTGCCATCTTATGTGTTCTAGAGATCACCTCAGCTAAAACTTAAACATTAAATACGTCTTTCAGGGATGTGAGTTAGTGATCACTAAACCTGTGAACAGAATTACAAGCTATGATGCCATAATAACAGGAGACAGAATGTATTAAAGCGCTCGTTGATCAGACATTACTGTCATGACTAAGGAGTATTTAATCGACATTTTATAGACCAGTATATATCGTTTAATTAATTTATTTAGATTTAGAATTTGTCGCCGAAACAGCTAGTTTACTGTGCATCTCATAACTAATGGTATAAACTCCCTTAATTCATCCTGAGGAGGACAGTAGTTAGTTTACATATATATCCATCCATATATCCATCCTATGGACACTAGTGGCTAGTTTATGGCACACCTCGTATCCATCCTGCAGATGGCACCCCAAGGGCACATGAATACGTAAAAGGCCTAGGAACTAAGTCTTAAAAGGCTAATCGTGAATACATCTGAATCTACATTTACATTTTACAGTGACTTACAAACGCACAAGAAATATTCCCATGTCCCCCAGCGACTAATTCTCTTCGTTAACTGTCTTAGGCGACTCTAAAGTCATTTCCACATACGCATCAGGACAAGCAAACTGTTCTTTGCTTTTGCAATAATGCATAGTTGTAGCATTGCAGTACTGTATGTTCTGCCATTTGTTGGCATACTGCAATGTAGCAGCAACGAAGCTGCACCAGTCACTGCTTGATGTTCTTAATTATCGAAGGTGAAAATTAAGTCAATTACCATGCGGGAAACTGAGGAACCTCTTTTGTTTTTGTTTTTGAGATTTAAAAAAAAAATTATATTAGTGGAGGAGATAGATAGGAACCACTGCATTAGGGAGCTGCTATCCCCCCCCCCGCACTGGTATCCCCCACACTGGTATCCCCCACACTGGTATCACCGCACAGGTATCCCCCACACTGGTATCCCCACACAGGTATCCCCCACACTGGTATCACTACACTGGTATCCCCCACACTGGTATCACCACACAGGCATCCCCCACACTGGTATCCCCACACAAGTATCCCCCACACTGGTATCACCACACAGGTATCCACCACACTGGTATCACCACACAGGTATCCCCCACACTGGTATCCCCACGCTGATATCCCCCACACCTGCTGTGTAGCTGCAGGATAGGTTAAGTGCTATTACCAGTTCAATATTCATGTCACCTTAGCCTTTATGACACAATAATAATTTACGACTGTCAGGTATAAATAAATAAATTTTAAGAATAAAAAAAATATATACAAAAAAAAGGTATTTATGACACATTAATATTTATACTAGTTAAATATTCATGGCAATTACGGATTTACGAGAGTAAGAGAGTATATATATATTTATATATATATATATATATATATATATATATATATATATATAATATATTATATATATATATATATATATATTATATATATATATAAGAGGGGGTAAAGGAGGTTTTGTGGGCGAGGGGCTTGGACTTCCAGCAAGCGTGCATGAGCGTGTTAGATAGGAGTGAATGGAGACGAATGATACTTGGGACCTGACGATCTGTTGGAGTGTGAGCAGGGTAATATTTAGTGAAGGGATTCAGGGAAACGTTATTATCAATACAGGCTTGAGTCTGAAATGGGAAGTACATGCCTGACTTTAAAGATGGGGTTTGGGATTATGGCAGTTTGAGGATAATGTTGTGTATCTTTTTATAGTATATGCTTATCTAATTTTTATTCTGGGACTCTGCAAACAGTGATAATGTGTAGTGGGGTAAAGGGTTGAATGATGGATGAGTATTTTACTTTTAGGGGATTTCATCTTTTTTGGGTCACTGCCTCGGTAGGGGACGACGACTTGTTGAGAGAAAAAAAAATTATATTAAATATATAAAATTATATTTATATAAATATTATATGTATATTATATTATATATATATATAAATATTTATAATTATTAATATATATATATATTATTGAAGTGTACTTGATGCTAGCACAGAAGTTCAGACTGCTCAGGCTGTCAAAAAGGAAGGTTATGGAACAAGGGTTCGCAGGTAGATCAGTTTTGTCTTATTCGGGAAAGTGGTTACAATTTCTTGTTTATTATTATTATTATGATCTGGAGGAACGGATTTCGCTACAATATTGGATCAAAAACCCTTTATTGGCGTCTATATGTGTGTGTAGTTGTGTGAATTATATACTTGAACCCACGATCCTGCCACACACACACACACACACACACACACACACACAACAGCAGAGGTATGATAAGTCACGGATCGGGAGAGTGACCTAGTAGCGATCAGTGAGAGGCGGGGCCAGGCAGCTGGACTCGACCCGCAACTCAATAGGTGAGTAACTAGGTGAGTACACAGTATACCACAGTAACAAGGGGACACAGTTGGAAGTTGTAAGACAATGAATACAGGATTAGGAAGATTTCTTCAGCCACGACGTAGTCGTAAGTGGAATAGTTTGGGAAGCGAATGTTAGTGGAGGCAGGATCCAACATAGCTTTAAGCAGAAATAAAGCTACGGTTCAGGGAGAGGGCCTGTAGCGACAGTGAAGAGCGGGGCAGGAGGTCGGATCGGACCCCGCAACCCAACTAGCGTGATACAACTAGGTGAGTACACACACACACACACACACACACACACACACACACATACGCCTAGCAAACCTCAGAACAGCATTCCGACACCTCAATAAGGAATCGTTCAGGACCCAGTACACCGTGTACGTTAGGCCCATATAGGAGTATGCGTCACCAGTTTGGAACCCACACCTAGCCAAGCACGTAAAAAAACTAGAGAAAGTGCAAAGGTTTGCAACAAGACTAGTCCCAGAGCTAAGGGGTATGTCTTACGAGGAGAGGTTAAGGGAAATCGATCTGACGACACTGGAGGACAGGAGAGATAGGGGGGACATGATAACGACATACAAAATACTGAGAGGAATTGACAAGGTGGACAAAGGGACACAGTTGGAAGTTGAAGACACAGATGAATCACAGGGATGTTAGGAAGTATTTCTTCTGCCACAGAGTAGTCAGGAAGTGGAATAGTTTGGGAAGCGATGTAGTGGAGGCAGAATCCATATATAGTTTTAAGCAGAGGTATGATAAAGCTCACGGTTCAGGGAGAGTGACCTAGTAGCAACTAGTGAAGAGGCGGGGCCAGAAGCTAGGACTCGACCCCTGTAACCTCAACTAGGTGAGTACACACACACTGTCCCCACCATACCGTGGGTCAGCCAAACCTGGAGGTTGATCATGCAGAGATTTAGAGTACGAGAGGATGTATAAGGTGAAGAGGATCTTAAAGATTTGATCTTGTATATTCGTGGAGGTAAATACTTGAAGATCATGAGAGGTAGCTGGTGTAAGGTGACTATCACTTATGTTGTCCCCACTGGTCTCAAGGGGGGACTACAAACACCTCAGCAGGTAGTTCCCACTGGTGTCAGAGGGGGGACTACAAATACGTTAGCAGGTAGTCCCCACTGATATCAGAGGGCGACTACAAACACCTCAACAGGTAGTCCCCACTGGTGTCAGGGGGACCACAAATACCTCAGCAGGTAATTCCCACTGGTGTCAAGGGGACTGCAAACACCTCAGCAGGTAGTCCCCACTGGTGTCAGAGGGGGGACCACAAACACCCTAGCAGGTAGTCCCCACTGGTGTCAGGGGAACCACAAACACCTCAGCAGGTAGTCCCCACTGGTGTCAGGGGAACCACAAACACCTCAGCAGGTAGTCCACACTGGTGTCAGGTGGACTACAAACACCTTAGCAGGTAGTCTAACTGGTGTCAGAGGGGGACTACAAACCACTCCATATATTCATGAACTACCCTCCAGGTATATATTCTAGTGTAATTGCCGCCGAGTTAAGACCAGCCAATTCAAATCCCCGTGAAACTTACATATTATCTTGCTTTACATTGAGATTCATGTTACTAAATGGTAGCGAGGGGAACTAAGGTGGTAGCGTGGAGAACTAAGGGGGTAGCATGGGGAACGTAGCTGAAAAAGAGTTGAAACCCTTTTATTCGGGCGCATGGCCCCCTCATCAAAAGACTACCTCCCCCCCCGGGAAACCGGTGAAAAGGGTAAAACACGGGGCCCCATAGCAGATCAGTTACTGGGTTTTCAGCCAATGAAAAGGTGGTGGGCAACTGTGGAGGTAAATGGTTCCACCACTTTCCCCCTTTCATTTCCCCTTTTCGAGAGCTGGTTGAAGCACGTCGCTTTCGGGGGATCTTCTGCCTTGATACCGTGGGTGACTTACCTATTGCTGTCATAGGGGTATATTAGTGTACTCTGTTTTTTTACTTGGTGAAGGTAATGAAAGTCAAATTTTTCGGCTGTGATTTTTTGCCCCCTTTTTGCACCCAGGAAAACAGGCCTTTTTTTTCCGGGTTTGAAATTGGAATAAGGTGATGCGAGAGGAACAAGGGGGTGCTGGGGGAAAAAAAGGTGGTAGCGTGGGGAACTAAGGTGGTGGGGGGGAAACCCTAAGGTGGGGTGGGGTAACAAAAGGGGTTTTTCGTGGGGGAACTAAGGGGGTATCGGGGGGGAAACTAAGGTGATGCAGGGGGGAACTAAGGGGTAGCGTGCACCTGGCCCTCTACAAAACATGGCATTTTTAATTAGCGCTTGGGTTTTTAGGGTCATTTCGAACGCAGCAATCGTCCGTACTCGGGCTGTCAAGAATCGCTAATCGTGATATATACGAAAGTATTCACCCTTTATTTTTAACGCTGAAAGATACACATTCTCTCTCTCTCCTCTCTGTAAATAATTGATATGTATTATATATTATATATTTATATTGGCATTTTGGGAGGGTAGTTGATTTTTTATATGTTTGTTTAAAAATGTTGTATTCTGAGCCCCTCTGAAAAAAAAAGGAAAATGTGTGAGGTGGTGAAAGTGTTGAATGATGATAAAAGTATTTTCTTTTGGGGATTTTCTTTTTTTTTGGGCCCCCTGCCTCGGGGGAGACGGCGACTTGTTGAAAAAAAAATGAGAACGGGAGGAAAGTCTGCGAATTCAAAACATTGTAAAATTTTCCCCGCGGCGATGTATCAGGGATGAGATAAAAAGCTGAAAACCCACCTCCTGAAGGCTGGCTCCTTGGACCAAAAAGTCTAGGTTGCTGGGCCCCCAAGGTTTTGGACCGTGTGGTACGGTGGTAGAGCACGAGTCCCTTGTTCCAAGGGTTCTAAGGTTCGAGTCTCTTTCGACCTAAATTTAGTTTTGTGAATTTTATATATATTAATATATAATTATATATATATATAAAAATTTATTATAATATTTTTATATATATTAAAATTATATAATTCTTAAAAAAAAGGGCCCAAAGGTTTGGGGAAACACAGGCAGGGAGGTTCTGGAGCCTTTTAAGAGAGCTTCCGTTATCTCCCTGTCTGGCGGTGTCCCCCTGCTGTTTATTAAAGCTTATTCCCGACTCTTCCACCGTGTACTAGCTCTTTCAGTGACCCAGTCCCTTAATTAAGATCCCGGCATAAATCACCAGTGCTACGTAAATACCGTGTTACGTAATCACCAGTGTTACGTAAACACACGGTTTCGTAAACACAAGTGGCTACGTAAATCACACATGCTACGTAAATCACACAGTTTTACGTAATCCAGTTTACGTAAATCACACGTGTTACGTAAATCACAATTTTATCATTAAAAATCAAAATTTATCCTATGAAAAATCACTAGTCTACTTATGTAAATCACAAAAATTTATCTTACACCCTTTAAATTTACCCTTGATATCGTTTTCCCCCTCTTTTTTTCTTGAAAAAAATCCCCTTGAAGTCCCTTTGTCCCGGTCAAGGTTCTTCTCTCAGTCTGTGGTTTGTGTCTTTGTCCAGTTATGGACTGTGTTTTTGTTCATCTTTGGTACTGTGTCTTTGTCTCATTTTTTGGTTTTGTGTCCTTGTCTCAGTCTTTGGACTGTGTCTTGTCTCGTCGGGGTTGTCCCTTTTGTTCAGTAAACATACCCCCCCGGGGATTGAACCCGGGGTCATAGGTCTCAAAACCCCAGCCGTCGCGCAGCCACTAGCCCACTAGCCGAAATAAGTTTTCCCCAACTAGGAAATTTTTCTGGTATATTTCCTATGGTGTAGAAATTCCCAGTTGGTGAATCTTATTGTGGACTGGTCTAGTGGCTGCGCGAGGGCTGGAGTTTTGAGAACTATGACCGCGGGGTTTAACCCGGCCCGGGGGGATGGTTTATTTGCAATCGTGTCATTACGATTTCTTGTCACTTTTTCTCATCTTTGGTTTTGTGTCTTTGTTCAGTCTTTGGTACTGTGTTTTTTGTCTCGTCTTTGGACTGTGTCTTTGTCTCAGTCTTTGGTATTGTGTCTTTGTCTCAGTCTTTGGTACTGTGTCTTTGTCTCAGTCTTTGGTATTGTGTCTTTGTCTCAGTCTTTGGTATTGTGTCTTTGTCTCAGTCTTTGGTACTGTGTCTTTGTCTCAGTCTTTGGTACTTTGTTTTGTCTCGTCTGGGTCTGTGTCTTTTTTTCGGTCTTTGGTATTGTGTCTTTGGGTTTAGTTTTGGTTTGTGTCTTTTTTCAGTCTTTGGATTGTGTCTTGTCCATCTGTTGGTATTGTGTCTTTGTCCATCTGTGGTAAGTGTCTTTTTCTATCTTTGGTATTGTGTCTTTGTCGCAGTCTTTGGTTTGTGTCATTTTCCCTCGTGGGGTTGTGTCTTTGTCTCAGTCTGTGGGACTGGTCTTTGCTCAGTCTGGGTCTGTGTCTTTTTTTCGGGCTTTGGATTGTGTTTGTCTCTCTTTTGGCTGGTCTTTTTCTCGTCTTTGGTATTGGTCTTTGTTCGTCTTTGGTATTGGTCTTTGTCCGTCTTTGGTATTGTGTCTTTGTCTCAGTCTTCGGTATTGTGTCTTTGTCTCAGTCTTTGGTACTGTGTCTTTGTCTCAGTCTTCGGTTTTGTGTTTTGCTCAGTCTTCGGTATTTTGTCTTTGCCAGTTGTGGTACTTGTCTTTTTCTCATCTTCGGTATTGTGTCTTTGTCTCAGTCTTTGGTACTGTGTCTTTGTCTCAGTCTTTGGTATTGTGTCTTTGTCTCAGTCTTTGGTATTGTGTCTTTGTCTCAGTCTTTGGTATTGTGTCTTTGTCTCAGTCTTTGGTATTGTGTCTTTGTCCCCCCCATCTTTGGTATGTGTCTTTGTCTCATTTTTCGGATTGTGTCTTTGTCCAGTCTTCGGTATTGTGATTTTCTCGTCTGTGGTACTGTGTCTTTTTCTAGTCTTCGGTATTTTTTTTGTCTCAGTCTTTGGTATGTGTCTTTGTCTCAGTCTTTGGTATTTGTCTTTGTCTCACTTGGTTTGTGTCTTTGTCTCGTCTTTGGTATTTGTCTTTGTCTCAGTCTTTGGGACTTGTCTTTGTCTCGTCTTTGGACTGGTCTTTTGTCCAGTTTTGGTATTGTGTCTTTTTTCAGTCTTTGGTATTGTGTTTTGTCCAGTCTGTGGTAATTTTTCTTTTTCTAGTCTTTGGGATTGTGTCTTTGGTATTGTTTTGTCTCAGCTTGGGATTTTGCTTTGTCTCGTCTGTGGTACTGTGTCTTTGTCTCTTTTGTGGTTTTTTGTCTTTGTTCAGTCTTTGGTTTGTCTTTGTCTCGTCTCTGGTATTTGTCTTTGTCTCAGTTTTGGTACGTGTCTTTGTCTCAGTCTTTTGGTATTGGTCTTTTTCTCAGTCTTTGGGATTTGTTTTGTCATATCTTGGGGTTGTGTCTTTGTCTCATCTTTGGTATTTTGGGCTTTGTCTAATTTTTTTATTGTGTCTTTGTCTCAGTCTTTGGTATTCTGTCTATGTCTCAGTCTTTGGTATTCTTTGTCTCAGTCTGTGGTATTGTGTCTTTGTCTCAGTCTTTGGTATTGTGTTTTTTCTCAGAATGAGATACTGCAGATTTTATCGTTCTCGCGTAACAAATACACTGCTGGGTCTTGCAAATATATAATGACCCGATCAACCAAGACCAAGTTTATTCCGTAGACTTGTGGCGTGTCACTGTGGTGGACCACGCACAGTGACCACGTCTTACTAGTGATGGCCCCGTTTTTCCTGTTCACTGTGGTGGACCACAGCAGCAGTGACCACTGTCTTGATAGTGATGGACCAGTAGTTTGTGTCACTGTGGTGGACCACAGCAGCAGTGACTACTGTCTTACTAGCATTGGAACAGTAGTCTGTGTCACAGTGGTGGACCGCAGCAGGAGTGACCACTGTCTTTAGCACTGGAACAGTATCTGGTCGAGTGGTGGACCCCGCAGCAGTGACCACTGTCTTACTGATGGAACATTTTCTGTGTCACAGTGGTGGACCCTCTGGATTTTAAAGGTTGAGTGAAATAAACAAACAGAGAAACTAATTTATTCAGGAGGGGGGGTGCTTGATAAAAAGGGGTTTCATCCCTTCTGGAAAGGATTAGTCTGCAGGCCAGCCCCATTGTTCCTCCCCCTATATGGGGGATTTAACCCGTCAACTGGTGAACCACCGCATGGGTAGGGTCCCCTTGCTAGACTTTAACGAGTTCAAATTTGGGGAACCATTCCCAAAAAATTATTACCTTGGTGGGTACTTCATAGTATATATTATACTATGAATAAAAAATATATTTTTATATTATATTATTAATATATTATATAATATATATATTTATATATATTATATATATTAAATTATATATATATTATATTTAAAAATATATATATTTTGTAAGAAAAATGCGCGAAAGTCCCAGATTTTTTTCCCGCTCGTTAAAAAGATTTCATTTCTCTCTTTGGAACAAAATTGGGTTGATGTGGTAAAAAGTGTCGATTTTTTCCCGGAGGTGAGGGATATCGTAGCGTCTTTGGATAGGTTGTCAAGATATCGTCAATGTCCTCTGCAGAACATCATACAGTGACTCACTTTCCTTCAACGTGTCCACTAAGATGGACGGCCTGATACACTACTTTCATCTCCACGACACACAGAGAGGTCGTAATCCACTTCTTCCTGAGAGCCTTCAACATTTCTAGCCATGAATTTCTCGAAGTGATCACTTATGTTACACAACCTTGGTTAGGTAAGGTTCGTCAGGAAACAGGACAAGTGTTTCCTGACGTGGGTCTTAATCAGATGATGACCCGCTGTTGGAGCTTTGGGTCATCTGATCGAGGTCTTCCGTTGGCTTACCGATCCACCCCTTAAAAATTATGGTCATTGTTATAACCATTTTTTTTATATTACACAACCCTTAACTCTTTTTTATCATGCGGGAAAACAGATGCAGAACACAATCTATGCTGAACGCTACTACTACTGAACGAAGCATCAAGAAATACTTTGTTGTTCCATACTACCAATAACACTTCCTTCTCTCATCAGAAGTATCACCAAAGTGGCTACTGCATCCTCTACGCCCATACTAGACCTCCACAGAAAGTAACCCTCGACCTCTTCCCTAGTGTCAACAGCTGGAATAAACACAATACCTCGTGGGAACTGCGATAAGAAGTGCGTGTGGGGAAAACTGAGAGTAGTCTGTCAGGAAGATTAAGCGAACATAAATATGTAAGCAGCAGAGACATCAAAGCAATACTACTGTGGCCCACAGAAACACCGAGGGTGAAACGCAAATAACCCGCACATAAGACTTAGAACCATTTTCAAGTAGGACCGAAACGTCGTCATAAGCTTTTTTCTCCTATGTGCGTGTTATTTGTATATTGTTCCAGTCAGGATATTGTGACTGGAACAATACACTGAGGGGTGATCTGATTCACAAGAGAGAGAGAAGCTGAGCTTATCACAGGAAACGTAACTTAGGAGTCTGCGGTGTCTGCAAGCATCTCTGATCACAGTTACAACACAGTAAAAGAGATAGCAGGAAGATACCCTTTGGGCCCACGTGATTCTCGACCACACTTCCTCTCGCCTACATCGCGACACGGGCCCCGAAAATCGAAACAACGCGATTGAAAACACCTGACGAAACTTGCAGGCTCCTAACTCATGATAGTCCTAAGCCTAGCAGATCAGTGGCGGCCAGATACGACTCCTCCAAGTAGATATATTTCTATTCTCTAAAAAGGTTTGACCTGGCAGTCACTATCACCACAATGCAAGTTTTTACAGACAGATCCCACAGCATCGCGGATGTGGCAAGATCTAGCTCCAGTCCCTTCAGTATCCCATTACATTCATACTTGTTCTCCACTCGTATCCCTAAATTACATCTCCCACCAATCATACCGTCGCTGGGCAAGCATCCGGCAGCATAAGAAATACCTGCAGATAACTCTCATTCCCGTTTCTCACACCAACACCTGCTTACACGACATCAACACCTGTTTAAACTAGCAATCAACACCATCCTATTCCGAATCCTTCATGTCTTAAGACATCCTTCATACCTCAAAGTAATAATGTATCGGGTCAAGAGGTCTGACCCACACACCACCACAGCTTTTATTCACACTTGCGTAACTTATATAAGCTCTTATATATGCCTTAGGTAACCCAACTAACAAATAAGCCTTGCGTAACTTTACTATACACAGCATCCTCCTTGCGTAACCTTACTAACATATACGCCTTGCGTAATTTAGCATTTGGGGCGTTTCTCTCTCCTATCTCAAACAAATATACACACACACATACATATACTTATATGAGTTTATAACCACTTCTGTTCCTCACGATCTTAAACATACCCTCCTTTCCGTCTTGCTCTCTCTCTCTCTCTCTTCTCTCTCTCTCTCTCTCTCTCTCTTCTCTCTCTCTCTCTCACCTTCACTCTCTCTCTCTCTAAACAACCTTCACTCAACACTCCTTCACTAATCCCATTCCCACCACCCTTCACTATTCTCATTCACCGTCCATTCTGTCCCTCATGTCTCTGTCATCATACGTCTTATGTTCCCCTCAGCTACGTCTTATGTGTCCTCTAGAGTCTTATGTTCCCCTCAGCAGGTCTTATGTGCCCTCAGTACGTCTTATGTGTCCCCTCAGTACGTCTTATGTGTCCTCCTATGTGTCCACGTCTTATTGTGTCCCCTCAGCACGTCTTATGGTCCCCCAGCACGTCTTATGTGTTAAATTCCCTCCCCCCTCCCTACTCCTTATGGTCCCCCCCCACCTCACCTCACCTCCACCTTCACCCTGCTACCCTCACCATGGTCCACTCAACCTCCCTTCCACTCACCCCCCACCTCACCTTCACTCCCCCACACCTTTCCGTCCCCTCACACTTCTCACTGTCCACCCTCACCGTCCTACTTCCCCCTCCCCCACTTACTCACCTCCACCTTCACCTCCCCTCACCTCCGACCTATGTACCCTCCTCACCCCACCTCACTCTTCCCCTCTACTCTACTGTCCACCCTCAGCCAGTCTTACCTTCCCCTCAGTACGCTTACTGTCCCCTCCACCCTCTACTGTCCCCTCAGCACCTATCCCCTCGCACGTCTATGTTCCCCTCAGCAGTCTTATTTCCCCTCAACGCTTATGTGTCCCCTCAGTCCTCCAGGTTATGTTCCCTGTGTTTGTGTGTCACTAGTTAGTCTTATAGGCCATCAGAGGAGGAGTCTTATGTGTCCACTCAGTAGATATGATGCACAGCAGAGAAGAGAGAGAGAGTAGGAGTCCCACAGAGAAGGAGACTTGATTGGTGTCGCCTCGACGTCTTATGTTCCCTCAGACGTTTTTGGGTCCCCTAGTAGTCTTATGGTCCCCTTAGGGACTCTTATGTGTCCCCGATTATATTGGCCTGCAGTAACGTTCGTATGTGTCCCTGTACATGTTTGTGTCCCCTCAGCACGTCTTTGTGCCTCAGACGTCTTATCGGCCCCTCGTACGTCTATGGCCCTCAGTACTCTATGGTCCCTCAATACTCTTACTGTCCCCTCAGCACTCGTATGGTCCCCTCAACTCTCCCTCCCCTCACCCCATGCCCCACCACCCACCCTCCACCTTCCAACATACCTACCCTGCAACCCATCCTCTTGCATTCACCTGTCATCCCTCCAACTTCCCCTCTTACCCTCACCCCATCCTCCCTCGAGCTTTCCACCCTCCCCTCCAACAATCCGCTAGTCAGGCGATATTTTAAATATGCTTACTGCGCTGTGGGCGACCCAGGTTTTTATGATAAGAGAGCCATGTGGACGAGAGGAGATGCTTGACAGGAAGAACAAGCAAAGACTCTAACTCTCGCCTGACCATCTGACAACCAAAATATTCCACAAAACTTCAACTAGGAGGGAAATGTGGTTCTTAAGTTAAGTTACAAGGCCAATATTGTCAAATACAAAAATTTACATTCGAGGCAATTAGTTAAAAGAAGCTTATGCCACAAGACGGGCAGATAGCACTTCAAGTGGCTGTACCCTTCTCCAGAACATCACTCCATCTGAGATCATACTACCCAGGATGACTCGAGTAAATGGGAACACATTCGTTACAGCATAATGATGTCAGACGAGATAAGTCAGTTGATCAAATGAAAATGCTGGCCCACAGATGGCTCCAACTTCATCCTGTTCCCTACTTGTATGTCTCATAACAAAAATGCTTTTAAATGAGCTGATGTAGGTAACAGCTCTTAGCTTGCCCTAAAGTTGGAATCCTTACCTGTAAATAGCTGTCAATAAAGCTAGGGGTCCTTAACCTTGTCAAACCCTGTGTAAAAAAAAAAAAAAAAAAAAAAAAAAAGAGAAACCAGTTTGTTGTGGTGACTCTGGAAAACAACATCAGTGGTATTTTTCCTCAGGTTGGTTTTGGAACGTAAGTTAATTTGGGGGTTGAAACTGTTAGGGGCTGAACTTTTTATTAAATATAAATTACTGAGGGAACTTAACTGTTTGGTGTGGTTTTGTAACTCACCTAGTGTGGTTGCAGGTCTGTCATACTTTTGGCGCCTCTTCACTGGCCCTACCGTTAACCTCATCCTGCACCAAAATTTTCAAACTTTTCTAAAGCAGTAGGATTTTCCCTCACAAAAAGCTTCCCAAAATCCATTCTGACAACATGACAGAAGAAATCTAATCATGTGATTAAGAGTATAACAAAATGTCACTTTTACCTCACTGGAAAATTTACCATTATCTCATCAAAAATATAGTAGAAAATTAAAAGATGCCATACGCCTTGTTGAGTTCTAATGACAAAAAACTTAAGTCACTAGGTTGGTTATGGTAACAAGTTAATTAGATCTGACAGTTATGGGCTAAGACTTTACTAACATACTAGTTAAACCTGATCTTAAAGCATAATTTCCTGCAAATTTTGTATAATGAGTATTCATAGTAAAGTTGAAAGTGTGTAATGATGTGTAAATATTAATCTGGTGATTATTGTGGTTCTAACCTGTTGTGGTTGCAGGGATCGTGTAAGCTTACAGCTTACAATCAGTGATTCAATCTTGCTACGCGACTGTAGTGGCTATTCTAAAAGATGTAGGACCGGTACTTGCTATATTAGATCTGGAGAATGTACTGAAGAAAGACTGTAAATCTGTGATACCTTACGTCAATGTCAATTGTCATTGTTAAACTGGTGGTCATGATGGAGCAGTTATGTAGATTGAAGTATGAAAAATTAGCGAGTTGAGGGACATTAATAGATGCAAGTCGTGTTCAGGAGTGAGGGAAAAGTGTAGGAGTGAGAGGTTTCAGGTATAGAGCGGATACGTTATAGTATGGACTGTAAGGATTAGGGACTGGTAGAACCTGAGGGAACAGTAGATTGCAAGAAATTCGATTGTGAGGAGTAGAAGGGAGTTTAGAAGTACAGGACTGTAGGAGTGAGGAGCGTGTAGGAGTGAGGGAGCGTGTAGGAGTATGAAGCGTGTAGGAGTGAGGAGCGTGTAGGAGTGAGGGCGTGTAGGAGTGAGGGAGCGTGTAGGAGTGAGGGAAGCGTGTAGGAGAGGAGGAACGTGTAGGAGTGAGGAGCGTTGTAGAGTGAGGGAGCGTGTAGGAGTGAGGGAGCGTGTAGGAGTGAGGGAGCTTGTTAGAGTGAAGGGAGCGTGTAGGAGTGAGGGACGTGTAGGAGTGAGGGAGGTGTAGAGTGAGGAGCGTGTAGGAGTGAGGGAGCGTGTAGGAGTGTAGGGAGCGTGTAGAGGAGAGGGAGCGTGTAAGGAGTGAGGAGCGTGTAGGAGTAGGGAGCGTGTAGGAGTGAGGAGCGTGTAGGAGTGAGGGAGCGTGTAGGAGTGAGGGAGCGTGTAGAGTGAGGGAGCGTGTAGGAGTGAGGGAGCGTGTAGGATGAGGGAGCGTGTAGGAGTGAGGGAGCGTGTAGGAGTGAGGAGCGTGTAGGGAGAGTGTAGGGAGGAGCGTGTAGGAGTGAGGGAGCGTGTAGGAGTGAGGGAGCGTGTAGGAGTGAGGGAGCGTGTAGGAGTGAGGGAGCGTGTAGGAGTGAGGGAGCGTGTAGGAGTGAGGGAGCGTGTAGGAGTGAGGGAGCGTGTAGGAGGAGGGCGTGTAGGAGTGAGGGAGCGTGTAGGAGTGAGGGAGCGTGTAGGAGTGAGGGAGCGTGTAGGAGTGAGGGAGCGTGTAGGAGTGAGGGAGCGTGTAGGAGTGAGGGAGCTGTGTAGGAGTGAGGGAGCGTGTAGGAGTGAGGGAGCGTGTAGGAGTGAGGGAGCGTGTAGAGTGAGGGAGCGTGTAGGAGTGAGGGAGCGTGTAGGAGTGAGGAGCAGTGTAGGAGTGAGGGAGCGTGTAGGAGTGAGGAGCGTGTAGGAGTGAGGGAGCGTGTAGGAGTGAGGAGCGTGTAGGAGTGAGGGAGCGTGTAGGAGTGAGGGAGCGTGTAGGAGTGAGGGAGCGTGTAGGAGTGAGGGAGCGTGTAGGAGTGAGGAGCGTGTAGGAGTGAGGGAGCGTGTAGGAGTGAGGGAGCGTGTAGAGAGTGGCGGAGGAGTGGGAGCGTGTAGAGTGAGGGAGCGTGTAGAGGAGGCGTGTAGGAGTGAGGGAGCGTGTAGGAGTGAGGGAGCGTGTAGGAGTGAGGGAGCGTGTAGGAGTGAGGGAGCGTGTAGGAGTGAGGGAGCGTGTAGGAGTAGAGGGAGCGTGTAGGAGTGAGGGAGCGTGTAGGAGTGAGGGAGCGTGTAGGAGTGAGGGAGCGTGTAGGAGTGATGGGAGCGTGTAGGATGAGGGAGCGTGAGGGGGGAGCGGGGAGTGAGGGAGCGTGTAGGAGAGAGGGGCGTGTAGGAGTGAGGGAGCGTGTAGGAGGAGGGAGCGTGTAGGAGTGAGGGAGCGTGTAGGAGTGAGGGAGCGTGTAGGAGTGAGGGAGCGTGTAGGAGTGTGGGAGCGTGTAGGAGTGAGGGAGGGCGTGTAGGAGTGAGGGAGCGTGTAGGAGTGAGGGAGCGTGTAGGAGTGAGGAAGGCGTGTAGGAGTTGGGAGCGTGTAGGAGTGAGGGAGCGTGTAGGAGTGAGGGAGCGTGTAGGAGAGAGGAGCGTGTAGGAGTGAGGGAGCGTGTAGAGTGAGGGAGCGTGTAGGAGAGAGGGAGCGTGTAGGAGTGAGGGAGCGTGTAGGAGTGAGGGAGCGTGTAGGAGTGAGGGAGCGTGTAGGAGTGAGGGAGCGTGTAGGAGTAGAGGGAGCGTGTAGGAGTGAGGGAGCGTGTAGGAGTGAGGGAGCGTGTAGGAGAGAGGGAGCGTGTAGGAGTGAGGGAGCGTGTAGGAGTGAGGGAGCGTGTAGGAGAGAGGGAGCGTGTAGGAGTGAGGGAGCGTGTAGGAGAGGGAGCGTGTAGGAGTGAGGGAGCGTGTAGGAGTGAGGGAGCGTGTAGAGTGAGGGAGCGTGTAGGAGTTGAGGAGCATGTAGGAGTGAGGGAGCGTGTAGGAGATGGGAGAGCGTGTAGGAGTGAGGGAGCGTGTAGGAGTGGGAGCGTGTAGGAGTGAGGGAGCGTGTAGGAGTGAGGGAGCGTGTAGGAGTGTGGGAGCGTGTAGGAGTGAGGGAGCGTGTAGGAGTGTGGGAGCGTGTAGGAGTGAGGGAGCATGTAGGAGTGAGGGAGCGTGTAGGAGTGAGGGAGCGTGTAGGAGTGAGGGAGCGTGTAGGAGTGAGGGAGCGTGTAGGAGTGAGGGAGCGTGTAGGAGTGAGGAGCGTGTAGAGTGAGGGAGTGTAGGAGTGAGGAGCGTGTAGGAGTGAGGGAGCGTGTAGGAGAGAGGGAGCGTGTAGGAGTGAGGGAGCGTGTAGGAGTGAGGGAGTGTGTAGGAGTGAGGGGAAGCATGTGGGAGTGAGGAAGGCGAGGTGTAGGAGAGGGAGCGTGTAGGAGTGAGGGAGCGTGTAGAGTGAGGGAGCGTGTAGGAGTGAGGGAGCGTGTAGGAACGAGGGAGGGTGTAGGAGGGAGGGAGAGTGTAGGAGGGAGAGAAGGAGGGAGAGCGTTGGGCGAGAGGGGAAAGAGTGAATGAGGACGGGAATGATGATTGAGGGAGATAGAAAGGGAGCGAGGTAGGGAGGAAAAGAATCTCGGAGAGATATGAGGAGGAAGAAAGAGATAGCGAGAAGGGGAGAAGGAACGAACCAGATAAGAAAAGGAAAATAAAATTGAAGAGTGAGAGAGAAAGAGAGAGATAGAGAGAGAGAGAGAGAGAGAGAGAGAGAGAGAGAGAGAGAGAGAGAGAGAGAGAGAGAGAGAGAGAGAGAGAGAGAGAGAGGATAGACAACGACG
>NC_069426.1:34286662-34316662 GCF_026875155.1 Cherax quadricarinatus
TTGGGGGTTTTTGGGGGTGTTTTTTTTTGGTTTTTTTTTTTTTGGGGGGGTTTTTTTGTTTTTTTTGGGGGTTTTTGTTTTGTTGTTTTGTTTTTGGGGTGGGTGTGTGTTTGGTGTTGGGGGGTGTGTGTGGGGTGTGTGGGGGTGTGTGTGTGGGGTTGGTGTGTGTGGGTGTGTGTGGTGTTTGGGGGGTTGTGTGGGGGTGTGTGTGTGTGGGGGGTTGGTGTGTGTGTGTGTGTGTTTGGTGTGTGTGGTGTGGTGTGGTGGGTGTGTGGGGGGGGTGTGTGTGTGTGTGTGTGTGTGGTTGGGTGTGTTGGTGTTGTGGTGTGGGTTTTGGGGGTGTTGTTTTGGGGGGGGGGTTTGGGTGTGTTGTGTGGGGGTGGGGGGTGGGGTGTTTTGGGGGTGAGTGTGGTGGGGGGTGGGGTGTGGTGTGGTGTGTGTGGGGGTGGTGTGTGTGTGGGGTGTGTGGGGGTGTGTGTGGGGGGTTGGGGTGGGGTGTGGGGGTGTGTGGTGTGTGGGGTGTGTGTGTGTGTGGTGTTGTGTGTGTGGGGGGGTGTGGGGGTGTGTGGGTGTGGTTTTTTGTGGGTGTGTGTGTGGGGTGGGGTGTGTGTGGGGTTTGGTGTGTGTGTATGTTGTGGGGGTGGGGGGTGTGTGTGTTGGGGTGTTGGTGTGTGTGTGGGGGTGTGTGTGTTGTGTGTGTGTGGGGGGTGTGTGTTGTGGGGTGGTGTGTGTGGTGTGGGTGTGTGTGTGGGTGTGTGTGGGTGGGTGGGTGTTTTGGGTGTGTGTGTGTGTGTGGGGTGTGTGTGTGTGGGGGTGTGGGTGGGGGTGTGTGTGTTGGGTTTTGTGTGTGGTGTGTGGTTTGGTGGTGTGGTTGTGTGTTGTGGTGGGGGGTGGTGGGGTGTGTGGGTGGGGGTGTTTGTGTGTGTGGTGGTGTTGGTGGGTGTGTGTGGTGTGTGGTGTGTGTGTGTCGTGTGTGTGTGTGTGGTGTGTGTTTGTGGTGGGGGGGTGTGTGTGTGTTGGGGTTTTTTTTATATTTTTATTATTTTATATATATTTATTTATTTTATTTTTGGTTTTATTTATTTTATTTTTATTTATTTTTATATTATTTTTTTATATTTTTTTATTAAAAAATTTTTATTTTATATTATATATATATGTAATATTTAATTTTTTTTATATATTTATATTATATTTGTATTTTTTATATATTTATATTTTTTAAAATTTTTATTTTATTTTATTTATATTTTATATATATATTTTATTTAAATATTATATTTTATAGATTTATTTTATTTTTTTTTTAATATATATATTTATATATATTAATTTTTAATATATATTTATATATTTTTATTTTATTTTTATGTTTATATATATATTTTTTTTTTTTTTATTTATTTTATATATTTAAAAATTTTAAATATATATATTTATATTTATTTATTTTTATATATTATATTTTTATATTATTATATATTATATTTGTTTTATTTATAATTTATATTTTTAATATAATTATTTATTTTAATATATATGTTTTTATTTTAAATATAAATGTTTTATTTTATATATATATTTATTTTTTTTTATTTTATTTTATTTTAATTATATATTATATATATATATATTTATATATTATTATTATATATATATATATATGTATTATATATATTTTATATTATATATATTATATATGTATTTTATATATATATATGTTTATATATATTATATTTTAATTAGTATTTATTTATAAGATATATATATATTGTATATATTTATATTATGTATATATATTTAAAATAGATATATATATATTTGTATATTATATTAGTTCTATTATTTTATATATGTTTTATAATTTATTTTTATGTAATATATATATTATTATATTTTTTTTTATATATTTTTATTTTTTGTATATATTATATATATTTATTATTTATTATTTAATATATATATATATATTTTTTTAATAAAATATATATATTTTTTTGTTATATATATTTTTTTATATAAAATTATTATATTATATATATATATATATTTATTTTTATTATTTTTATTTATATTATTTTTATATATTTTATTTTATATTTTAATATTTATAATTATATATTATTTTTATATTTTTATTTTTAAATTTTATTAATATATATTTTTTTATTTTTAAATTTATATATTGTATATATATATAAAATTTTTTATATTTAAAAATATATATATATTTTTTTTATATATATTTATATATTTAATATTATATTTAATTTAAAAAATTATATTTTTGTATATATATATATATATATATGATTATATATTTATTATATTTTATATATTATTTATATTTATATATATTATTTTATTATATTAAAATTTATATATATAAGATATATTATATATAGTTTATAATATTTATATTTATATAAAATTTTATTTATTATTTTTATATATATATTAAATTTATATTATATTTTATAATATGTATATTTATATATATGTAAAATATATTATATATGTATATTATATATATATGTTTTAAAAAATTATATATATATTATATTTTTTAATATTATTATATTTATATATATATGTATATTTTTTATATATTATATATATTTTTTATATATGTAATATAATAATATGTATATATATATATATATGTTTATATTATATATGTATATATATATATAAAATTAAAATTTTTTTTATATTTTTTATATATATATATATATGAAATTTATATATTTATTATTTTATTTATATATATGTTTATATATAATATTTGTATATATATATATATATATTAATATATATTTATATATTTAATATTAATTATAATTATATTATTATATATATTTTTAATAATATAATATATATATATATATTTTTTGATATATTATATATATATTATTTAAATTATAAAAATGCAAATCTGAGTTATCATTAAAGTCCCCCCCCTCCGTGGTTGTTTTGCATATATATACGTATATATAAAAAACATGGACAGTAAACAGGTGATATCACAATATGCAAAATAACCACCGAAAAAAAATTAGCAAATTTCCATGTACTTGCGCGATTTCTCACATTATAACAGCATTTACGATTATTGTAGATCAAAGTGAACGACTGGCAGCAATTCATCTCATTTTTTACGTCTCTCATGGCAGAACTTCCCATCGTGTCGTGTCACTGCTGCTGAACTAAAAAATTTTCTCCCAATTCAGACTTTCTCCTGAAATGGGATTAATGGTTCGTTCTTGCAGTTCCGCCTGAAACGATGACCTCCTCACAGTGGGAGAATTTGCATTAATAACTTGAGTCTAAGCTGCTACTCGAGGAGGTAATCTCCGTAGGATCGAAGTGCACTGTAAAAATTGCTATTACTAGTACTACTGCTGTTACTAGTGATATTACTATTACTAGCGCTATTACAAGTGTTATTACTGTTACTGGTCCAGTGGCTAACGCGATGGTCTGGAGTTTTGAGACTCTCTGACCGCGGGTTCAATCCCGCCCGTGGTATGGCTATTACTATTACAAGTGCTATTACCATTACATGTGCTATTACTAGTGCTATTACTAGTAATAGCGCTAGTAATATTACTAGTAATATTACTAGTAATAGCACTAGTAATATTACTAGTACTAGCACTATTGCTGGTACTATTACAAGTATTAATACTAATATTACTAGTATTAATACTGCTGCTGTTTCCACTGCTGCTGCTATTACTACTGTTAACATTATTATTTTTACCACTGTTATGATTGCTACTGTTGTTATTCCCATTAATATTATTAGTGCTATTATTACTACTATTGCCACAACTACTACTACTTCTGCTACTACTTTTACTACTACTAGGACTACTACTGGGCAAACCAGGACAGGTAGAAGGTAAATAAACGAGTGGAAACTAGCACTTCGTTAAAGGCAAATTTACTTAAGAACTCGTCCGCATCGCTAGACGCACTGGGGGGATATATATATATAATATATATATATATATATATATTATATATATATATATATATATATATATATATATATATTTATATATATGGGTGTGAAGCGTGGGTGATGAATGTTGCAGCGAGGAGAAGGCTGGAGGCAGTGGAGATGTCATGTCTGAGGGCAATGTGTGGTGTGAATATAATGCAGAGAATTCGTAGTTTGGAAGTTAGGAGGAGGTGTGGGATTACCAAAACTGTTGTCCAGAGGGCTGAGGAAGGGTTGTTGAGGTGGTTCGGACATGTAGAGAGAATGGAGCGAAACAGAATGACTTCAAGAGTGTATCAGTCTGTAGTGGAAGGAAGGCGGGGTAGGGGTCGGCCTAGGAAGGGTTGGAGGGAGGGGGTAAAGGAGGTTTTGTGTGCGAGGGGCTTGGACTTCCCGCAGGCATGCGTGAGCGTGTTTGATAGGAGTGAATGGAGACAAATGGTTTTTAATACTTGACGTGCTGTTGGAGTGTGAGCAAAGTAACATTTATGAAGGGATTCAGGGAAACCGGCAGGCCGGACTTGAGTCCTGGAGATGGGAAGTACAGTGCCTGCACTCTGAAGGAGGGGTGTTAATGTTGCAGTTTAAAAACTGTAGTGTAAAGCACCTTCTGGCAAGACAGTGATGGAGTGAATGATGGTGAAAGTTTTTCTTTTTCGGGCCACCCTGCCTTGGTGGGAATCGGCCAGTGTGATAATAATAAAATATATATATATATATATATATATATATATATATATTATATATATATATATATATATATATATATATATATAATGTCGTGCCGAATAGGCAGAACTTGCGATCTTGGCTTAAATGGCAACGCTCATCTTGCCATATAGGACAAACGAAAATTTGTGTATGTAATAATTTCGCCAAAATCATTCTGACCCTAACGAAAAAAATATATTTCACTGTGTTTGTTTAGCATTAAATTATTGTAAACAAATCTAAAATATATTTAGTTGGGTTAGGCTAAAATAAATTGTTCTTGTTATGATAAGGTTAGGTAAGTTTTCTAAGATTCTTTTGGAGCAAAATTATATATTTTTACATTAATATTAATGAAAAAAATATATCTTTAAACGTATAAGAGAAAATTTTAGAAAGAACTTAATTTTAGATGTTCTTGCTAATTGACCAGTTTTACATATTCGGCACGACATGTATATATATATATATATATATATATATATATATATATATATATATATATATATATATATATATATATATATATATATATATATATATATGTAAGACTGTTACCATAGTTTTCCCTACCCATCTTCAGTACCAATGATGATAAATGTCTATTAAATACCCTCTTAACTTCGTTGTTCGAATTACAAGTGAAACATTATAATCGTATTTGTAAATATATGGGATATTTTTTTTTACAGTATTTTGAGATTTCATCTCGATTTGTGTAATTTTAGATACACTCTGGAGATAGATGACTTCTTTCTTTCTCGACGGAACAATTTTTCAGTCACCTAAAAAATATATATATGTACGTATTTCCTGCGTAGTTACATAGTTACAGGACCATGTGCTCGTTTTAAACACGTGTAACTAATGAGAGATACTGTGACAAGTCTGCAAGTATTATGGAAGATATACTTCTGTTTTTTTTTTATGGTTCGTGTAAGTGTAGTGTTTAACAGAGCACAGCTCTGTGTAGAGTTTGTGTTGTTATTGCTACAGTGTACAGAGGCTCTAGATAGAGCTCATGTTCACTTTAATAATAAAGTATAGAGCTTATATGTACGTTGCTGTGACAATAGACAGTCTCTGATGGAGTTCATATTGACGTTAATTCTACAGTATGATAGACAGAGGCTCTGTATAGAGCTCTTTATCCGGCCTGTGTCTGCTCTTTATCCGGCCTCTGTCTGCACCTTATCCGGCCTGTCTGCTTTGCGTCCTATTTTATATTATTGTAGCCTTTGTCTGTATCATAAGCAACGTGCATGGAACATCCCCAGACTGCTTTCTGCTGCTGCTGTCTCTCTTCTGCTCTCTGTTCCTCCGTACAGTTCTCTCTCTCTCTTTCTCTCTCTCTCTCTCTCTCTGCTGCCCTTCTTGTGTCAGCACCTTGCCTGCTTTCACTGATGGTGCAGTCTGCTTCTGCTTTATTCCCGTGTCGCTGCTGCTGCTGCCTGTCTCGCGTCCGGGCTGTGTCCTCTGATTGTCTTCACTGATTTGCTGCTCGACCGTTCTACTCTTGATGATTATCGTGACTTATATCAACTGCTGTGTGGAGCCTTCTGTTGTGATCGCTGCTGTTCTTGCTGCTGCTGCTGTTACTGCTGCTGCTGGTACTGCTGTTGATGTTCCTGTGCTGCTGCTACTGCTGCTGGCATTGCTGATTCTCTATCTGGTTTAAATTTGTATTGTGTTAGGAATTGAATAGTGCCTGGAAAATGAGGTAAACAGGGTAGCTCTCAGAGAGAGAGAGAGAGAGAGAGAGAGAGAGAGAGAGAGAGAGAGAGAGAAAGATAGAAAATTGCTGGCTACTAAGCATCCCCAGAATTTTGATGCACATTGCATATCTTAACGTCTCGTGAAGAGAGAGATCTCTCTCTCCGTTGCCCAGGATCATCAAACTACGATTTTCCTGTCATTCCTCCTGATGGAGGAAAATTGATATTGCATGAATGTCTGGCTGAGGTGAAGAACAGGTCCACTGCAGATGCCCCAGCTTCCACATATGTCACTCTCACGACACCTATCAGGCCTCCCCTTTCACACCACACCTGTTATTCCTCTCCTTTCACACCACACCTGTTATTCCTCTCCTTTCACACCACACCTGTCACTCCTTTTTTCACACCACACCTGTCACCCCCTCTCCTTTCACACCACACCTGACTCCTCCATACTTTACAATATTAGTTGGTCCGCCACATCTGTCACTCTACACCTGACACTCCACAGCTCTCACTCAACACCTGAGTCTCCACAGTTGTTAGTCTATACCTGAGCAATGAGTAAAATAGTCACGGAAACCACAATTATAATAACAAGTTCAAAAGGAAATGCTTTAAGCAATACTTGATGATATAATAATAATAATAATAATAATAATAATAATAATAATAATAATAATAGAGGTTGATCAGCATAGCCACATCGGGATTTGACATAAGATAAAAATCTCTCCAGTGTAATCAGAGAGAGAGAGAGAGATCAGCATCACTACAACGGGATCTGATACTGCAACACTAGGTTCTGTATATGGATGTTGAAGTCATAAGACATTCAGGGTGTCGTCTTGGTGCCGATTCGTATTCCCATCCACGTTTTATGAACTCGCAGCATCCGGTCGGGCGCTCCAAAGACGGAGCGGAGTCCATCAATATTTCGTAGCCATCCCTGGTATTGTGGCGACCAGAGAGGGTAGAGAGCAAGCAAGGATTTGACTCCGATAGTGACCTGTGTGTTACGCTGCTCTCTCGGATCTTTGCAGGGTGGTGCCTTGAAGGTGCCTTGAAGATGTTTTGCAGACGTCTTGAAGGTACCTTGACAATGCTTTGAAAGTGCTTTGAAGACACCTTAAAATCGCCTTGAAGATAGAAAGCTTTCGAAGCAGGGAGATTGATCTGTTTCATCCGTTCCTTGCCATGTAGTCTGATTATATCCCACTTCCTAGGCAAGGTATGACTTCCCCTCTCTCTCTCTCTCTCTCTCTCTCTCTCTCTCTCTCTCTCTCTCTCTCTCTCTCTCTCTCTCTCTCTCTCTCTCTTCCCTCCTCTCTCTCTCTCTCCCTCCCCTCCTCTCTCTCTCTCTCCCTCTCTCCCCATCTCTCCCTCCTTCACAGATTTGTCATTCCCTCATGACAGTAATGAGATTACTGTCTTGGAGTCTAATGTCATTCTGGCGACCATAGTTTAGTAAAGACACACGTTGCAAAACAAGCTTTTATTGGACGAAGTTCCGCTCTGCGTAGAGCTTTATCATGTCATGTTCCGCTCTGCGTAGAGTTTTATCATGTCATGTTCCGCTCTGCGTAGAGCTTTGTCATGTCGTTCTGATTAGAAAATCAAGTCTTAGTTCTGTGTAGAGATTTATCGAATTGTTTATCTCCTAGCAATTGCACCATGTTGCAGGGATGTCGTCAACTTGAGGTGTTTCGCAGTTAGTGGACGGAGACTCGAACCTCCACTACTCATTGTGCCGCATAACCCCACACTAGTTGAGCCCTCTATTTAACATAACAGTGATAATGATAAAAATAAAGAAATAATATCAACATTAATATGCAATTCTCTTAAAATATTATGATTATTATTTACCCAATTACAGTTAAATTATTATAATTAATTATTGTCATTCGAGTTTGTAGCGAGAGTAGTAAAAAAATATATGACATGTAATATTATTCATTATAATTATTATTAGGTGTATAATTGATAGGAAGCTGCCATCACTAAGACGTGTGAAAGGATGGAGAAATTGAGTGGGGGGGCGAGATGGCGGATGGGGAGGAATTTGTGGATATTTCTACTGCCCGGGAGTCTTAGATTTCAGCTATGGTCTTGAAGATGAGGTCTGGGTATCTCGGTGATATTGGTTCCCCAGTATGTGGTCTTGAAGACCACATGCCAGTTGATCATCATTACGGATGTGTGTAAATCAGTGATATTCAGGTCTTACCAGTATGGTTTTCAGGACCAGGTCTGTATATCAGCACAGACACCACCTGCAATCATTTTGGCACAAGTGACAACACATGACACGAATCAGCATAGCATTTTTGGCACTACTGCTGACACAGGAGAACAGTCAGCAGAGCGCCGGGTACTCCACAATGCCACGACTGAAATAGACAAAGCTAAGCTGACAAGCTGGACACAGGCATCAAGCTTCTCAAGATTATTAATATCCTCGCACCCAGCAGGTACCCTCTCCCTAGGGAGACTAAGGTATTAAATTACCTAACTCTTCATTACTTACCAAGACACGAGAGGGAAAATTTTTAAAACCTCGTCTTGTCTGTCAAGCAACATTATCAATCTCCCACCACAGAAAAAAAAAGCCTATATTTTCTGAACTATGTCAATATTTTATGGAGTCAGAATTTTAATGCCTTAATTCGTGTCTGCAAGTTATAATAGGTGGATTTTTTTTGAGTGATTGTTACACGAATTTCCTTGTGATTTTTCAGGTCGTTTCAAATTATTTATGCTGAAATTGAGTGACTGGTAGGCCACTGAGCACAAAATGTGGTGGAGGCTTGATCCTCCGTCTGCCGAGCGTCAGACGTGCTTCCTATATACACTCGTCTATATGTACATCTCTCGATGTATATACCCTGAGAGCTACTCACCTCTGTGTGTACATTGGTAAATACACACCTGCGTGAGCTTTGGAATACACACCTGTGTGTACAGTGGAATACACACCTGTGTGTACACTGGAATACACACCTGTGTGTACACTGGAATACACACCTGTGTGTACACTGGAATACACACCTGTGTGTACACTGGAATACACACCTGTGTGTACACTGGATTACACACCTGTGTGAACATTGGAATACACACCTGTGTGTACACTGGAATACACACCTGTGTGTACACTAGAATACACACCTGTTTGTACACTGGAATACACACCTGTGTGAACATTGGAATACACACCTCTCGACGGATAAACACCAAGAGAAATACACCTCTCTGTGTATATATGCTGTAATGGATCAAGATACATCTCCAGCTCCTCCTCGCGTGTATACAAACAATCCTAAGAGAAATCCTCGTATGAAATATATCGTAATTTTGTCTCCATCAACGCTTAATGTGTATTTTCTTCATAATAACTTTTGTTTTTAACTGACGATAATTATTTACTAAAAAAAAAGCGTGTCTCTTGTTACAGCAGTAATTAATAGACTGGAAATATAATTAGGAGAAGAGAATTACTTGTATCGCCGCACCGCGTTCCGTTATAATCGTGGCACGTCTTGTATTTCACCGCTGCTGGGGTATTATGAAGTAATTATCAATACATATCTGACACACACATGTGTTAGTGAGTGTGGTCAGTCACATGTGCTATTGTGTGGTCAGTCACATGTGCTATTGTGTGGTCAGTAACATGTGCTATTGTGTGGTCAGTAACATGTGCTATTGTGTGGTCAGTAACATGTGCTATTGTGTGGTCAGTAACATGTGCTATTGTGTGGTCAGTAACATGTGCTATTGTGTGGTCAGTAACATGTGCTAGTGTGTGGTCAGTAACATGTGCTATTGTGTGGTCAGTAACATGTGCTAGTGTGAGTGGTCAGTAACATGTGCTAGTGTGTGTGGTCAGTACCATGTGCTAGTGTGCGTGGTCAGTAACATGTGTTAGTGTGTGTGGTCAGTACCATGTGCTAGTGTGTGTGGTCAGTAACATGTGCTAGTGTGTGTGGTCAGTAACATGTGTTAGTGTGCGTGATCAGTAACATGTGCTAGTGCATGTGGTCAGTAACATGTGCTAGTGTGCGTGGTCAGAAACATGTGCTAGTGTGTGGTCAGTCACATGTACTAGTGTGCGTGATCAGTAACATGTGCTAGTGTGTGTGTGATCAGTAACATGTGCTAGTGCGTGTGGTCAGTAACATGTGCTAGTGCGTGTGGTCAGTAACATGTGCTAGTGTGCGTGGTCAGTAACATGTGCTAGTGTGCGTGGTCAGTAACATGTGCTAGTGTGTGTGGTCAGTAACATGTGCTATTGTGTGGTCAGTAACATGTGCTATTGTGTGTGATCAGTAACATGTGCTAGTGCGTGTGGCCAGTAACATGTGCTAGTGTGCGTGGTCAGTAACATGTGCTAGTGTGCGTGGTCAGTAACATGTGCTAGTGTGTGGTCAGTAACATGTGCTATTGTGTGGTCAGTAACATGTGCTATTGTGTGTGATCAGTAACATGTGCCAGTGCGTGTGGCCAGTAACATGTGCTAGTGTGCGTGGTCAGTAACATGTGCTAGTGTGTGTGTGATCAGTAACATGTGCTAGTGCGTGTGGTCAGTAACATGTGCTAGTGCGTGTGGTCAGTCACATGTACTATTGTGTGGTCAGTCACATGTGCTATTGTGTCGTCAGTAACATGTGTTAGTGCGTGTGGTCAGTAACATGTGCTAGTGTGTGGTCAGTCACATGTGCTATTGTGTGGTCAGTAACATGTGCTAGTGTGTGGTCAGTCACATGTGCTATTGTGTGGTCAGTAACATGTGTTAGTGCGTGTGGTCAGAAACATGTGCTAGTGTGTGGTCAGTCACATGTACTAGTGTGCGTGATCAGTAACATGTGCTAGTGTGTTGTCACTCTTAACGCCGTTTAATCAAACATGGTTGACCCTCGACACAGAAATTCACGCGTTTTACCCAGATATATTTTACTGAGAAATAAATACCAGGTTGGGTAATTGTCACACTCTCTTAATGATATGCAAATAGAGTTGTGCTTAAATATGGAAATATAAATTATGACATCCATTGAGGAAGACGTCCTCGTTACACACACACACACACACACACACACACACACACACACACACACACACACACACACACACACACACACACACACACACACACACACACCATTGCTCTGAGCAACAGAACAATGGTCGACACACTAGCCGAGGTGGCCAGAAGAGCTCACATGGGGGGAGCAAAGTTACTAGTTATGGGTGATTTCAGTCACAAGGAGATTGGGTAAACCTGGAGCCCCATAGGCGTCCCGAAACATGGAGAGTCAAGATGATGGATGTGGTGCTGGAAAACCTCATGGATCAACATGTTAGAGACACTACCAGAGAGAGAGGTGAGGATGATCCAGCAAGACTGGACCTTGTATTCACCTTGAGTAGTTCGGACATCGAGGATATCATGTATGAAAAGCCCCTGGGAGCTAGTGATCATGTGGTTCTGTGCTTTGACTACATAGTTGAGCTTCAAGTGGAGAGAGTAGCAGGAATAGGATGGGAAAAACCAAACTACAAAAGTGGGGACTACTCAGGCATGAGGAACTTCCTGCAAGACGTTCAGTGAGTGAGAGAAGTGACAGGAAAACCAGTACAAGAAATGGACTATGTGACGACAAAATGCAAGGAGGCAGAGGAGAGGTTTGTTCCCTTGGTAAACAGAAATAATGGGAAGAACAGAACGAGTCCTTTTTTCACCCAAAGGTGTAGGGAGGCAAAAACTAGGTGTACTAGAGAATGGAAAAGGTACAGAAGACAGAGAACTCAGGAAAATAGAGATTAGCCGAAAAGCCAGAAACGAATATGCACAGATAAGAAGGGAGGCTCAGCGACAATATGAAAATGACATAGCATCAAAAGTCAAGTCCGACCCAAAGCTGTTGTATAGCCACATCAGGAGGAAAACAACAGTCAAGGACCAGGTAATCAGACTGAGGAAGGGTGATGGGGAGTTTACAAGAAATGACCGAGAGGTGAGGAGCTCAACACGAGATTTAAAGAAGTATTTACAGTGGAAACCAGTAGGACTCCAGGAAATCAGAACAGGGGGGTACACCAACAAGTGCTGGATGAGGTACACATAACCAAAAAGGATGTGAAGAAGCTGCTATGTGAACTTGACACCTCAAAGGCGGTGGGACCAGACATCTCTCCATGGGTCCTTAGAAAGGAAGTAGAAATGCTGCGTGTACCGTTAACAAAGATCTTCAACGCATCCATTGAAACTGGGCAACTCCCTGAGGTATGGAAGATGACAAATGTAGTCCCAATTTTCAAAAAGAGACAGACATGAGGCATTAAACTACAGACCTGTGTCACTAACGTGTATAGCATGCAAAGTCATGGAGAAGATCAGCAGGAGAGTGGTGGAGCACCTGGAAAGGAACAAGTGTATAATCGACAACCAGCACGGTTTCAGGGAAGGAAAATCCTGTGTCACAAACCTATTGGAGTTTTATGACAAGGTGACAGAAGTAAGACAAGAGAGAGAGAGGGGTGGGTAGACTGCATTTTCTTGGACTGCAAGAAGACCTTCGACACAGTTCCTCACAAGAAGTTGCTGCAAAAGCTAGAGGATCAGGCACACATAACAGGAAAGGCACTGCAATGGATCAGAGAATACCTGACAGGGAGGCAACAACGAGTCATGGTACGTGACGAGGTGTCAGAGTGGGCGCCTGAGACCAGGCTTCATAGTTGGATCTGTAGATCCAACGAATAATAATACGTTTTCTTTTAATTAAAACAGATTAAAATTTTCCGACCCAATTTCGAGTTGCAGGGAAATCTGTGTAGGACGTGGTCAATTCTGGTGGAAAAACTATAGACGACGTTTCGCTACTTGATAATGGCCTGGACGATCCAAAATACAAATGTTTCAGGCCTTTGTGGACCAATGATTACGGCCCGGGATGGACCGAAGCTCCTAAAGATTCTTTCCTCTCGTATGAGACTTGTGAATTGACCCAACACTCGGATTTCCATTTTCCTGGAAGAAAACATGGGTCGGACACACACACACACACACACACACACACACACACACACACACACACACACACACACAGGTTACCGTAACAACTGTAACAAACACGGTCCCGAGAAGCAAACACTGGCAGTATATAACGCAAGGCAGTGTGAGTGCATCGTGGGGTAAGCACTTGCTTAAGAAGCTCAAGGGCTTAAATAATGAGGTCAAGATACAGATATATATCACTGTCAGAGCCATTGATAAGCTTTCACGTCAAGATGTCCAGGAATCCTCTATTACCTAGCAAATTACCTAGCAAATTGCCTAGCAAATTGACTAGCAAATTGTATAGCAAATTGCCTAGCAAATTGTCTAGTACACCACTTAGTATTTTTTTAGTGGAATATCTGGTAAATTATCAAGTTTTATTAGTAAAAATGTATAGTTTAGATTAACTAATAGCGTAAATAGTAAATAATAGATTACCTATTGTTACCTCGTATATTGGCTAGTAAATTAGCTAGTAGTATCCACTAAATTCTTACTTATTTTTAGAACATTAGAGAAATAGTATGAATGGGGGGAGAAGAGTTGTTGGAGAGGGAGGGAGAGGGGGAGAGAGGGGGGAGGAGAGGGGAGTTTTAAGGGTGAGTGGTATTTTTCATCTAGAGACGAATGAATCTAATTCGTTCATTTTTAAAGGGGTGGAGTGGTAAGCCAGCGGAAGGCCTCGGTCAGATGACCAAAAGCTCCAGCTGCGGGTCATCATATAATTAAGACCTTCATCAAGAAACACTTGTTCTATTTCTTGACGAACCTGACCTGACCTGACCTAAAGTGACGAATGTGAATTAGTTTCCCTGTTCGTGTATGTGTGGGTGTGTGGGTGTGTGTGTGTGTAGGTGTGTGGTGTGTTGTGTGTGTGGTGTGTGGTGTGTAGGTGTGTGTGGTAGGTGTGTGGGTGTGTAGGTGTGTGTGTATGGTGTGTGGTGGTGTGTGTGGTGTGTGGTGTGTGTTAGGTGTGTGTGTGTGTGTGTGTGTGGGTTGGTGTGTGGGTGGGTGTGGGTGTGTAGGTGTGTGTGTAGGTGTGTGTAGGTGTGTGTGTGTGTGTATGTATGTGTGTGTGTGTGTATGTATGTATGTGTGTGTGTGTGAACATTACTTAGTATAAGTTAATTCTTCTTTTGCCAAAGATTAGTCCAACCAAAAATTATTTTCAACGTCAGCCCTGTTAGGTATATAGATGTACACATGTCAACAACTGTACAATACATTTGTATACAGATGTGTATGCTAAACAACAACGAACAATAATCATGCCGGCATTAGAGTATAGATACCGACACGACTTTGTATACACAGAAGTTAAAAGAACACAGAAACGAAAATCACGCAACACAGACATGAAGCCGTCCCAGGAGCACAGTAAACACGTAAATCTAGACAAGAGCGCCTCAGCGAGCGCAATAAGGCTAACAGTATGCCTGGATATATATATCAGTGAGAATAAGCAACAAGAGTCCAAAGCGAGCTGGTATCTGGGTGTTAGTCGACTGGTGCGGGTGGCATCCTGGGGAGCATAAGATTGAAGGACCACAATGGAAATCTCTTAGGGACTGTGGAAAGCACGAAGAGAGGTAGTTAGTCCCCCAGTCTACCCTTCCAAAAGAAGTTGCCTTTCAGGTGTGGTAAACTGTAGATGCCATCCAATATCTGTGTAAGATAGACCGCCTCGATAGACTAACTTGATCCGGGCAAACTTTACCAGGGAATACTGGGGGGAATCCCCCTTAACTCAAATTCCCCCAAAGGAAACTTGGGGGGCCAACCTACCCTGTTAATTCCCAACAAACCTTTTAACCCTGAATTAACCCCTTTGGAAACCTAAAAACTTTGTTAAAAACCAACGAAACTCAGATAACATAACTTTTTCCGTACTGGGGTTTAATTTTAAAATCTATCAAACTAATACTAGATCGAAAATTTTAATTCCTTACTTGTAGATAAACGAATTAATTTTAATTAAAAATAAAGGGAAGCCAAGAATAATTTTTTAGAAACGAAAGGGGTGATTTTTGAAAAGTCGGTGACCAAACGTATTTGTAGTCCCACTTATTGGGGGTTAAAAGAAATTTTTAAATACAAAACGTAATACAATGGTCCAAAAAACTGGTCAAATCAGAACTTTTTCAAACAAAATTGGTTCAAATAAACTTGGGAAAAAAACGGAATTTTGGTTCAAACACAAACTGTTCAAATACGGACTGGGTTCAAATACAGGACTGGGTTCAAATACAGGACTGGGTCAAATACAGAACTGGGTTCAAATACAGGACTGGGCTCAAATACAGGACTGGGTTCAAATACAGGACTGGGTTCAAATACAGGACTGGGTTCAAATACAGGACTGGGTTCAAATACAGGACTGGGTTCAAATACAGGACTGGGTTCAAATACAGAACGGGGTTTTTCAAATACAGGACTGGGTTAAATACGGGAACTGGGTTCAAATACAGGACTGGTTTTCAAATACAGGCTGGGTCAATACAAAACGGGTTCAAAACGGGACTGGGTAAATACAACGGGCCAAATACAGACTGGCCAAAATACAACGGGTTCAAATACAGGACGGGGGTTCAAAACAGGCTGGGTCAAATACAGACTGGGTTCAATACGGGACGGGTAAAATCAAACTGGGTTCAAATACAGGACTGGTTCAAATACAGAACGGGTTAAAACGGACTGGCCAAATACAGAACTGGGTTCAAAACAGGACACACTGGTGGTGGGGGGTACCTCAATCTGTTGAAAACCTATGCTTGGTAACATTTGGTGGTGGGAAGGTACCTCAATGGTAGGTAACACTGGGGGGTGGGAGTACCCAATGGGGTAACAGGGTGGTAGGGGGTACCTCAATTTGGAAAACACTGGGTGGTAGAAGGTACCTCAGTTTGGAACACGGGGGTGGTGGGGGTACCTCAATCGTGGAACAACTGGTGTGGTGGGAGGACTTCAATGGATGGTAAACGGGTGGTAGAAGGTACCTCAGAAATGGTAACACTGGGTGGGGGGGGGGACCCAATGTTGGAACACGGGTGGAAAAGGAACCCAGGGTATGGTAACACTGGGTGGTAGGGACCTCAAGTTTGGAAACCCCGGTGGGGGGAAAAGGGGTACATAGTGGCTGTGGTAACATGGTGGGGTGGGGGGTACCAATGCTGTGGAACACGTGTGGTAGGAGGTACTAAAGTTTGGTAACCGGTGTGGTAGGGTCCCCTCTTTTCTGTGGTATCTCAATGCTGTGGTAACACTGGTGTGGTAGAAGGTACCTCAGTACTGTGGTAACACTGGTGTGGTAGAGGTACCTCAATGCTGTGGTAACACTGGTGTGGTAGGAGGTACCTCAGTGGTATGGTAACACTGGTGTGGTAGGGGGTACCTCCTACCACACCATAACCTCAATGGTGTGGTAACACTGGTGAGGGGAAGTAACTCACAACATTTGTTACGTCACTTCCGGCGTTACTGCGGAACTTTCATGTCACTGGTCCTTTTCGCATCTACCTCAATCACTAAAAAAATAAATTACGTAATTGCAGAAAAATAATTTGCTCAAATGCGTCCAGCTGTAAAAGAGAGAGAGAGAGAGAGAGAGAGAGAGAGAGAGAGAGAGAGAGAGAGAGAGAGAGAGAGAGAGAGAGAGAGAGAGAGAGAGAGAGTGAGAGAGAGAGAGAGAAACAAAAATCAAAATGTTTACACATTTAAGGAGCCAGCTTGGGCACAGAGGTGTAGGAACAAGCTTGGGTTGTGGCAAGCTTGGTTTCAGGTGGACACAAACAGCTTGCTATCTCCCTCAGCTGACTGCCTCTTCCTGGCACCATTTATTAGGCAGCAGGAAGTGTGAGAAGATTAGTCAGGATGAACTCAGTGAAACTCGACAGGAGGAAATTAGCTTCCTATCTGGGTCGATTTGTGCATCAAAGAGAGAGGAAAAACTTTAGAAAAGGGAATTAAGGGGCTAAAGATACAATAGATAATAAGGAAATGTGTGCTAGAGAAAGAGGAATTAAAGGAGAAAGCGAGAATAAATGACAGTGAATAGGTGTGAACGATGGAAAGTGAGTGAGAATGAGTTAAAGCAAATGAACATGGCTGAAAGTGAAACCAGATTAGCGTCTTTGAATAAGATAAAGCACATGAATGTGTATGAATGTGAGTTGAGGAAAATGAAGGTTAATGAACGTGAGGGACGTGTAATAACGGGATACACAAACTAAACACAAACTCTTTAACAAATAGTTTATTTAGAACCTGACATAGATTATGCTTCTTGTCCATTCCGAGAGTAAGTTTAAGAAGCCGAGATAACACTGAGCTCAGCCAGTGGCACCGCTGGTGGCACTATCCCATTACCTCGTCTCATATGCAGCATCACACATCTCTTACCAGCCCATCTCTGCAAGACGCTGACGCTAGCTCACCCGTAAAATTTGTGATAATCGCAAGCACTGAGGAAAATGCATAGGATTGGTTAGAAAAACTATATATATATGTGTGTGTGTGTGTGTGTGTGTGTGTGTGTGTGTGTGTGTGTGTGTGTGTGTGTGTGTGTGGTTTCACTCCTAAGACCACACAACGCAGACGTCACAGAATATATACACCGAAATGTGCATCTCTCTCACTCTCTCTCTCTCTCTCTCTCTCTCTCTCTCTTTCAAACACACACACACACACACCACTACCAACATAACACTGTGTTCCACGTCACGGTGACCAATATACGACCTTAAAGTATCGCCAAACTGTTGGACAGTGTTCATCACTTCCAGCTACCACTGTTCCCAGCATCATTATCTCCCATCACCACTACTACTACCTCTTCCACTGTCCCTCTAACACTGTCCACCACCAACAGTCTCCCCTCCAACAATGTCGTTCTCCATCACCGACACCTAGCGACCGCACCGGAACGAGGAACCGATGAAGCTGCCGTAGCTACTGAACAACATCCTCATCGCCTTATTGAAATCTCACAGCTCAAACTGAGAGAGATTTCAATACCTGGGTACGAAATCCATCCAATGCGGCGAAATACGACAGATAAACAGTGCTTGGTTCCCCCTTAAGTAACTAGTAGTGTGTCTCACCAACTCCGAATGCATCTTAATATTAACAAACGTCCACTAAGTTAGTCACAAAGCAGAGTAACAGTACACCCAACTTTTTTTCTGTGTCACAAAAGAGTAATGAAATTAACCGAGGACCTCAAGTCTGCTGCTGTAACTAAATGCTGTTTTACCCATTAGTTTCAGTCACGAGAAGCAAAGTTTCAAGAAATACTAATTCCTTGACTATTCTTCCTCACCACTTGGCTGACAAAATAAACACTGCACTTATGCAGCCCTGTATAATTCTTTCCGTGTTTTAAACACACACACACACACACACACACACACACACACACACACACACACACACACACACACACACACACACACACACACACACATAAACACGCACACATGTGTTAATGTAAAAATTAATAATTTTGTACCAATAGAACCGTAGAAAACCTTACCTAACCATGTAACAAGCGCAATTTAATTTAGCCTAATCCAACTAAATATATTTTAGATAAGTTTGCAGTAATTTAATAATAAAGAAACACAATGAAATGTATTTTTTTTCGTTAGGTTCAGAATGATTTTTGCGAAATTACTGCATAAACAAATTTTCGCTTGCCGTATTCGGCAAGAAGAACGTTGCTATTTAAGCCAAAATAGCAAGTTTTGCCAATTCTGGACAACACACACACAACAATATAAATAAAATATATATAAAATAATATATAAAAATATATATATATATATATATATATATATATATATATATATATATATATGTCGTGCCGAATAGGCAGAACTTGCGATCTTGGCTTAAATAGCAACGCTCATCTTGCCATATAGGACAAGTGAAAATTTGTGTATGTAATAATTTCGCCAAAATCATTTTGAACCTAACGAAAAAAATATATTTGATTGTGTTTGTTTAGTACTAAATTATTGTAAACGTATTTAAAATATATTTGGTTAGGTTAGGCTAAAATAAATTGCTCTTGTTATAATAAGGTTAGGTAAGTTTTCTAAGATTCTTTTGGTGCAAAATTAAAAATTTTTACATTAACATTAATGAAAAAATTATATCTTTAAACGTAAGAGAAAATTTAGAAAACTTAATTTTAAATGAGTTCTTGCTAATTGACCAGTTTTACATATTCGGCACGACATATATATATATATATATATATATATATATATATATATATATATATATATATATATATATATATATATATATATATATTAATGTGTGTGTTTGTATATGTGAGTATTAAAAAACAGCTGTTTACCAAAATCCTAACTGAAGGGTTGTTACCGAGACAGGCCATTTTTCTTCCCTGTGATTATGTTCAGTGTTGCTCATTAAATCTGTTAGAGGCGCTTCTCTGCCCATGAGGTCAAGGTGTGAGCCGCACGCACGCACGCACACGTGTATACACACATACTCGCCCACATATATGTAAGGACACGCACGCATATATTCGGGAAAGTGCAGATAACTGGGATGGGATCTATAAATTTTCAGATTTTTTTAATGGTGACTGAGAGTGATTTCATTAATGATTCATTAAGGCTGAGGGACTGATCCCCTGAAACAACTTCTTCCATGGTCACCAGTTTTCTCTGTATTAGATTGTTAAAGACACTGGTCTGCGAAACTAATGACACCCACGTGTTGCACTTGGCTTATTTATCTGCCATTTTTCTATACAAGGGAAGTGCAGTAATAATTACCAATAATAACAATAATCATAATACTGTCCAATAATTGACTATGGAGCCTCATTCCACACTGTGGAATAAAATTGCTTGATCTTATCCCTCATAAGTACAATTGTCCACTTGTTCTGTGAATGTACACTACGATGACCATAATACCTGTACAGTGATCATACATACCTGTAATTACATTCCTTCCAGACAATATATATACAGTGTCAGCAGCACTCGGCTATTTTGCATGACCGACTACTTGCAGTTATTGGAGATGAAATGTCTTACACAGCTCCTGTACATAATATGATTTCCTTGCCGTCAGTGTGATTGAAGTTGATTCATAATTGAACAGTGTGTGTTGTGAAGGGCTTTCTATGTGTTGTGAAGGGCTTTCTATGTGTTGTGAAGGGCTTTCTATGTGTTGTGAGGGGCTTTCTACGTGCTGTGAAGGCCTTTCTGCGTGTTGTGGACTTTTGGATGTTGCTTTTATGTACAGTTGCTTTTATAAAAAGAAAAAACTTGCTAGAGTAGCTTCATGAGAGCTTAATGTACTCAGGATTCACCACCTGAGGGAGCCTCTTCTTGGAGCTCCAAGACAGTTGAAGTTATTGTCCAAGAAGATACCAGGAATAAAGCTCGAGGTTACATTGTCTAAGGGGAAGGAGGAGGAGGAAGAAGATACGAGCGTAAACACTTTAGTGTCGTTCCCGTGTTGTTTCAGCGTCTCCTTGGGAACAAGATCAACTGTTGCCACTTTTCAAGCATCGTAAACTCTCAGCATGCTTCATGTGTTTTATTTTAATCCAACTCTGTGATCTTAATCCAAGGATGTAGACGTATCTCTCTGCTTCAAGTCAAAACTGAATATTTCTAAGATGCTGCATAACTCCTACGGATTTAGATAATCTGTTATTATGCTAGGTATTCTTTCATCTATTGAAGTACAGTTTACCTTCCCAGTCACTTAATCCTAATTACCCAGTATGCAAATCCTTCGCTTGTTAGGGATAATGTGATGTTACCTCCTTATGACTGTGTGAGTATGCATTTCTCTTATCAAATCAGTTATCTGTCATATCACTGCCCTGTATTTTTCAAATATTAATTTTCCAAATGTCTTATTTTATCACTGTCCCAATTAATATGCACTGCTGTAACTCCCACCCAAAGTAATGTACCCGTCCGGTCTACATTTAAAGCTACCCAGAGTTCAGGCCTCAGTGACGCTACCCGGTATACAGTACCGACACAGTGATGAGCAGGACATAGGAACAGCACCTGTGTAGCTCTTTTCCGAAGACTCAAATTCATCAAGACTACGGCAATGAACACCTCTGTCTAGGCTGAGGGACTGATCACCTCTTCAACTATCGCCAGTTTCAACGCCTTCAAATAACCTCGGTATCGAACTGATGAAGCCACGGGTTGGCGAAACGTCTTCAGAGCAAAGGTGCCCATATATTGCACATGTCATCATCACTATATCCTTTCTAAATCAATGATTACCAAATCTATGCCCCTCAGGATATGCCCTTGTACGGATACAAGCCAGGATTATTAATACCCACTAACTGTGCAACACAGAGACATATGCAACACTTAGGACTTTCCATTTAGAGAACGTTTCGTCCATTAGGGGCTTTTCAATGGATTAAAAAATCTTCCCGTGGGCGAAACATCTAAGTAAATATATTCGAAGTGCTCCTCTTGTATTTTCATTTCATGTCATCGACACTGGTGTCTAGTTCAGTCCTCTTGTGTTTCCTCTTCTGAAGTTCGGTGCGACAACTGGTAGTTGACAGTCTCTAGCAAGTTGTTGTAGTGCCTCGTTAGTGACGTTTTGTGTGTTGTAAAGTCATGCTGTTGACTGTGTGTGTGTGTGTGTGTGTGTGTGTGTGTGTGTGTGTGTGTGTGTGTGTGTGTGTGTGTGTGTGTGTGGTGTGTATACTTACGCAGTCCATGTTAGAAATAAAACACAGCACTGTATAATACAACACAACACAATACAACACAGTGGCTGCGGAAGCGTCTGTCTCCACCATCCTGTTCACAACTTTCTACCAGGAGATGGATGGGAACATCCTGTCCGCTGATGTACACATATCAACAACCTCAATTAAAAAGTTTTATTGCTCTCCTCTGAGGGACGCTTTTAAAAACTGAGTCGAGGGATAAGCCAAAGTTTTCTGGCAGCTCCAGCGCCCTCCTGGCACCTAGCAGTCCTAGATGGGTGCTGGGGGCCACCTGGCCCTTAGCGGTCCTAGTAGCTTGCTGAGTGCTAAGGAACCACCTGGCTCCTATTTCTCCTATTAGCTTGCTAAGTGCTGGGAGCCACCGTATCAATATACTAACATCAAAATTATTTGTTTAATTAGCACTCGACTCATACACTGAGGTCCGGGGTTCGATCCCCGACTAGGGTGAAAACTTTAGGACGTGTTTCTTTAAGACACCTGCTGTCCATGTTCACCCATCAGTAAAATAGGTACCTGGGTGTTAGTCGATTGGTGTGGGGCACATCCTGGGGACAGAATTGATCTAATTTGCGGGAAATGCTCTGCATAACAAGGAGCTTTCTATATAGTAGTATGTCATTGATGTCAGCTATGGTCTGTATACCTTGTACATGTACTGGTAGAGATAAAGATTATTAGTCATATCAACACTGTTATCAACGCTATCATCACTGGCAGTACTGGCATAATATCAACACTTATCTACGCTATCATGAACGATAGAGAATTTTGAAGTTATTTCCAGATATATTTCCTAACTGAAATGCCTTTAGTTACAATTTCTAAAGATGGTTGTCATGTCAACCTTTTTTTTTTTTACGATCCTCTTAGTTATAATACTAGGAATCAATGTTCCGAAATTCCTCTAGCCATTTCTCTTGTTAAAGTAAAATAACAACAGTACGAGGCGACTAAAACGCCGGGAGCAGTGGTCTAATAACCCCTCTCCTATAGAAATGGCTAAAAACACAAGAAGAAAAAATTAATATTAACATTTATTCTTGATCAATTGATCTTGGGGCGAGAGAGAGAGAAGAGGAAAGAATCTCGTGATCTCTGGTAACCCTAACAGCAGGCGACGTATCTTAAATGGTGCGGAAAACTGGAATGGATGTGGGGACACATGGAGACACATAGCGGCAATACAAGTGTGCTGTGCAAACGTTGACCACAAGGTATAGCAGCACTTCTCTCTCTCTCTCTCTCTCTCTCTCTCTCTCTCCCCCTCTCCTCCCCATTTATACCTCCTTCCACCTTTCCTCTCCTTCTCGTCTTGTCTTCGTCCATTTTGCTCCTTCCACTGTTTTTCCTTCTCGTGTGTGTGTGTGTGTGTGTGTGTGTGTGTGTGTGTGTGTACGCTCTCATACTCGCATCCACACTCACACACTGGGACCTCAGAAACAGGAAACGATAATTCATGTGGGAGTGTTGTCTTGTGGTTTGTTTAGGAGTGTGGAGACAAAGGCTTCCCCACTCTGAAAGTCTTCACCAACAAACCCCTTAAGCTCCCAGAGTCCAATAAGAAACACCATCTCATTAAATAATCTCTCTACAATCCCAGGATCCCCTCAGAATCAACCGCTGCATCCCCCAAATACTCCCACATCCCACGCAAGGCTAGATAACCGCCTCATATATATAATCAATACTCTCCCACACTTCCAGAGCTCTACTGCAATAGATAACCCTTTCATTGCTAATCAATATAACCCTCACACTCCATGGGTCGACATAAAAAGATAACATCTAATCAGTACTCCCTCCAAACAATCCCAGAGTTCTACAACAGCAGGCAACCCAAATGTAGATAGTCAATACACCTTCGCACACTTCCACGTTCAACTGAACAATGAACACCTTCAAAGACAGTCTCATGCACTCCCAACAACCCATAACAGAGCAGACATTACCTTCACACAGTCAATACACTCCCACACACCTAACAATCCATAACAGCACAGGCAATGCCTTCACAGATAGCCTAGTGTCTCAGTTAACCATTGGCAGCTGCAGAAGAGACAGTCTCAGCAACAATGCAACGAAGAGAATATTATGGCAGAATTTCCTAGTGTTGACATTGTTGTTGGAGACTCCTTCGTTAGTCTTGTCACTTTTGTTTTCTCTGTCGCCCTTGTAGACGCTGGTACCTTTGGCTGCCGTTGACAACTTTGTCGAGACTTCATAGTTCAGGACATATAACAATGAAATATCGCAGTTTCAGTTTCCAGTTTGTGAACTGTTCCAGCCACAGTGCTGTGAATGTGGAACAGATGTAAATTGTTCCAGGGACAGTATTGTGACTGAGATAGGTGTGAATTGTTCCAGCCACTGTATTGTGGCAAAGTGGGAAAGTTGTCATTAAAATAGAAGTTATATCTGAAAACTGTCCTGTTACCATCTGTATTCTACATACTCTTAAACTTGACCAGTTTCCTACTATTGATATTGTTAAAAAGAATCCCCGTTGATACAGTGTAAAAAAAATAAGCTTTAAATTCGCCTACTCATGAGCTGCAGTCTGCTAGGCAGTCGATACGCTGTCTGAATGAAATTTTCAATTATTACATTTGTCTTTATCAAGGGAGGTTTTGCTGCAACTCGACACCAAGCCTCCCTAAGGTAGGCTCCTGCTGCCTCCCCGGACAGCACATTCAGTGCAGTGGTGGTCAGCAGGGCGGTGCTACTGATCACAGGGAGAGATCACAGCCTCAGTAACTTGTAGGATCTTGTCCCATCAGTACCGAAAAACACACCCAATACCGTGACTGGAACAATACACAAATAATCCGCACATAGGAGAGAGGAGCTTACGGCAACGTTTCGATCCGACTTGAACCATTTCGTACCAGTTCGATCGGAGACCAATGGACCCTGTGGAAAGAATGCCAGATACTTGCCTGTAAGAAACAGGTTCCAAATTCACCGGTGCCACTAGATACATAGGTCACCAACTCCCTCTTCCAACGCCTTCAATGTGGTTATGGAGAGAAGTAACGCCTGCTGCACATTTGGCTCTCCTGCACCCTCTAAAGACCTTAAGGTACGCCACAACCTACATTAAATTTCCATCTGTTAATTGCAAATGCGCGTACCTGTAAAATACTCAACAAAACTGCAAAAATAATACGAATTTATATATAGAAAATAATAGAATAACAAAAACAAAATATTCACACGGCATCATATATATATATATATAGAAATACATTTCCTTGTGGAAATTAGTCATGTTGTTGTCGTCTCTGGGAGTTGTGGTGGTCGTTCTTGCAAGAATATATTCACGTTTAGTGTTCCTTGTGGAGAAAAAACTATTTTTTATAAGTGTACACGAAGTCTTAATGAAGATTTACTCTGAATGTTGTTTGCTAGCATTGCTCTGTTTGCTAGCATTATTGTTTGCTAGCATTGCTCTGTTTGCTAGCATTATTGTTTGCTAGCATTATTGTTTGTTAGCATTGCTCTGTTTGCTAGCATTGTTGTTTGTTAGCATTATTGTTTGTTAGCATTGCTCTGTTTGCTAGCATTGTTGTTTGTTAGCATTATTGTTTGTTAGCATTGCTCTGTTTGCTAGCATTGTTGTTTGTTAGCAATTTTGTTTGTTAGCATTGCTCTGTTTGCTAGCATTGCTCTGTTTGCTAGCATTGTTGTTTGCTAGCATTACTCTGCTAGCATTGCTCTGTTTGCTAGCATTGCTCTGTTTGCTAGCATTATCTTGCTTGCTCTAGAATCATGGATCAGGAGCACTTCGCCAGCTTGAATACAGGCGTTTTGGAAGTGCATCTTTGTGTGAGTTACCAGCGTGCCGGGCCAAGATGTTACCAGCGTGCCGGGCCAAGATGTTACCAGCGTGCCGGGCCAAGATGTTACCAGCGTGCGGGCAAGATGTTACAGGTGCCGCCAAGATGTTACCAGCGTGCCGGGCCAAGATGTTACCAGCGCGCCAGGCCAAGATGTTACCAGCGTGCAGGGCCAAGATGTTACCAGCGCCCCTGGCCAAGATGTTACCAGCGTGCCGGGCCAAGATGTACCAGCGTGCCGGGCCAAGATGTTACCAGCGTGCCGGGCCAAGATGTTACCAGCGTGCCAGGCCAAGATGTAACCAGCGTGCCGGGCCAAGATGTTACCAGCGTGCCGGGCCAAGATGTTACCAGCGTGCCAGGCCAAGATGTTACCAGCGCGCCGGGCCAAGATGTTACCAGCGCGCCGGGCCAAGATGTAACCAGCGTGCCGGGCCAAGATGTTACCAGCGTGCCGGGCCAAGATGTTACCAGCGTGCCAGGCCAAGATGTAACCAGCGTGCCGGGCCAAGATGTTACCAGCGTGCCGGGCCAAGATGTTACCAGCGTGCCAGGCCAAGATGTTACCAGCGCGCCGGGCCAAGATGTTACCAGCGCGCCGGGCCAAGATGTTACCAGCGTGCCGGGCCAAGATGTTACCAGCGCGCCAGGCCAAGATGTTACCAGCGTGCCGGGCCAAGATGTTACCAGCGTGCCGGGCCAATATGTTACCAGAGTGCCAGGCCAATATGTTACCAGCGTGCCGGGCCAAGATGTTACCAGCGTGCCGGGCCAAGATGTTACCAGCGTGCCGGGCCAAGATTTTACCAGTGTGCCGGGCCAAGATGTTACCAGCGTGCCGGGCCAAGATGTTACCAGCGTGCCGGGCCAAGATGTTACCAGCTTGCCGTGGCCAAATTGTTACCAGATGCCAGGCCAAATGTTACCAGCGTGCCGGGCCAAGATGTTACCAGCGTGCCGGGCCAAGATGTTACCAGCGTGCCGGGCCAAGATATTACCAGCGTGCCGGGCCAAGATGTTACCAGCGTGCCAGGCCAAGATGTTACCAGCGTGCCGGGCCAAGATGTTACCAGCGCGCCGGGCCAAGATGTTACCAGCGTGCCGGGCCAAGATGTTACCAGCGCGCCGGGCCAAGATGTTTCCAGCGTGCCGGGCCAAGATGTTACCAGCGTGCCGGGCCAAGATGTTACCAGCGTGCCGGGCCAAGATGTTACCAGCTTGCCGGGCCAATATGTTACCAGAGTGCCAGGCCAATATGTTACCAGCGTGCCGGGCCAATATGTTACCAGCGTGCCGGGCCAAGATGTTACCAGCGTGCCGGGCCAAGATGTTACCAGCGTGCCGGGCCAAGATGTTACCAGCGTGCCGGGCCAAGATGTTACCAGCGTGCCGGGCCAAGATTTTACCAGCGTGCCGGGCCAAGATGTTACCAGCTTGCCGGGCCAATATGTTACCAGAGTGCCAGGCCAATATGTTACCAGCGTGCCGGGCCAAGATGTTACCAGCGTGCCGGGCCAAGATGTTACCAGCGTGCCGGGCCAAGATGTTACCAGCGTTCCGGGCCAAGATGTTACCAGCGTGCCGGGCCAAGATGTTACCAGCGTGCCGGGCCAAGATGTTACCAGCGTGCCGGGCCAAGATGTTACCAGCGTGCCGGGCCAAGATGTTACCAGCGCGCCGGGCCAAGATGTTACCAGCGTACCGGGCCAAGATGTTACCAGAGTGCCTGGCCGAGATGTTACTAGTGCGCCGGGCCAAGATGTTACCAGCGTGCCGGGCCAAGATGTTACCAGCCTGCCAGGCCAAGATGTTACCAGCGCGCCGGGCCAAGATGTTACCAACGTGTCGGGCCAAGATGTTACCAGCGTGCCGGGCCAAGATGTTACTAATGCGCCGGGCCAAGATGTTACCAGCGTCCGGGCCAAGATGTTACTAGTGCGCCGGGCCAAGATGTTACTAGTGCGCCGCGCCAAGATGTTACTAGTGCGCCGGGCCAAGATGTTACTAGTGCGTCGGGCCAAGATGTTACTAGTGCGCCGGGCCAAGATGTTACTAGTGCGCCGGGCCAAGATGTTACTAGTGCGCCGGGCCAAGATGTTACTAGTGCGCCGGGCCCAAGATGTTACTAGTGCGCCGGGCCAAGATGTTACTAGTGCGCCGGGCCAAGATGTTACTAGTGCGCCGGGCCAAGATGTTACTAGTGCGCCGGGCCAAGATGTTACTAGTGCGCCGGGCCAAGATGTTACTAGTGCGCCGGGCCAAGATGGGATCACTTCTTTCTCCTTAGGACACAAACCTGAGAACTTCGATGGTATCGTGGGATGGGGGTATCGTGTGATGGTATCGTGTGATGGGAGTATCGTGGCATGGTATCGTGTGATGGGGGTATCGTGGGATGGTATCGTGTGATGGGGGTATCGTGGGTTGGTATCGTGTGATGGGGTATCGTGGGTGGTATCGTGGGATGGTATCGTGTGATGGGGGTATCGTGGGATGGTATCGATGTGATGGGGGTATCGTGGGATGGTATCGTGTGATGGGGGTATCGTGGATGGTATCGTGTGATGTGGGTATCGTGGATGGTATCGTGTGATGGGGTATCGTGGGATGGTATCGTTGTGATGGGGGTATCGTGGGATGGATGGTATCGTGTGATGGGGGTATCGGTGGGGATGGGGGTATCGTGTGATGGGGGTATCGTGGGATGGTATCGTGTGATGGGGTATCGTGGCATGGTATCATGTGATGGGGGTATCGTGGATGGTATCGTGTGGATGGGTGGTATCGTGGGATGGGGGTATCGTGTGATGGGGTATCGTGGAATGGGGGTATCGTGTGATGGGGTATCGTGGAATGGGGGTATCATGTGATGGGGGGTATCGAGGGACAGGAGAAAAATATGAACTAATCTCTCAGTCAGAAAGTGCTGGAGAAGCTTACTTCATGACTCCTCACGTTAAAGCTCACCAGCTGCATGATGAACAGGAAGCTTACCTTTGATTTTCACAGTGGCAGGCGCATGAGGGTCTACCCCCCCCCCCCCGTCTCCCCCTGGTTATGACCAAAAGCTTCCCACCGTATGTAACAAAGTATAGTTTGCGGCCAGTGGTGTGCGCAAGAGCACTCCACCAGTGGCCGGATGACACACACACACACACACTAAGATCTGCGGCCAAGCTGGCTTGCCAAGCCAGACAGTGCACGACAGACAGCTGTGTTTCCAGTACCTTGGGAAAAATTAGTCTCGCTGTCAATTCATGTTTATTTGTGGCGTCTCACGGTATTGTCAGGATGATAGATAACATCTTTGCTAAACGAGCATTGGTGACTCGTTTTACGTGCGTTCTGACCACGGTATCTCCTTCCCATTGATACCATAACCTGTGGTGTCTACAATTTGCACTGGGAAATATATTCACTTATGAGAAATGCATATTTTATTTTATCTTAAGTGGATGTGACAGGTAAGTGGTGTTACTAGAGATATGACCCTCTTGAAGGAGCACTTCCTCCATCTGCCAGTGAGACCTGCCTGAGCACTCACACCCCCCTCCATCTGCCAGTCAGACCTGCCTGAGCACTCACACCCCCCTCCATCTGCCAGTCAGACCTGCCTGAGCACTCACACCCCCCTCCATCTGCCAGTCGACCTGCCTGAGCACTCACACCCCCCATCTGCCAGTCAGACCTGCCTGAGCACTCACACCCCCCCCCATCTGCCAGTCAGACCTGCCTGAGCACTCACACCCCCTCCATCTGCCAGTCAGACCTGCCTGAGCACTCACACCCCCCCATCTGCCAGTCAGACCTGCCTGAGCACTCACACCCCCCATCTGCCAGTCAGACCTACCTGAGCACTCACACCCCCCTCCATCTGCCAGTCAGACCTGCCTGAGCAC
>NC_069426.1:34321662-34324162 GCF_026875155.1 Cherax quadricarinatus
CCTTACCATGAAAACTTGGTTGATATGCCTTCTCTTCTTAAGACTTTTAATATTAAAGTTGTATTCAAAAATCTTGATACAGTAAAAAAACTTTTGATAAAGAATCCCCCCCAAAATGCTGATGGATGTGTCTATAAGATTCCTTGTAAAATTTGCGATAAAGTTTATTACGATCAAACTAGTAAAAATCTCGAACTAAGATTAAAACAACATAAATATAGCATTAGAACTGGACAAGATTCCAATGCTCTATTTATTCATGTAAGAGATTTTAACCATCCAATTGATTTTCAAAAAGTTGAGAAAGTAGTATCAAGCAAGTCCATGGTCGACAGGAATATAATTGAATCTTGTTTCATAAAAAGCAGTTTTGACAATAATATGAATATTTCCTTTGGTTTATGTAAATTAGATCCATTTATAATTAACAGAATTTGGGAAGAATTTAATAATACACTGGACAAATAATAATTTTAAAAATTTTCTTGGGTAGAATAGTTTGTTGGTGGGTTGTGCAAAGGACCTGTCCAGTTGGGTCGGCGCGCGTCAGGTGTTTAACCGTTGCGGGATCTGATAGTGAGGTGTTGGCCAGACCCCTTATATACCTTCCTTGGATGCTTTACTTTCATAGTTCCTTGATAATGTGAGTAGTCACGAAAGCGCTTGGAATTTCTCTATTCTTTCCGAGTGGTTGTTTTGCATATATAATATATATATATATATATATATATATATATATATATATTTTATATATATATATATATATATATATATATATATATATACCTACATAAACATAGGCAGTACATATATTCACATAAACAGAGGCAAGCAGTCGGTATACAATCATTGAGTATGAAACCTTGAAGGAGGGTACGACTTTACCTCACAAGTCGTGGAGGGTACGACTTTACCTCACGAGAGTCGTGGAGGGTACGACTTTACCTCACGAAAGTCGTGGAGGGTATGACTTTACCTCACGAGAGTCGTGGAGGGTACGACTTTACCTCACGAGAGTCGTGGAGGGTACGACTTTATCTCACGAGGATCGTGGAGAGTACGACCTTACCTCCTCACAAGAGGCAATAATCAGTGTCTCGTCAACTTTAATGGTCCGTCACCTCTTTCACCCTTCATCTCCTCTATTTTTTTATTTCTCTCTTGGCACTCTCTTCACTCTCTTCCCATATGTAATCTCTCTCTCTCTCTCTCTCTCTCTCTCTCTGTATCTATGTATCTATCTCTATTTCTGTATTTCTCTCTCGTTTTCCTCACCTGTCTAGACATTTTCCTCATTTTTTTCATTTGATTTCGTTCATTTTCGCTTTTTACAGTTGTTCTTGACGTTGATGAGATGTAAATTTTACAGTCAGCCTTACAGTCATTTTTTCTGGAACACTTAACACTTGACTGTCCACTTATTAAGGACTATGGAGAGTAGACTAAGTGTCGCATCATTATGTCTTAATAGTCGAAATACGATACCAAGAGTTTTTTGGAAAAGTTTTACCAAGTGTGTTGGTAACATAACCAGCGGGAAATTGAACGGGGATTCGAACCGTAGCGCTGGCATGTGGCAGGCCCAACTTTGGTTCGTTATGGATACTGCCACTGTTGGTTCGTTATGGATACTGCCACTGTTGGTTATGGATACTGCCACTGTTGGTTATGGATACTGCCACTGTTGGTTCGTTATGGATACTGCCACTGTTGGTTCGTTATGGATACTGCCACTGTTGGTTCGTTATGGATACTGCCACTGTTGGTTATGGATACTGCCACTGTTGGTTCGTTATGGATACTGCCACTGTTGGTTCGTTATGGATACTGCCACTGTTGGTTCGTTATGGATACTGCCACTGCTGATTCGTTATGGATACTGCCACTGTTGGTTCGTTATGGATACTGCCACTGTTGGTTCGTTATGGATACTGCCACTGCTGATTCGTTATGGATACTGCCACTGTTAATTATGGATACTGCCACTGTTGGTTCGTTATGGATACTGCCACTGTTGGTTCGTTATGGATACTGCCACTGTTAGTTCGTTATGGATACTGCCACTGCTGGTTCGTTATGGATACTGCCACTGTTGATTATGGATACTGCCACTGTTGGTTCGTTATGGATACTGCCACTGCTGGTTCGTTATGGATACTGCCACTGTTGGTTATGGATACTGCCACTGTTGGTTCGTTATGGATACTGCCACTGTTGGTTCGTTATGGATACTGCCACTGTTGGTTCGTTATGGATACTGCCACTGTTGGTTATGGATACTGCCACTGTTGGTTCGTTATGGATACTGCCACTGTTGGTTCGTTATGGATACTGCCACTGTGGTTCGTTATGGATACTGCCACTGTTGGTTATGGAATACTGTCACTGTTGGTTCGTTATGGATACTGCCACTGTTGGTTCGTTATGGATACTGCCACTGTTGGTTCGTTATGGATACTGCCACTGTTGGTTATGGATACTGCCACTGTTGGTTCGTTAT
>NC_069426.1:34329162-34389162 GCF_026875155.1 Cherax quadricarinatus
GCTGGGAGTTTAATTCCCATTTTAGGTACTAAGGTAATCTTGCAGCATTGTGTAAATGCTGGGAGTTTAATTCCCATTTTAGGTACTAAGGTAATTTTGCAGCATTGTGGAAATGCTGGGAGTTTAATTCCCATTTTAGGTATTAAGGTAATCTTGCAGCTTAAATGACCCTCGTATAGTCGATAGGCTTTCAACTTCTCCCCCCCCCTCCTCCCCTGTTAACCAGCCAATCAACCTACATAAGTAGACTGACGCGAAGAATGGGACACATTTACCGTCAGTTATGCAGTGCCTGTGTTGCCAGACGTGTGCCAGACATGGTGAAGTGTGCCAGATATGGTGAAGTGTGCCAGACATGGTGAAGTGTGCCAGACATGGTGAAGTGTGCCAGACATGGTGAAGTGTGCCCGACATGGTGAAGTGTGCCAGACATGGTGGCGTGTGCCAGACATGGTGGCGTGTGCCAGACATGGTGACGTGTGCCAGACATGGTGACGTGTGCCCGACATGGTTACGTGTGCCAGACATGGTGAAGTGTGCCAGACATGGTGACGTGTGCCAGACATGGTGACGTGTGCCAGACATGGTGAAGTGTGCCAGACATGGTGAAGTGTGCCAGACATGGTGACGTGTGCCAGACATGGTGACGTGTGCCAGACATGGTGGCGTGTGCCAGACATGGTGGCGTGTGCCAGACATGGTGACGTGTGCCCGACATGGTGACGTGTGCCAGACATGGTGACGTGTGCCAGACATGGTGGCGTGTGCCAGACATGGTGACGTGTGCCAGACATGGTGACGTGTGCCAGACATGGTGACGTGTGCCAGACATGGTGACGTGTGCCGGACATGGTGACGTGTGCCAGACATAGCGTACTGACGATGACTGACGATGACTGACGATGTATAATTCAGGACTATTATTTCCTCAATTTGTTTTCATACACCGAAAATAAAATGACATTTAAAATTCTTCAGAATTCCTCAAAATCCTTGAAAAATCTTCCAAAACTTCTTCACTCTTCCACAGATCCCTCGAAAATTCTCCCAAATTCTCCACAGTCACTAGATGCATGTTATTTTTTTTTATTAACACATCGGCCGTCTCCCACCAAGGCATGGTGACCCGAAAAAGAAAAATTTTCATTTACTCTATCCCTGTCTTGCCAGAGGGGTGCTTACACTACAGTTATTATTATAAAATCAAAATCAAGCGCAAAAGCCATCAGGGTCACTAGATACATGACGCATTTGTCAACAGATTAAACAAGTCCTCAGAGGGATAAAGTGATTTCAGAAGTTCTGCAAGTAATTAGTAAACCATTAGACAGTCTCTGGAAAAATCATATAGACTGGCATCGTTCTGGAGATCTGAATGATTACTAGTATACCTTCTTGCAATATTTGAGGTGGATCATTTGCTTCGAATTGCAGCTCTAGCCACAGATCTTTAAAATATACATATATATTATTGGAATAATAGCAAGCGATATTTGAATGATGAATGTAACATGGTGAGTGGGTTTCCGAGTAGTAGGTCCGGCTTAACGAATCTGAAGGGTATGATGCTGTTTATCCGGACTACAGTTCGTAAAATCTTTCGATAGGAAAAGTGTGTGGCAGGGGGCGGCGAGGACGAAGTGTTTGTCTCCCACCCATGTTGTTGCCAGCTTTTACCCCTACCTCCCTCCCCAACACCTGTTCTCTCGTGGTCACCATTTGTGTACACCATCTATGTATATCACCACCTGTGTACACCACCACCTGAACACATCTGTGTACACCACCTGTGTTTACCAACATCACCAAAACACACTAGTGTACACTATTATAAACTCCTCCCGCCCTCTCATCACTCTGATAACACGCCTATGTTCCGGGACCTAACTAGACAACCTTTCTTCCTCGACATATTTATTTTGAATCAAAATGGCGACGACATATCTATAGCCTGTTAAAATATCGACGACAGTCAAATGACCTATAAACTTAGACAGGGAGTGTTGTGAATATATGGGTGTTGTCGCCGAGGAGAGATGCAATAAGGTTTGTAAACTCACAACACAAGAAAGGGTTGAGCATCTGGTCCAACAATAAACTAACAACACAAAAAGGGTTTGATCGTCTTGTGGATAAGCCCAAAAGGATCCAACACTACTGCTGCTTTGTCGAGCCGCGGGGAAATCTCTCTATTCACTTCATTAGCTTTACCGACGCAGACCTTGCTGCTCGAACTTTTGCTAATATAAATGCCATTAAAATGTTTAAGTTCAGCGGGAGCCTAAAAATCTATGAACCAGCTTAAGAGTGTTTCCACAAAACAAATTACGCTGTTTATTACGGTTATTCCAGATTCATGGATGGCTGGGGGACAAGAGCTATACTCCGTCACTGTCAGTGGAGTGTGATGAAATCTCTGTAAAAAATACTTGAATCGAGTCGCAGTTGGTGGCTATGCTGGCACTACAAATTACGGTATTAACCTCTATGTGGTTACAGGGGTCGAGTCACCGCTCCTGGCCCCGCCTCTTCGCTGGTCGCTACTAGGATTTCTCACCGGAGCCTCACGGTGGAGCTAGTGACTAGTAATCGTCTCAGCAACACTAGCCCCTTCAGTCTGCCTGAGGGAGATGCTGTGCTAAGTGGCAGCCTCCACCCCACCACTCGTCACTTGGTAACCTAGGATAATAGCAAGAAGTCCTTCAGTACAACACAGGAGGTTGAAATTGCAGATAATGCAAAACATTTGTACTGTGTTTGTTTTGCTGCTGCATTTAGCTTGGGGGGGATTGTTTATGTTGTAGTCTGGTAGTATACAGTTTTATGCAGTAGACTAGTAGTCTCTACGAGTGTGTGGTTATCTGGTAGTCTAATTGTGTGTAGAAGTTAGTAGTTCCCCCAGACCCTGTGGGTAGAAATCTAGCAGTCTTCCTAGTTGTATATCGTAGTCTCTAGTTGCGAGTAGTAGTAGTAGTAGTAGTAGTGTGAATAGTGATTCTTCTCTTACATATACTACAATATTGCCGATTTCTTTTCAACATATCTCTCAAACCCCGTGCACTAGTGGCAACTCCCACCCCGTGCACTAGTGGCAACTCCCACCCCGTGCACTAGTGGCAACTCCCACCCCGTGCACTAGTGGCAACTCCCACCCCGTGCACTAGTGGCAACTCCCACCCCGTGCACTAGTGGCAACTCCCACCCCGTGCACTAGTGGCAACTCCCACCCCGTGCACTAGTGGCAACTCCCACCCCGTGCACTAGTGGCAACTCCCACCCCGTGCACTAGTGGCAACTCCCACCCCGTGCACTAGTGGCAACTCCCACCCCGTGCACTAGTGGCAACTCCCACCCCGTGCACTAGTGGCAACTCCCACCCCGTGCACTAGTGGCAACTCCCACCCCGTGCACTAGTGGCAACTCCCACCCCGTGCACTAGTGGCAACTCCCACCCCGTGCACTAGTGGCAACTCCCACCCCGTGCACTAGTGGCAACTCCCACCCCGTGCACTAGTGGCAACTCCCACCCCGTGCACTAGTGGCAACTCCCACCCCGTGCACTAGTGGCAACTCCCACCCCGTGCACTAGTGGTATCTCCCACCTCGTGCACTGGTGGTATCTCCCACCCAGTGCACTAGTGATATCTCCCACCCAGTGCACTAGTGGTATCTCCCACCCAGTGCACTAGTGGTATCTCCCACCTCGTGCACTGGTGGTATCTCCCACCCCGTGCACTAGTGGTATCTCCCACCCAGTGCACTAGTGATATCTCCCACCCAGTGCACTAGTGGTATCTCCCACCCAGTGCACTAGTGGCATCTCCCACCCAGGGCACTAGTGGCATCTCCCACCCAGTGCACTAGTGGTATCTCCCACCCAGTGCACTAGTGGCATCTCCCACCCAGGGCACTAGTGGTATCTCCCACCCCGTGCATTAGTGGTATCTCCCACCCAGTGCACTAGTGGTATCTCCCACCCAGTGCACTAGTGGTATCTCCCACCCAGTGCACTAGTGGTATCTCCCACCCAGTGCACTAGTGGTATCTCCCACCCCGTGCATTAGTGGTATCTCCCACCCAGTGCACTAGTGGTATCTCCCACCCCGTGCATTAGTGGTATCTCCCACCCAGTGCACTAGTGGTATCTCCAACCCAGTGCACTAGTGGTATCTCCCACCCAGTGCACTAGTGGTATCTCCCACCCCGTGCACTAGTGGTAACTCCTACTCTGTCAAGTCCCTTATCATTAAAAGTCAACACTTCCCTGTAACACTCTAACTCTCACTTCCTTTAAAAGGCCTGTCTATGAACACACACACACACACACACACACACACACACACACACACACACACACACACACACACACACACACACACACACACACACACACACACACACACACTTTTATTTTTCTGGGTGGGGGGGAATTTTGGGAAAATAAAAAATCTTCTGTGGAGTTGGATGTCTTTTTCCTTGCTGATATTTTACCTTTGATCCAATAACAGAGAGGCAGAAAAGTTACATATTTTTTTAATGCAGTCACAGACTTGGCGAATGAGAATGAAAATCGCCATGGCCTACCACCCCAAAAATGAGAAATTACGTCTCTCAACTGAAAAATAAAAATATAAACTGAACGAGTTTATTCAAAATATCAAAAAATTTGACTATGCAGTTGCAACTGCCTTAGATGCAAAAAAAATGAGAAAATGAGGAATGTGAAAGTATACCACATATGTAGCCTACTGGCCTATGCTAGGCCAGTAGGCCAAAACTAACCTCCCTCCCTGAATAAAATATCAAGCTTATCTAGAATCGCTTGTATCTCTAACACTAAAGTTGATTTCTAGCACTCAGGGACATCTCTACGTCTTATGCACTCAGGTTTTTTATTTCTAGCACTTAAGTGTATCTCAGACAATCAGATATATTTCAAGCACTTGCTAGTTATAGCAGATACAAATCCAAGCACTTGCCGTTCATTTTAGAATTACCTTTAACTCTTCTCTTTGAAACCCAAGACTTAAGATAAGAGCAGAAAACATTCTCGTGCAGTTTGTTATTCAGTTTAAACAAAGTTGTTTCTTTTTAAACAACTTCGTGTTGTCTTAAACGTTATTATGTGTAAGAACAACGCATTAGTTTTCACAGAGTATTTCTCATTTTTGACGTTTTAGCAATTTTAATGGAAATATATTTACGTGTGTCTTGGTAATGAAATGTTTATCTGTGGGTAGGTTGTTGTTAGCTACAAGATGGAGTGCCGACGCCTTGCTACATCTCTTCACCTTAGGAATACGTCTCAGGGGGCCGTCACAGAAAGCCACTACGGAAAACCGCCGTAGACTCCAGCTACGAGAAACCCTCCTCCCGTGTTAAGTAGGTATTAAGTCACACGGCCAAGTAGATGTGAGAGATATCGTAAATAAAGCAAATGGAAGACAATAAATGTTCAACACGCAAGATTTAGCTAGAGAAGACGACCTCAATTATACGAGATAATGTGGAGTAAATGACACATATATGTTGTTTATTCATCCATTAACGACAACATTTCGCCCACGAAATGAGCTTTATCAAGTCACTAGATACTACAAGAAGAAGTGTGTTTGGTGTGTGTGTGTGTGTGTGTGTGTGTGTGTGTGTGTGAGAGAATGTGTGTGTGAGAATGTGTTTTAAGTACTCACCGAAGGTGATCATAGAGAGAATGTGGCCCAGACTTTTAAGAATGTAATATTGAAAGCATCTTTGAGATCCACTGCTGTATAGCCCTTGTGGCTTAGCGCTTCTTTTTGATTATAATAATAATTTGAGATCCACTTCCCGTCTTTATACGTGAGTGCAGTAAAGAAGCACTTAAATTTACGACTACACCCTCAACAAGTACATCACTTTTTTTTTTCACTTGTAGTGTTGCCAACAATCTTGACAACGCGCTGTACAGAACAACCAGGCAGATATCACTTCCACTACCCTCAAGGACCTTACTAGAGACAAAGATAGCTGCCATGATGTAGAAAAAACTAAAGTCTGCGTCATTCTTTGCAATGGATGAGATAAAAGCAATATCTAGCCTTAGCGAAGTATAAAGCTAGGTTTGCCAATTCACTGTCCTGGTGCCTTTTCTGTTTCTCATCTTCATAGCTGTCGAAGATAAAATCATTATCCACGGCTAATGATTTTATCTCTGGTCCATACCAAAATAAGAATGAAAGTCATAACGATAGAAGATTTAAAAAAAAATACCAAAACATATCAATAAAGTTTACTAGTGGGCAATGGAAAATATATGTTGGTGATAGATTCCAAAGCACAAGTATGGAAAGAATGAAGAACTTAGAAGAAACACTAGATGCAAAACACACAACCATCTTATAGAACGAAAAGAACATTTAAAATATTTAAGTGAAATCATGCCAGAAGACCTCTCATCTATAGAACACACTAAGGCAAATGCCAGAAAAATTACATAGTGGATAATGAGAACTTCAAGAACAAAGGTTTCTACGATTGTACAACTATCTAGTGATAATAAGATGTGGACAAAAACACACATGAACAGTTATCCCATTTATTAAAGTGTTTTGGCATGTGTAGTTTAATCAGCCCTAATACAGAACAACAACAGACATAGTGAGACGGAGTCAGTTGTAAAAAAAAGGGGCAGGGAAGCAAGTAGGTGGAGTGAGTTAGTGTCTTGTGATGACCGTGTTCAGATTGGGCAACAACTTATTTTCCAAATAAGTGGAGATGCTGAAGCTGTCCAATTTTTCTGGTGTGGTGTTTGAGGCCTCTGGTATAGCGGCTTCCAAGCATGTTCGCCTGCGTAGGTCCGCAGATAACTTTGAGTCACTGCACTTCACGAAGTGTCCCTGGATGCCAGTGTTGAACACAGGCGTTCAGATGATTACAGCTACACACGTATTTGTCTTCACGGACTCTCAAGTCGAGCACCTGGGGAAAGGAAGGTAATCAAGTTTAACTCAAAGGGAGGATAGCTGCGGTTCCTCTGATCAAGAGCTCTTTACCAGCATCACCTCCACCCACCCAATCACTTAAAATGGAACACTAGTCATGTTCTTTCTTAACAGTGACATTCTATCTTATAATCCAGTCCGACACACATATCTTAGTTAATGCTTGTAAATAAACCAATTAAACTGATACAAAAAATAACCTAAAATATCTCTTCTGACGCTTATAAATAGTCTGAATACGTAATCACCTCAATACAAAAGAAATTCGCTGTAATTACAATCGATAACTAGTGAAGAGGAGGAGCTCTGTCGAGTGACAGATCGATCAAACAGTGCTTGGTAATTGCTAAAAGAGAAGACAAACTGTTTTGAAGACTCCTCTTTGTACTCTCTGCTCAGTAAGATATCCAAATCAGTTGCCTCTAGTCATAGGACAGAGTAAACAAAAATGTGTGTGTGTAATATATATATATATATATATATATATATAATATATATATATATATATATATATATATATATATATATATATATATATATAAATAATAATTTCTCTCCGTTCCCCAGGTCATCTATAAATATCTAGCTGACACTGCATTATGAGCGCTCATTTGAGCAATCGGCGCGAGTACCATCAAGATTTATGCATGTGTTTAGTCTCGCTCAGCTGCACCTCACGGCCGGTCCACCTTCCTGGCTGATTGTGTACCTCTGTTGTAGAGCTGAGCCCTAATGCAGTGTTCCCAGAAGTGTTGACATGAATCTCGACACCTGACTAACAGAGAGTGTAATGAGTCAACGGTGGGTAAAACACATTGAGTTAGGAAATTCTGTATGTTCTTTTATAGAGATGTATGCATTTACGATGCGTTGTTTTTTTTTTTTTTTGTAAATGCGATTGAAAATTTGCATTTGAAATTGAATAGAAGGTACTAGGAAGACCTTTCCACGAGGTTTTCATTATGGATGTACTTTTCAATGTTACTGTTTCAGGTTGAGCTATCCGGCTTTCATGGTTCATGTGTCCCGTAGTTTGTCCCGTGAGCACAAGAGTGCGGAAAGCATACGAACTTACGAGTCTCCTTACACCTGCTGCCTGTCTTCACCTTAAGTAAAAAGGTACCTGGGTGCTAGTAGGCTATCGTGAACCACATCTCGGGAAAATAGTCAGGTACTACAAACGACTGAGAAACTCGAAAGTATCTCGAATGACCATATATATTCAATGGTCTTGAGTAGAGGAGCTTACTAAGAGAGCTGACATTACTCCCTCACATCCCCGTGATTCATCTGTCTTTACCTCATCTCTGTGCCTTAGATCCTGGTCCTTTTAATTCAAGCAGCCTGTCCTTGTCTGCTATATCAGTTCCCTTCAAGATGCTGGGTAGTTCACGAGAGTGACTGACAGGTGTGTGACGACTGACAGGTGAGTAAAAACTGTCCTGACGGGTGTCTTAATTAGTGGTGTGACTGTTATATATTCTGATTGTTTTTTTAGGATAGAGATGATTAAGGTGCGTCTTTAAAAACTGTATTTGCTGCAAGGTAAAGAAATAATTTTTCAGTGATAGACTGAAGTGTTTATTTTTAACATCTCTTCCTAAACCCACAAAATTAAGTAGATAATGATAAATGAGTTTTGGATGCTGAGGAGTGCGTGTTTAGGGAGAGATGATAACTATATTGAAAACGATGTAGTAACTGAGAATAAAGGCGATCTTCATGGCTTATGAGCCCAGAGTAAGTCGAGCATATATTTCCCGACTTGTATTTGTAAGGATGTCGAATCTCAGCTCCTGGCCTCGCCTCGCAAACTTTACCGTATGGCATTACTGGTTCCCGGCTGCTCTAGACCTGTCATACCCACTCTTGAAACTGTGAATGACGTTCGCTTCACCACTTCATCTCATTCCTCTTACTTGTTAGAGAGAACAGACATCTCAATTATTAAGAATGATGCGATAATAAATTACGGTAAATCATTTAATTTAATTCAAAATAATCCTCGCTGGATACATTAGAGAGAAAGTAAACAAGTCTTAGACTGACAGTAACTTGTAAATAGGTAATAATGAGTGGAGTTTTGGGGAGAGGTGTGGGGTAGAGGGTTAGGGGAGGAATGTGGGGGGTGGATAGGGATGTGGGGAGGATGTTAGTGTTGTGAGAAGGATAAGATATGGGAAGGAGTGTGTGGGGAGGTAGGGAGAGAGTGGGGAGGATATGGGAGAAGGATGAGTGAAGTGTGGGTGAAGAGGAGGAGGGAGGAGGAGGAGGAGGAGGAGGAGAGGAGGAGGAGGAGGAGGAGGAGGAGGAGGAGGAGGAGGAGGGGGGGGGGGGGGGGTAAATGTTAAGAATAAATACAGCAAAACTGTTTAACAGTGTTGTTGTAGTCCTCTTACTGTTGGCAACAAAATGGTTAATATATCACTAAGACTCGATAGAATATAAACCCTTCAGCTTGTTTAAGCAGTGTGTGTGCAGCATGACCACACACACACACACACACACACACACACACACACACCTTATTGTAAATACCTTTTGCTATATGAGAAAGATATACACTTCACGGTGTACTTTGAGAAATATATACCGCTTCCGGTGTATATTCAGAAAAATACACATCTGATAAATATTCACAGATACACACCTGTTCGTGTATATACAGTGACATCCACACAATTCTTGGTCTATAGTCACTGATAAGGAAATCTTTGGATGCATCTGCTTATTGATTATAAAAATTATTTAAAAGTATCTTTAGTAAGAGATATCTTTGTATTAGATAAACACCTCGTTGTTTTCACCTTCTTGGACCATATAATATTTTACGTTTATTAGAATTATGAAGAGTTAAATGAGTAACTCTAAAACTCTTCTGCTGAAGAGGACCTTAGCTGGAGGTCGGAATATACACACTACCATTCTTCCTCGTTGTTGTCTCCCGTGGGATTTAGTCTCTCAACTACAGAGATGTTCACTTATCAGCATTGACTTCTCGAACCCCGTTTGAGTATTTAGTCATATGTACTCTCACTGTGGAGCGATGTAAATGTTTATTTGTGTGTGATTGTGTGTGTGATTGTGTGTGTGATTGTGTGTGTGATTGTGTGTGTGATTGTGTGTGTGATTGTGTGTGTGACTGTGTGTGTGATTGTGTGTGTGATTGTGTGTGTGTGTGTGTGTATGTGTGTGTGTGTGTGTGTGTATACGCTTGCGTTTGCTTTCTCTGCTGTTAAAACCTCACCTAATCCAATCCCATTTTTAGCCACAGTGCAATTATCATTATTCAGTCTGTAATTAAAAAGAGAGTTGCTGCTTGTCGGGCCGCCACCTCTAGTCTTCTCCACTGAATAAAATTCTGCCTTGGAAACTCCCAGCTACAATCACCCTAAATACGTATAAAAAAAAATGTAAGTTCTCTTGAAAATTAGCACAGAACTGTGCTCTCTCTTTCTCTCTCATATATATATATATATATATAATATATCTATATATATATATATATATATATATATATATATATATATATATATATATATATATATATGTCGTGCCGAATGGGTAAAACTGGTCACTTAGCAAGAACTCATTTAAAGTCAAGTCTTTTCCAAAATTTTCTCTTATACCTTTAAAGATATGTTTTTTCATTTATGTTAATATAAAAATTAATGATTTTGTACCAAAAGCACCTTAGGAAACTTGCTTAACCTTATTATAACAAGCGTAATTTAATTTAGCCTAGTCCAACTAAATATATTTTATATAAATTTACAATAATTTAATAAGCAAACAGAACGAAATATATTTTTCATCGTTAGGTTCGGAATGATTTTTGCGAAATTATTGCATACACAAATTTTCGCTTCCCTTATTCGGTAAGAAGTGCGTTGCTATTTAAGCCAAAATCTCAAATTTTACCTATTCGGCACGATATTATATATATATATATATATATATATATATATATATATATATATATATATATATATATATACATATTATAATAATAATAGTTAATGATCTTAGTATCGCTGCTTAAAACTCTCAACAACAGCATCTGAAGATAACATCTTACTTCTGAAGACAACTAAACGATCACAGCATCACCAGTTCAAACATACCTCGGTAATCCCAGTGGTTGTATTCATTATGTATACACAATCTAGACATCCGAATTGTGGAGGGGATTTTTAACATCTAAGTGCTGACTATATCGCCTCCATCCCCGCCTTGGATACTTCCAGAGGATATTTGGGGCGAATATTTTTTTGGTATCTGGGCATAACATGTGCTAATGGCGCAATCAGTGGTGGGGAGAATACCTTCGTTAGCACCCCAGTCATCGTTGTCGCCCACGATGAGTGCTCGTAAAATTCTCAACAAACACAAACTTTTACGTTAGCCAAACAATGCTAATTAGACGGGTGGGTGGCTGGGTTGGTTTGCGGGGGAGAGGTGTAGCGGCAGCTGTGGTCACTGCTGGTCTGACAGCAGCACCGCGGGGTTCTGACAACAGCACCAGGGGGGTCTGACAACCCCACGGGGGTCTGACAACCCCACGGGGGTCTGACAACCCCACGGGGGGTCTGACAACCCCACGGGGGGTCTGACAACCCCACGGGGGGTCTGACAACACCACGGGGGTCTGACAACCCCACGGGGGGTCTGACAACCCCACGGGGGATCTGACAACCCCACGGGGGTCTGACAACACCACGGGGGTCTGACAACCCCACGGGGGGTCTGACAACCCCACGGGGGGTCTGACAACACCACGGGGGTCTGACAACACCACAGGGGTCTGACAACCCCACGGGGGTCTGACAACACCACGGGGGTCTGACAACCCCACGGGGGTCTGACAACACCACGGGGGGTCTGACAACACGGGGTTCTGACACCACAGGGGTCTGACAACCCCACGGGGGTCTGACAACCCCACGGGGGTCTGACAACACCACGGGGGGTCTGACAACACCACGGGGGGTCTGACAACACCACGGGGGTCTGACAACCCCACGGGGGTCTGACAACACCACGGGGTCTGACAACACCACAGGGGTCTGACAACACCACAGGGGTCTGACAACACCACGGGTGTCTGACAACCCCACGGGGGTCTGACAACACCACGGGGGTCTGACAACACCACGGGGTCTGACAACCCCACGGGGATCTGACAACCCCACGGGGGTCTGACAACACCACGGGGGTCTGACAACACCACTGGGGTCTGACAACCCCACGGGGGTCTGACAACACCACGGGGGTCTGACAACACCACGGGGGTCTGACAACCCCACGGGGGTCTGACAACACCACGGGGGTCTGACAACACCACGGGTGTCTGACAACCCCACGGGGGTCTGACAACACCACGGGGGTCTGACAACACCACGGGGTCTGACAACCCCACGGGGATCTGACAACCCCACGGGGGTCTGACAACACCACGGGGGTCTGAACACCACGGGGGTCTGACACCACGGGGGTCTGACACCACGGGGGTCTGACAACACCACGGGGGTCTGACAACCCCACGGGGGTCTGACAACACCACGGGGGTCTGACACCACGGGGGTCTGACAACACCACGGGGGTCTGACAACCCCACGGGGGTCTGACAACACCACGGGGGTCTGACAACACCACGGGGGTCTGACAACACCACGGGGGTCTGACAACACCACGGGGTCTGACAACCCCACGGGGGTCTGACAACACCACGGGGGTCTGACAACCCCACGGGGGTCTGACAACACCACGGGGGTCTGACAACACCACGGGGTCTGACAACCCCACGGGGGTCTGACAACACCACGGGGGTCTGACAACACCACGGGGGTCTGACACCACATTTAAGTTGAAATTTGCTAAAACTTGGGAAATACCGAAATCTGAAACAAAACTTCAACTCAGGAAGTGTGAACTTCAGTTGAACTTTTCGAACAGAGAAACTGTTCGAACTGTTTCATTAAGTACCAAGAAACTTAGAACCCTTCGGCAACTTGGATCAGTTTGGCAACTTAGACTGAAGTTGAGAACCCTTCGGCAACTTGGATCAGTTTGGCAACTTAGACTGAAGTTGAGAACACTTCGGCAAACTTAGATGAAAGAAAACATAAGTTTGGATAACTTGGAATCTAAATTTTTGTATTTTTGAAAGTAAATTTGAAAGGGATTTACGTCACATTCGTTTGGAAGCGCTAAATCCGCAGGGAAGGAAGGGGGGAAGGGGAGGTGTGAGGGAGGTCGCACAGGGGGGGGGGGGAGGCAGTCTGGTTTGATCCGAGATTTAAGTGGGTAGCTCCAGTTCCTTGGATCAAGAGCCCTTCGCCAGCTCCAACACATCCACATTCAAGTGTCGAAATTTAATAGACAGAATATCCTTTCTATTATTACGTCTTGTTACGTCTTGCTACATTTCATTACGTCTTGTTACGTCTTGCTACATTTCATTACGTCTTGTTACGTCTTGCTACATTTCATTACGTCTTGTTACGTCTTGCTACATTTCATTACGTCTTGTTACGTCTTGCTACATTTCATTACGTCTTGTTACGTCTTTCTACATTTCATTACGTCTTGTTACGTCTTGCTACATTTCATTACGTCTTGTTACGTCTTGCTACATTTCATTACGTCTTGTTACGTCTTGCTACATTTCATTACGTCTTGTTACGTCTTGCTACATTTCATTACGTCTTGTTCCGTCTTGCTACATTTCATTACGTCTTGTTACGTCTTGCTACATTTCACTACGTCTTGTTACGTCTTGTTACGTCTTGCTACATTTCATTACGTCTTGTTACGTCTTGCTACATTTCATTACTTCTTGTTACGTCTTGCTACATTTCATTACGTCTTGTTACGTCTTGCTACATTTCATTACGTCTTGTTACGTCTTGCTACATTTCATTACGTCTTGTTACGTCTTGCTACATTTCATTACGTCTTATTACGTCTTGCTACGTCTTGCTACATTTCATTACGTCTTGTTACGTCTTGCTACATTTCATTACGTCTTATGTCTTGCTACATTTCATTACGTCTTGTTACGTCTTGCTACATTTCATTACGTCTTGTTACGTCTTGCTACATTTCATTACGTCTTGTTACATTTCATTACGTCTTGTTACGTCTTGCTACATTTCATTACGTCTTGTTACGTCTTGCTACATTTCATTACGTCTTGTTACGTCTTGCTACATTTCATTACGTCTTGTTCCGTCTTGCTACATTTCACTACGTCTTGTTACGTCTTGCTACATTTCACTACGTCTTGTTACGTCTTGCTACATTTCATTACGTCTTGTTACGTCTTGCTACATTTCATTACGTCTTGTTCCGTCTTGCTGCATTTCATTGTCTTGTTACGTCTTGCTACATTTCATTACGTCTTGTTACGTCTTGCTACATTTCATTACGTCTTGTTACGTCTTGCTACATTTCATTACGTCTTGTTACGTCTTGCTACATTTCATTACGTCTTGTTACGTCTTGCTACATTTCATTACGTCTTGTTACGTCTTGCTACATTTCATTACGTCTTGTTACGTCTTTCTACATTTCATTACGTCTTGTTACGTCTTGCTACATTTCATTACGTCATGTTACGTCTTGCTACATTTCATTACGTCTTGTTACGTCTTGCTACATTTCATTACGTCTTGTTACGTCTTGCTACATTTCATTACGTCTTGTTCCGTCTTGCTACATTTCATTACGTCTTGTTACGTCTTGCTACATTTCACTACGTCTTGTTACGTCTTGCTACATTTCATTACGTCTTGTTACGTCTTGCTACATTTCATTACGTCTTGTTACGTCTTGCTACATTTCATTACGTCTTGCTACATTTCATTACTTCTTGTTACGTCTTGCTACATTTCATTACGTCTTGTTACGTCTTGCTACATTTCATTACGTCTTGTTACGTCTTGCTACATTTCATTACGTCTTGTTACGTCTTACCACATCTTATTACCCACAAAGCCATGTGTTTTCTTTTACAAATAGAGTAAATTACCAAGTAAAACATTTACAGACTAAGTCTTCAATGTTTACAGAATGTCATGGCGCGAGTGATGGTCAATGTGTTTTTCTTTTTTTGTTTTTTGGTGAGTCACTCTGTCATGGAGATTATTATTATTATTATTATTCTAAGTGATTGTTATTCACGGGGAAGCGTTAAATCAGTAAGGAGCCTCCATGAGACGCATTCGCTTTTCACGGCAATAAGGGAAGGATAGCTCCACTTCCTTGGATCAAGAGCCTGTCCCACGTATTAAATAAAACAATCATAAGCATAGTCAGCAAAAAATTGGACTACATGCATTTGAAAAAAATAAATATATACTTTTGCACATTATAAAGACCCTTCAGGGTGAGAGCCTTCAGGGTGAGAGCCTTCAGGGTGAGAGCCTTCAGGGTGAGAGCCTTCAGGGTGAGAGCCTTTAGGGTGAGAGCCTTCAGGATAAGAGCTTTTAGGGTGAGAGCCTTCAGGATAAGAGCCTTTAGGGTGAGAGCCTTCAGGATAGAAGCCTTTAGGGTGAGAGCCTTCAGGATAAGAGCCTTTAGGGTGAGAGCCTTCAGGATAAGAGCCTTTAGGGTGAGAGCCTTCAGGATAAGAGCCTTTAGGGTGAGAGCCTTCATGGTTTAGGGTGAGAGCCTTCAGGGTAAGAGCCTTTAGGGTGAGAGCCTTCAGGGTAAGAGCCTTTAGGGTGAGAGCCTTCAGGATAAGAGCCTTTAGGGTGAGAGCCTTCACGATAAGAGCCTTTAGGGTGAGAGCCTTCAAGATAAGAGCCTTTAGGGTGAGAGCCTTCAGGATAGGAGCCTTTAGGGTTAGAGCCTTCAGGATAGGAGCCTTTAGGGTGAGAGCCTTCAGGGTTTACGGTGAGAGCCTTCAGGGTAAGAGCCTTCAGGGTGAGAGCCTTTAGGGTGAGAGCCTTTAGGGTGAGAGCCTTTAGGGTGAGAGCCTTTAGGATAAGAGCCTTTAGGGTGAGAGCCTTCAGGATAGGAGTCTTCAGGGTTAGAGCCTTCAGGATAGGAGCCTTTAGGGTGAGAGCCTTCAGGGTTTAGGGTGAGAGCCTTCAGGGTAAGAGCCTTCAGGGTGAGAGCCTTCAGGATAGGAGCCTTTAGGGTGAGAGCCTTCATGGTTTAGGGTGAGAGCATTCAGGGTAAGAGCCTTTAGGGTGAGAGCCTTCAGGGTGAGAGCCTTCAGGATAAGAGCCTTTAGGGTGAGAGCCTTCAGGATAGGAGCCTTTAGGGTGAGAGCCTTCACGGTTTAGAGTGAGAGCCTTCAGGGTAAGAGCCTTTAGGGTAAGAGCCTTTAGGTTGAGAGCCTTCAGGGTGAGAGCCTTCAGGATAAGAGCCTTTAGGGTGAGAGCCTTCAGGATAGGAGCCTTTAGGGTGAGAGCCTTCACGGTTTAGAGTGAGAGCCTTCAGGGTAAGAGCCTTTAGGGTAAGAGCCTTTAGGTTGAGAGCCTTCAGGATAAGAGCCTTTAGGGTGAGAGCCTTCAGGATAAGAGCCTTTAGGGTGAGAGCCTTCAGGATAGGAACCTTTAGGGTGAGAGCCTTCAGAATAAGAGCCTTTAGGATGAGAGCCTTTAGGGTAAGAGCCTTTAAGGTGAGAGTCTTCAGAATAAAAGCCTTCAGGGTGAGAGCCTTCAGGGTAAGAGCCTTTAGGGTAAGAGCCTTCAGAATGAGAGCCTTTAGGGTGAGAGCCTTTAGGGTGAGAGCTTTCAGGATAAGAGCCGTTAGGGTGAGATCCTTCAGGATAGGAGCCTTTAGGGTGAGAGCCTTCAGGGTAAGAGCCTTCAGGGTAAGAGCCTTTAGGGTGAGAGTCTTTAGGGTGAGAGCCTTTAGGGTGAGAACCTTCGAGGTAAGAGCCAATTAACTCTCAAGAGCTGCTGTTCTCTTAAACTGCTTCTTAAGATCGGATAAAAAGAAAACTATAATTAAAAACTTTACAAGAAAAGTTTTCAAGAGCAATTTTTTGACTAGTGAAAGTTTGTGGGCGTGAAAGTAAGACGGAACTCCGGTGGGGGAAAGTAAGACGGAACTCCGGTGGGGGAAAGTAAGACGGAACTCCGGTGGGGGAAACTGCAGCCTCAGATTTTGGGTCCTGGACAGATTTGTACACAACCTCAGCATATATTTTATGCCTTGTTTGTATGTGAAGTGAGAGAACATAGTGCTAGAAAGTTCCTCTAGAATGACAGTGCTAGAAAGTTCCTCTAGGATGACAGTGCTAGAAAGTTCCTCTAGGATGACAGTGCTAGAAAGTTCCTCTAGGGTCACAGTGCTAGAAAGTTCCTCTAGGGTCACAGTGCTAGAAAGTTCCTCTAGGATGACAGTGCTAGAAAGTTCCTCTAGGATGACAGTGCTAGAAAGTTCCTCTAGGATGACAGTGCTAGAAAGTTCCTCTAGGATGACAGTGCTAGAAAGTTCCTCTAGGGTCACAGTGCTAGAAAGTTCCTCTAGGATGACAGTGCTAGAAAGTTCCTCTAGGATGACAGTGCTAGAAAGTTCCTCTAGGGTCACAGTGCTAGAAAGTTCCTCTAGAATGACAGTGCTAGAAAGTTCCTCTAGAATGACAGTGCTAGAAAGTTCCTCTAGGGTCACAGTGCTAGAAAGTTCCTCTAGGATGACAGTGCTAGAAAGTTCCTCTAGGATGACAGTGCTATTAAGTTCCTCCAGGATGACAGTGCTAGAAAGTTCCTCTAGGATGACAGTGCTAGAAAGTTCCTCTAGGATGACAGTGCTAGAAAGTTCCTCTAGGATGACAGTGCTAGAAAGCTCCTCTAGGATGACAGTGCTAGAAAGTTCCTCTAGGATGACAGTGCTAGAAAGTTCCTCTAGGATGACAGTGCTAGAAAGTTCCTCTTGGATGACAGTGCTAGAAAGCTCCTCTAGGATGACAGTGCTAGAAAGCTCCTCTAGGATGACAGTGCTATTAAGTTCCTCCAGGATGACAGTGCTAGAAAGCTCCTCTAGGATGACAATGCTAGAAAGTTCCTCTAGGATGACAGTGCTAGAAAGTTCCTCTAGGCTCACAGTGCTAGAAAGCATAACACTACCAACAATATAGATGGAAGGACACACGTACACTTAAGATATCTTCACTAGACACATTTAATAGATACGTTTTGAACCAAAACTTATTAATTAAAGGCGTTGTGTCTTCTTCAATCACTGTACCAAGTTTCTGGTACTTGGCAGAAGCGGAACTAAAGAGAAGGGAATGAGAGATATAATAAGATAATTTCAGCTCCCATTGTCTCCCCTCAAACAGTAACCATTAATAAGAATATCAGGATGCAATAAGTAACGTTTCAGAGTACATGTATTCTAAGCGTATTTTTGCCTTACAGGCGAGTGTTTGCATTCAACATTAAGGCTTAACACCACCACAATATGTCAAGGTTGATCCCGCGGCCCCTGACCTATGCACGGTGTGCGTTGCACACACTCAACCCCTGGGTTAAGACTAATCGCAACATTGATTACCTCTGGGTGTTAGCGTGGACCACCGCTACGTACTGGAAGATGAGCATGGACCACCGCTATATACTGGAAGATGAGCGTGGACCATAGCTACATACTGGAAGATGAGCGTGGACCACCGCTACATACTGGAAGATGAGCGTGGACCACCGCTACATACTGGAAGATGAGCGTGGACCATAGCTACATACTGGAAGATGAGCGTGGACCATAGCTACATACTGGAAGATGAGCGTGGACCACCGCTACATACTGGAAGATGAGCGTGGACCACACTGATGACGGTATGGACAGGAGAAGCTAGGAAGAGGCCTACGAACTCTAGATAAATATCCTATGGAATAAATTTGTGTATCTTTATCTATGTTGCCAATTTAATCATAGATAAGGGATTGAACGCATTAAAAAATTACACCTTGACAAACAGCTCTCCACCCAGGCTGATGCCACCAACACTGTTGCTTCATCTCTCCAACACTTCACCACACTGATTCAACTATGCAAGTGTCACGACTCTCTATTAGACTGTTAAAGCCCCTGGTGGGCGAAACGTCTCTTAAAGTATTGCATATGTGTCTTATTCTTACAGAATAGAGGAGAGAGACGCTGCAAGAGGTCTCACCATTTACCTTTCACACAAAATAGCAAAGACACACACGTGTGTAATTATACACACACTTATACACACGTTGTGTGGATATATATATATATATATATATATATATATATATATATATATATATATATATATATATATATATATATATATATATATATATATATAATTGCATTTCTCTCCTGGACAACACCGGGTGAATATAGGATCAGATTTGATTAAATGTCCTTCCACAGGCGTTGTATGACCCATAAAGGTTTAGTGCTCATCAGAGAATATGATAATAAAAAAAATAATGATAATACACTTTGCCCAGTAAACAAGAATTTTGGTGTTCCAAGAACATTTTTGGTTGAATAAAACACGTCCAGTACTTAAATACCTTTATTGTTGAGGCGTTGCGACATTCACTCGCTAAATTAATCCAACAGTGAGAATAAACACTACGAACATCCCCCCAGTATCTATTAAGAAACTTTTCTTGAATGAGACACATTTGCAACACTGACGCACCTTTATTGCTGGCCATAAAGATACGCAAGTGTTACAAATGTTTCTTATTCATCGGCCTGTCGGTATTGTATTCCAGCATTAATAAGAAATATTTAGCTTACAGTGTGTTGCGAGTATAGTGGAGACACTGGAGTGTTCGTGGCGCACCAGGGAGGCTGACACACTATAATTCAGCTGTAGAGACTCGCAATACGACTCAGTCTCAAGGCCACAATCCTCGGGGGAATACGAGACTCCCAGCCCAGCAAGCCGGCAGGGACCGTTCCATGTTGGTTAAGCTCTTGAAGGGAAGTTCTTATCGTAAGATATCGTTTTTCCCCTGCACTGTCTCGCTAGTTCACAGGCGTGGCTCTGAAAATGAGTTCCGTGTTGAATCTTAATGAAGATAACATTAGCCGGCGACAATCGGCTCATCAACAAACATTGATGTTGTGAATCAACAGGTTCTTGTTGTGACCAAGAGGTTCTTGAGGTGTGGGTCAGTGAAATTTCTAACAGGTGTTGTAAATGTCTGCCGGCAGTGCTAGAATGATTGTTATTTTGACATACTAGAAAGAATACCGTCCTGGCAGACTAGAACGAATACTATCCTGGCAGACTAGAACGAATACTATCCTGGCAGACTAGAACGAATATTATCCTGGCAGACTAGAACGAATACTATCCTGGCAGACTAGAACGAATACTATCCTGGCAGACTAGAACGAATACTATCCTGGCAAAATAGAACGAAGGTCATTCTGGCAGAATATAAATGTTAAAAAATCAAGTCATACAAAGAAAAATCAACTCTGAACGTAGATCAAATATTATAATGGGGTTTAATATCAAGGGATGTTTAACATCAAGGCCTAGGATTGGGGTGCGGGGGCGTTGACCCCCCGAAGCTGCCTTTAGGTAAACTTCCGGTAAGGTCACTAGAGATACAGTTACTACCGGAGGGGAGGCGCTAAACCAGTAGGGGTCATACGGCAAGTAGGAAATAGACAATTGAAGACAAGGCCTTGGGGAAAATATATTTGTCGGGATGTTTAGAGAGAGAGAGAGAGAGAGAGAGAGGAGAGAGAGAGAGAGAAGGGGAAAAAACTGTTTTGTGTCTGTGAAAAGGAAATGAGGCACGGACGGTTAGTTGCAGAAACAGTGTAAAAAAACACCGACAGTTAGGTTGCTACCATCCACAAGCACCACCACCTAGCACTCTACCACCCACCACCTAAAACATTACCACCGTCAAAGCTTCACCCTCCCAATATGGAGAGGATGACGGTGCAAGTCTCCTGACTTACACACTCTGGAAATGGCATAATATTTACATTATACCAGCAATGTTCTTCACCCAGCTCTCTCTCTCTCTCTCTCTCTCTCTCTCTCTCTCTCTCTCTCTCTCTCTCTCTCTCTCTCTCTCTCTCTCTCTCTCTCACACACACCCCACCCCCACTATCAATCCTGTCTCTCCAACACAATAAACTAGCCACTTAAGCGGAAATAAAAAATGACTAACTCTTCCACTGCACATGGCGCTACTTTAATTATTACTAAGCGCTAAACCCACAAGGGTCACGCAGCCCAGCACGCGACTTTTCTAGAGCAATTAATCTAAAAAAAAAAAAAATACCAAACCAGGCTACGAGTGGGAATTGAACTCACGGCAAGCGAGTCGTGAAACTCCAGGCGTACCCTGGGTTTTGGTTGCAGGCTTATTTTTACGATTTCGTGAGTCAGTCCGAAGTAACTCCATCTACTACAAGTCTCTTGTTTAAGAGAACTTAATAAGGTTATATTATCTAAAGGAATCACGCTATCTACGAGATTATGATGTTAATTCCTTGCAGAGGACGTCTTGCGCCCCTTTGTTATTCTTCTGTTAAGTTGTAAAGACTTAGACCCAAGCATGTGCAGTGTTACCGAGACAGACACAGAGACCGAAACATGTTTACTCTCAGTAACAGAGGGCAAAGAACATGTTTTGTTTACTAACAGAGACTTGAACATGTGTCTTTCCAAATGCACACAGCTATGTACAACTGTACTGCTGCTACTCTCAGAGCACCTGTGCATCTGTGTTTCCACTTGTTTATCAATACGTGAACACCCGCCCAAATATTAAGTGTAGTCCTACCCACTAGGTGTAGTTTTACCCACGGTGGGTGTAGTTTTACCCACGGTGGATGTAGTCCTACCCACGGTGGATGTAGTCCTACCCACAGTGTGGGTAGTCCTATCCACAGAGTATGTGTAGTATAGCCAAACAAACCAATATAAAGTGTATCTTTATTTTCTGTACTTATCGCTGATTACAGTCGTGGGATAATTGCAGTTTTTTTTAATGATGCAGAAAAGAGAGGTCGCCGGTGTTATAATTACACACTTGATTAATAAAAGTATTCAACATTGGCGCTGCTAATAAATTAGACCCACCTGAGGATAAATCACAATCATGCTTATTAACTATCGTATTGCATATGTAGTCCACACGTTCTGAGGTCTATTGGACATTCCAGCAGCACTGAAGGCATCTCATAATTAAGGGCGAGTATTATGCTACAAATGGCACACAGTAATGCCAGGTTAATAAACAAGACATATGTACAACACTTGGGTCTATTGTGAAAAGATTCCGTCTATGCAACGGGTTTCTCCAGGCGAATATAACATATGTCAATGCTAGTCGATAAATCCAATAAGTCAGCCATAACTGGAAGGACTCTGCGTTTCGTTTTATCTTACGACCTCGGCAGAAGCTGGAATGTTAATACATTCCCATTCTATTGCTGTTTCCATTCCATTACTGTTGCCTTTACATTTACCTTCCAATTACAGTGTATTGTTATTCCTATTTGCCTTCTCGGATAAATTCACTGTTCCATAACCTCTCAAATTACGACACTCGGGCAAATCGTAAACATTAATGTATCTGGTGCCTGACACTTCAGCACACTAAGCCTTCACTCGTTTTGCAATGGGTATTTCAAATAATGGGAATTTAAATGTTCCCTCCACTCTAAGATTTTAAAAACTACGGCTCAACAGGATTACCAATACTCATAACAGATTTAAAACGTCACAAACACCCCTATGAATAAGCTTGGCATCACATACAGAAGGTTTAACGCCACGTACGTTAGGTTTAACATCAATAGGTTCGATGAAATCTAGTGTAGCAGATTTTTAGAGGAACACATGACACTGTGGTACACATACAAGTTTAACAAATGTTTTATGTATCAGGTTTAACAAACATCGCACAGCTGGTTTAAGACACTTCAGATACATCACAGAGGAAGATTAACACATCACAGACAACCCACATCAAGTTATTACAAAAACTATGCAACAGATTTTAACACTGGATCAGAGGCCAGCAGGAGTCAGGGTCACGTAGCAACACAAAGAACAACAACAATAACAAGGTTTAGTTACAATTGCTAAAGGAAAGTTGCGAAACAACAACAGAGGAGAGTGCAGCAACAGCAGCTGTCAAAGGGTAAAAACGGTACAGGGATTAACGAAATACTACAACGGTAACAGCAACAGTAAAATCTCGAATACCAAAATGGATCGTCACTCAGGAGAAGGATTTTCAGAGATGATGATACAATAAAGAGAACGCGCTACAGTAGATCAAGAACTACCTGACTGGAAGAAGACGAAGAATGATAAAGAAATGTCAAAATGGGAAAGTGTAGCAAGTGGGGTTCCACAAGGATCGGTATTAGGATCATTACTCTTTCTGGCAACATACCAGAAGAGATAGCCAGGTATATCCCTCTACGATGATGGGAAATTAATGAGAAAAACCGATTAATACGAGGAAAGGCTATGAATGGTTGTGGTCAAACGACAACTGGTCAAGCAGAAGTTCAGTGGAATTTAACCACAACAAATGCAAAGCTTTGAAAATTGGGGAAGGGGTGAAAAGAAATTAAATATAGGCTCTATGGACAGAAAGACCAAGGGGTAAGCATATAACCTGAGGCTTGCATAAGCTGCACACATAATTTTTAAGAATACTTGTGAATACTTATGAAGAGGCATGGCCAACAGCTGAGACTCGAGCCAAGCAACCACAAACAGGTAAGCACAAATAGATGTGCACCCCCCCACACACACTAAATATTCCACATAGCAAATATTAATCAACGCTGTGTTTATACAGCCTTTGCGTTTATACCCAGATCAACATTTACCCAAATTGAGGATGCAAATACAACTAGTGAATTCCACCCTTTAGTTGCAGAGAGCACTTACCACCTCGCCTCACTCATCACGACCAACACTTGCTGTAAAGGTTTCAGCATCACCCGAGATGGTAAAGATCAGTGTCGGATTCTTTTGGTGTTATCCATCATGTGTTTTAAAAAGTGGAAGATAGATCCTACGCTTCGAACCCAGAGTTTTCACCCGCACTCCTTGAACGGATGATACTTGAGATACTGAAGCTCGGTGTCGGATGCTCTTAGCGTTATCCCGCGTGTATCTTAGGAGAGATCCGCTATCAGGAATCCTGTCATCAACATTAATGTCTCTGGCTGGAGTGTTGATGATGATGGCGCTGGTGCTGGGGGAGGGGAAGTATACCAATATAAATGCGCAACCTGATGACAAAAATGGTAAATTCCATCAGTTCTGCTTGGCCCTGCCTGGCCCTGCCTGGCCCTGCCTAGCCTTGCCTTGCCTGACCCTGCCTAGCCTTGCCTGACCCTGCCTTGCCTGACCCTGCCTAGCCTTGCCTGGCCTTTCCTAGCCTTGCCTGACCCTGCCTAGCCTTGCCTGGCCTTTCCTAGCCTTGCCTGACCCTGCCTGGCCCTGCAATTCGTGGTCTCGCCCTATCTCAATGATGCAGCAGCAGCACAGGAAGACCAGATAACGTAATACCTCGGGATTGTATGCTGAGGATCTCTGCTGCAAAACATTAGAACGAAGCTACTGTCCAGAAAAGTAAGTGTGTAGATGCTATCTGGTTAGAAGAGAAAAGCAGAAGGCTCTTTTCTTACGCATCTTTATATTATACTCACTCCTTTTCTCTTAGTCTTTGCTTTCTTTTTATACATTTGTATTTACATTTCTCCCAGTGGCCATTTATTTTTTATTTAAATTTTGAACGCTGAACTTAAGAATAATAATAATAATTATTATTATTATTAGTGGCAGTAATTGTGCTATAATTCATATTATATAATAAAGGATGTTAATTTATTTCTTCAGATTATGTATTGTTTAAGATTGTTATACATTTATGCAGCTGTAGTGATTTATACACTAGTGGTAGGTTATGCACTGATAAAATATATACACCTTACGGTGTCTCTCATTGAGTTTTAATCCTATTTTTTATGAATTATAGTAATCTTCACTTGTGGTGACAGGTGACACGCAGACTTAATGACCCTCGCTTAGTGGATAGCCCTTAAAACCCCATTAACCAACCAACCAATTACGTAGAATTAACCGAGGATAAACCGTCCCCCAAAGTCCAACAAAATCGCTTATGTTAGTATTTTCACTCGGAGTGATTAATCCGTGGTCACGGATGACAGGGCACCAGGTCGATCACTGGTGAAAGATCTTACACAACTCACCAAGGACGTTCTTCCAGTTGGCTGACACGTCATCGTGATCCAGACACAAGAAGTGTGCTCATTGTCTTCCATGTACAGTATTTCACTCGTAGGAGGCCCCGTGTTGGTACTCCCGTAGCTGCAGTCTTCTTGTCTGTATATCTTGTCTGTAGTAAACGATACCCCGGGGCCTCCTGCGGGTAAGACATCCTGAAAACAGAGAAATATTACGTTCGGAGCTAAACCTGCCCCACATCTGCTCTTTTAATAACAAAATTCTATATTCGCATAGTCACAATATTCTATATTTCTCGCTCAATTTCTCTTGGTGTTTATTTCACGTTCACGATCATATAAATGAATTCATAGTACACTTGTGCAGTTCTATATTTTCTAAGCGAGTTGGTTACCATTCACATTTTATTGCTCCACAAACTTTACCAATTTATTTCACACATTAATAAGTTTACATGTGCGGTCATCTCCCTAAGATCAATATGTGTGTTCAACATATTACACTCAGATATTATGATCACTTGAAAGAGTCACAGTGTGTGTATATATAGCTGTAAGCCGAGAAACTTTAAAAGATATAAGACAGAAAAAAAACTTATATTTATACAAACTTTCACCCACTGGGGACTTGCTCAAGCACTTGATAAAGCCGCCAGTGGATAGCTTCAAAAACCATGTATAAATAAAAGGGTTTTCTTTGCTGTATGTCATTAAACCAGCAAGAAAGGCAGTAACCATGGGAAAGTAGTGTTTTGCGTCTACACAAACCACCAGCAAGGTGATCATGGCATGTCTGATAGTGTGACTGACTTGCATACGTCTCTTCTGTGTGTAAACATTATGTGTACCTTACTGCACGCAAGTCAGTCACAGCCGCACCTGCACGCTAGTAGTAGTCTCCCTCTGCTGTAAGTATTTCTCTGTTAAGTGTTCATTAGGTATCAAGTGCTTTCGTATTGGGTTAGTGTCCGACATTTTTTGTGCTTTCCAACGACAATCAGTTACCAGTGAAGACATCTGTCTACACGGAAATAAATCGTGTGGCTGTAAGAGCAGCGACCAGACATCAGCGACGCTGATCTGTCCCTGATGTCAGGAATGTGGCTAATGCTAGCCTGTCAGTCCCCTGTCACTACTGTCAACACTTCTCGTAATTTCCACTATCATAAACACTCTCGCCTAGAACAACAGAGGATAACACCTAATAATTATTATAGCAATAGAAGGTATGAAAATACCAACGAGTTATAGATGATAGAAGATACAAAGACGGAAATGGAAGTTATTTATTCTGCACTTCAGGATTTTTTCAAGTTTAATGGATCCTACTTAGCGGTGTTAGCATAATATAAAGGCAGGAGAGAGGGTAGGTTAGGTAAGATTTCTCAGGAAACAGGACAAGTGTTTCCTGACGTGGGTCTTAGTTATATGATGATCCGCTGTTGGTACTTTCGTTCATCCACTTACCCCTTCCACCACCTTGAAAATTAAGATAATCACGAGAGAAAGGAACATATAGCCAGGTACACACAAGTTCGTAAATATAGAACAAGATGACTGCAGCAGGTCTACTGGCTCAGAGTACATAAACCATACCACGGGTGGGGTTAGAACCCGCGATCAGTCTCAAAATTCCAGCTACTCCTCTAGCCGGGTCAGAATACACTCCTGTAACCACCCCAGAGTACACTCCTGTAGCCACCCCAGAGTGCACTCCTGTAGCCACCCCAGAGTACACTCTTGTAGCCACCCCAGAGTGCACTCCTGTAGCCACCCCAGAGTGTACTCCTGTAGCCACCCCAGAGTGCACTCCTGTAGCCACCCCAGAGTGCACTCCTGTAGCCACCCCAGAGTGCACTCCTGTAGCCACCCCAGAGTACACTCCTGTAGCCACCCAAGAGTACACTAGTACAGCTGGCTCAGAGTACACTAGTGTAACAAGCTGCAAGAAACTCAGTAATCATCCTGACTTGCCCAGAGGATAGAGGGCGTGACAAGACGCCCTTGTTCTTCAAGTTTTTTCACAACAATTGTTACCGTAATAACAGACGTCATGCAAAAAAATACACCATTGACAGATCGAAAATATAATAACGGAAACATACGTAGTATTGATAATAGGGATTTTATGCAGAAAATTAGCGCCAATTTTAGAAAGACTTGACCATAATAAACGCATTTTTTTTTGCTTACATGGCGACATTTATGTGGAAAATGGCGTACGTACTCAGAGTAAAACCTTTTATTTCAGCATTTCGATCAAAACTTTGCGATCACCTGTTTAATAAAGTTCACCTTTGAGCGAAATGTTGTCCAAACAAAAGCTTGCTTTGTATGCTTGTATCTTTTACTACCAACACAAGACTCCTATCATGGGAGAGGGTCGTACCAATTCAGAGCAGCGCAGTCCCCAGAGAGAAAGTCGTACCAATTCAGAGCAGCGCAGTCCCCAGAGAGAAAGTCGTATCAATTCAGAGTAGTGCAGTCCCCAGAGAGAAAGTCGTACCAATTCAGAGTAGCGCAGTCCCCAGAGAGAAAGTCGTACTAATTCAGAGTAGCGCAGTCCCCAGAGAGAAAGTCTACATCAGGTAGCGCAGTCCAGAGAAAGTCCGTACTAATTCAGAGTAGCGCAGTCCCCAGAGAGAAAGTCGTACCAATTCAGAGTAGCGCAGTCCCCAGAGAGAAAGTCGTACCAATTCAGAGTAGCGCAGTCCCCAGAGAGAAAGTCGTACCAATTCAGAGTAGCGCAGTCCCCAGAGAGAAAGTCGTACTAATTCAGAGTAGCGCAGTCCCCAGGGAGAAAGTCGTACCAGAGTAGCGCAGTCCCCAGAGAGAAAGTCGTACCAATTCAGAGTAGCGTAGTCCCCAGGGAGAAAGTCGTACCAGAGTAGCGCAGTCCCCAGAGAAAAAGTCGTACCAATTCAGAGTAGCGCAGTCCCCAGAGAGAGTCGTATCAATTCAGAGTAGCGCAGTCCCCAAAGAGAAAGTCGTATCAATTCAGAGTAGCGCAGTCCCCAGAGAAAGTCGTACCAATTCAGAGTAGCGCAGTCCCCAGAGAGAAAGTCTTCATTCACGGTAGTGCATCACCAGAGAGAAAGGTCATTAGTTCAGGCAGTCCCAGAGTAGAAAGTCGTACAATTATAGTAGTGCAGTCCAGAGAGAAAGTCGACTACGGAATGACCATGGCGACGGTTCAGTCCTTCAGTCTTAGGTGAAAATGACGAGAGAAAAAGACATACAATACCATGGCTCGAACCATCCACAATACAGTCTTAGAAACAGAAGGTTTAAACCTTCTAAGTTTAGCGCTCCTTGAACTTTGTCACAAACTTTATAATACTGTATAGTTTTACCAACAATACATCCAAGTTCAGCAGAAATTTATAATTTTTATTTTATTTAGATTCAAATTGTTGAATATGTTTTTATTCGGGAAATGTTTCGGTCTGTGATTTAGATGGATTAGAATTTGGCACCGAAGAGGCTGGTTTATGGGTTTAGCGCTTAGTTATAATAATGGACAATAGGGCAAAAGCCAATGGAAATAAAAATAAAGGTCTAAGACCTAGGCCCCGAAAGGGTTAACAGGAATGCATCTAGATTTGTATCTACAATTGACTTAACTGTTGTAAGCAAATTTAGGATATATGCTTAATATATCTCATTTTATTATTGTTAATAAGATACTTTGACATATCACAGATGTGATTATACTGTCTATCGCTATATTCATGAATAAACTGGGAAATTAGCACAGAGTTTAAGACGGTGTCCACATACTTTACACTTAGTTTAATCATCTGTGTGTCTGCCAAACTGCCAGATGTACTTGGAATCAAGCCTAAGCTTGGCTACTGTACTGCCAGTCTGTTCACATTGCAAGTCGCTCCGTAAACGTGTTTACCTATGTTCATGCTCTGTGAATAACTTTATCAAGTCATATATATTACTTGACAAAGCTCAATATAGTAAAATATGTCCTGATAAAAGCTCGTTCTTCAGCTTGTGTTTTGGCCCTAATACCTGTCAGTAATACGCCATCTCACCCTATTTGATCTCGCTTGAGTTGGTGTCGGCAGCACCCAGGCAGTGACCCAGAGAGGCCTCAAGGTCTGGGCGTTCCTCAACTTACAACGAGTAACGGGAGGCGGGGCTGTGCCTCAGGACCGCACACTTGGTATTATGACCCGTCGAAATGATTTGAGGATTCAAGAGGAGTAAGCATTTTGTGATGATATAAACATTCTACATCTTTTTTTGGTCATTCAATATTGCTGTTTGATTAAGAAGAGGGGACTGCAATGTTGACTGGGTAATAATATATATTACTGGAAAATGATGATATTGTGTTGTGAAGGTGGGTGGGGATGTTACAGCCCTGGAGGTGGAAGTACAGTGGATGCACTCTGAAGGTGGGTGGGGATGTTACAGCCCTGGAGGTAGAAGTACAGTGGTTGCACTCTGAAGGTGGGTGGGGATGTTACAGCCCTGGAGGTGGAAGTACAGTGGTTGCACTCTGAAGGTGGGTGGGGATGTTACAGCCCTGGAGGTGGAAGTACAGTGGTTGCACTCTGAAGGTGGGTGGGGATGTTACAGCCCTGGAGGTGGAAGTACAGTGGTTGCACTCTGAAGGTGGGTGGGGATGTTACAGCCCTGGAGGTGGAAGTACAGTGGATGCACTCTGAAGGTGGGTGGGGATGTTACAGCCCTGGAGGTGGAAGTACAGTGGATGCACTCTGAAGGTGGGTGGGGATGTTACAGCCCTGGAGGTGGAAGTACAGTGGTTGCACTCTGAAGGTGGGTGGGGATGTTACAGCCCTGGAGGTGGAAGTACAGTGGTTGCACTCTGAAGGTGGGTGGGGATGTTACAGCCCTGGAGGTGGAAGTACAGTGGATGCACTCTGAAGGTGGGTGGGGATGTTACAGCCCTGGAGGTGGAAGTACAGTGGTTGCACTCTGAAGGTGGGTGGGGATGTTACAGCCCTGGAGGTGGAAGTACAGTGGTTGCACTCTGAAGGTGGGTGGGGATGTTACAGCCCTGGAGGTGGAAGTACAGTGGATGCACTCTGAAGGTGGGTGGGGATGTTACAGCCCTGGAGGTGGAAGTACAGTGGTTGCACTCTGAAGGTGGGTGGGGATGTTACAGCCCTGGAGGTGGAAGTACAGTGGTTGCACTCTGAAGGTGGGTGGGGATGCTGCAGTTGGTAGGGCCATCTTAACTGTGATTGAATGAGCGACGGTGACTTGTTTCCTGTATTTGGGTCACCCTGTCTGTCTTTAAGAAGGCGTTGGACAGGCACCTAAAGTCAGTATCTGACCAGCCAGGCTGTGGTTCGTACGTCAGTTTGCGAGTAGTCAGCAGTAACAGCCTGGTTAATCAGACCCTGATCCACCACGAGACCTAGTCTCAGACCAGGCCGCAGGGGCGTTGATCCCCGAAGCCCTCTCTAGGTATACTCCAGGTACACCCTTCCTCTGAGAGACGACCGGTGTTAAAAATGGAAATAGGAATACATATTTTTTTAAACAGGGTGATAGCCTAGCTGGGATAAACAAGCGGATGCTTAACCGGTTAACATCTGAAGAATCCCGTGTCAGGGGAAGATATTTCCTGACGAGCAAAACACCACTAATGTGAATGAATTTATTAAGCACTGATTATGCACTGCAACTGTCTATATCCAGGTTGAGGCATCCCGTTACAGTTCACATTGTTCTGTAATGTTGAGTTTTGATCCAGTAAAGTGTAGCCAGAAAGATATTTTAAATGAAATAAGCGAGATTACTGCTCTCGATGCATAACATATATTACAAAAGCACAGGAGATACCCGAGTACATATTCATTAACACACACACACCACACACACACACACACACACACACACACACACACACACACACACACACACACACACACACACACACACAAGCTTGGACTTGACCCATGCAACCTCGACTAGGTGAGTACACAAACACACACACACACACACACACCACACACACACACACACACACACACACACACACACACACACACACACGAGAGACACTAAACTATAGATCAGAGTCACTGTCGTGTATAGTATGCAAAGTCATGGAGAAGATTATCAGGAGGAGAGTGGTGGAACACCTGGAACGGAACAAGATTATGAACACCAACCAGCACGGATTTGTGGAAGGCAAATCCTGCGTCACAAACCTTCTGGAGTTTGGTGATAAAGTAACAGAAGTAAGACACTAGAGAGAGGGGTGGGCTGATTGCATCATCTTGGACTGCAAGAAGGCCTTTGACACAGTTCCTCACAAGAGATTAGTGCAGAAGCTGGAGGATCAGGCGTGTATAACAGGAAGGGCACTGCAATGGATCAGAGAATACCTGACAGGAAGGCAACAACGAGTCATGGTACGTGATAAGGTATCACAGTGGGCACCTGTGATGAGCGGGATCCCACAGAGGTCGGTCCTAGGGCCAGTGCTAATTTTGGTATATGTGAATGACATGATGGAAGGGATAGACTCTGAAGTGTCCCTGTTCGCAGATGATGTGAAGTTAATGACGATAATTAAATCAGACGAGGATCAGGCAGAACTTCAAAGAGACCTGGACAGACTGGACACCTGGTCCAGCAACTGGCTTCTCGAATTTAACCCCGCCAAATGCAAAGCCATAAAGATTGGGGAAGAGCAAAGAAGACTGCAGACGGAGTATAGGCTAAGTGGCCAAAGACTGCAAACCTCGCTCAAGGAGAAATCTTAGGATGAGTATAACTAGCACGTCTCCGGAAGCACACATCAACCAGGTAACTGCTGCAGCATATGGGTACTTGGCAAACCTGTGAACAGCGTTCCGATACTTTAGTAAGGAATCGTTCAAGACACTGTACACCGTGTACGTCAGGCCCATACTGGAATATGCAGCACCTGTTTGGAACCCACACTTGATCAAGCACGTCAAGAAATTAGCGACAAGGTTAGTTCCAGAGCTAAAGGAAATGTCCTACGAAGAAAGGTTAAGGAAAATCGGCCTGACGACACTGGAAGACGGGAGGGTTAGGGGAGACATGATAACGACATACAAAATACTGCGTGGAATAGACAAGGTGGACAGACAGGTTGTTCCAGAGAGGGGACACATAAACAAGGAGTCACAATTGGAAGTTGAAGACTCAGATGAGTCAAAGGGATGTTAGGAAGTATTTCTTCAGTCAGAGTAGTCAGGAAGTGGAATAGCCTAGCAAGTGAGGTAGTGGAGGCAGGAACCATACATAGCTTTTTAAGATGAGGTATGATAAAGCTCATGGAGCAGGGAGAGAGAGGACCTAGTAGCACTCAATGAAGAGGCGGGGCCAGGAGCTGAGTATCGACCTCTACAACCACAATTAGGCGAGTATACACACACACACACACACACACACACACACACACACACACACACACACACACATACCCCACACGTGTGTGTGTTGGAAGATGGTTGGGCCAGGTATGTGTTGGCTCGCCGGAGGAGACACCTCAGCAACACCCACACCTCTCTATATCAAACTTCAGTCGCTTGTACTGAAAATAAAAATCACAGTTTTTATATTTTACATATAAGTCAATATACAAATATTTTTAGGCGAGTGTGTACTGAGACACTCGAAATTTATTTCGACATTATGATTAGTTTAAATGAAAAAAAAAAGAGTAAATGGAAATCCAAGTGAATCAGAGATTCTGCTCGTGGCTCAATGGGTAGCGTCTTCGGCTTACACAGAGAAACTAGGGTTCGATCCTCAGGCGATCGGAAACGCTGGTTATATTTCCTTACACTTGCTGCATTTGTTCACCTAGCAGTCAGTAGGTAGGTGGGCGGTAGGCGACTGAAGTGGGTCGCATCCTGCGTTAAGAGAATTCAAGGACCTCAGAGAAGATAAGCTAGTCTGATGTTATACTGGTTTTTATTGGATTATCCTGGGTTACAGACCGGGCCGCGGGGGCGTTGATCCACGATATCCTCTCCGGGTGTACTCCAGATATACTCACCCTCCGGATTAATAATCCGAACAAAATCGTCATCCGGATAAGTGTGTATGTGTATTTTAATAACTCCGAGTTAACCTTGTTCTTTATTTTAAGATAAACTGCTTAATAGGGGTTTTTAAAACCTGTTGATTACATGGTCATTATGGTTACTTGTCACCTGTACAAGTAACTCACAGTGTATATACACAGAGATGTATACAGGGATTAAGTATTAAAGAATTCATGGTTGATAGCATTAAATATATCCAAATAACGTTCCTAATGATCACTAGTAACTGAAACTATTAAACCAGAGCCAGTGGAATAATACACAAATAACCCGTACATAAAATGACACTTATAACAGCCTTTCGATATGACTTTATCTTTGTTTCTGCTTCTACATTTATTTACACGTGTTTATCCTCAAATTAAAGTAAGCTGTTTTCTTTCATGTTATGTTTACAGAAAACGAAATTTAGCACTAACTTAAGTATATTTCAACTCGGTGATGTCATGTCTCGTTTGTTGAAGATCGTATTCGGATTATTATCGCGGAGAGACTACAGCCATGAATAACCTAATGAATGAACTATCAGATTATTTCTAATGAGAGGAACGTGAATCCTTTTGCACAGCATGCAAGCCTGTGTGTTAGCCACAGCTAACACCCTGGGTGCCACCCACAGCTAACACCCTGGGTGCCAGTCACAGCTAACACCCTGGGTGCCAGCCACAGCTAACACTGGGTGCTGGCCACAGCTAACTTCCCAAGAGCCGGGGATCAACCTTCAGGAGCCGACACCTTCTGAAGACCCAGAAATCTTTATATATATCTCAAGCCTAGTAGCTATCACTTAGTACGCAAGCCCCTCAAGGAAGGTTCCTTGATGTTGGTGATGGGCTGTTGAATTAGAGAATTGGATCTGTGCTCCAGTTCCCCGAATTAAGCCTGAATGCCTTCCACATCCCCCCCTAGGCGCTGTGTAATCCTCCGGGTTTAGCGCTTCTCCTTGATTATAATAATAATTAGTATGCAAGAGGCTCCGGAGCTATAGATTAGCAATCTTGAGAAGAAAAATGCAATGCTTCACAGAGCTAAAACATCCCCTCCCCTTTCCAACTCCATCGGGCTGCTAACGGAGTCACTGGCTTCTTGGACCTCTTGGGGAAGGTCGATGGTGCTCGTGCAAGCAGCAGATCCCTGGGCAACTTGCTGCTGTTTCCAATGGCTGTCTACCGAGGAGAGACAGGCACCTAGCAACATCTGTTGTTGGGGCAATGGATGAATTCCCTACTATGTTTGTTAACTGCTCATTACTCTGTAATTTGTCTATGATTGTAATCATGTCATAACGTGTTTATGATTCATTACCTTTGCAATTATTCATGAGTGTGACCAGCTCAACCTGGAGCTCATTACCTTTGTAACTTGGTCATGATTATGACCAGATCTAGTTCATTACCTTTGTAACTTGCTCAGCTATCAAAACTTTGGAGTCCAGTCCCTGGACCAATTATGTACCTCTGTAATCTTTTGACTACCGCCCACAGGATAGGTATGGGGTGCATAATAAACATATTAAACTAACTAACTTTCCAACTCCCGTAGTGGGAGCAGGTCACCAACTAACCAGGGTGCCTGAATCCCTTCAAAGATCTAACCAAGTTGACACTACAGTAACAAGTCAAATACCATCTAACCATTTGTCTTCACTTAATCTGATTTAGCACATTGAAAAACCACCTTCAATTTCACCCGTTTTTCTTTGACCCCGTCTATCCCTTCCTCCCATCCAGATTCCAACATTCCTAGGGTTAACTTTCATAAATGATCAAAATATCTCTATAATAGTCAATTGTCTCAGAATTATCTCTCTCATTCCACCACTGTCTTCCAATTTATTTTCTTAAATCTGGCATATTATTACTAAATAAATATTTATTTCTACAAGTGCATGTACAAGGTACACAGACCATAAGTAAGTTTAGTCAGGTATACACAAATACAGTTACATAGAATTATCATACATAGTAAGTAAGTAAGTAAGTAAGAAAGTAAATTTATTCAGGTATACACAAATACAGTTACATAGAATTATCATACATAGCAGCATATGTGTAGAGAACCTAGGATAACCCAAAAAAGTCAGACAGTGACTTATTTCCATTGGGGTCCTTTTACCTTATTATTATAATATAAAGGTTATAATATTTTCTTATTATTCTACAATGAAGATAACATCTTATTATCATACTAAAAAGACTATCTACAATACGAGGGTCATTACTAGGGATAAGGTAAAATTTACACGTATTTTAGCTAAAAAATAGAAAATCATTCCCCTCCCTTTCTGTAGCTTCATTCAACAGGCACTTTTTGGCAGTCTTCTTGAACTGGTTCATGCTATGACTGGCTTTGACATGTGCGGGTAGTCTGTTCCATTCCTTTATTGCTGTACAATAAAAGGTGTTTGACGCCTGGCCACTGACTGTGGGTACTACAAAGTTGTGCTCTCTCCCCCTAGTACTATGATTGCTTTGGTTCCCAACCTTGACAAAATTGACAGCAAGATATTCTGGACACTGTTCGTGAGCAATTTTATAAACATGATTTAGCTTCAGTTGTTTTACTCTGTCTTCAACATTCAGCATATCCAACTGCTGTAATTCATCCTGGCCTACATGTTCTCTTGGTCCCAGCCCCAGGATGAATCTTACGATTTTGTTCTGGGTGATTTGCAGTCTATCTTTGTTTTTTTGTCAAGGCAGAGTACCATGAAGAGCAAGCGTAATCCATATGGCATTGTATAAGGGCTAGACATAGGGTCCTGCGAGCCTCAGTAGGTAGACACTGTGCTTGTCTATACAGGAACTTCAGTCTGGCATTCGCTTTCTTTACTACACTGTTCCCTATCAATTCTCCTGACATGCATGGGTCAAAGGGGATTCCCAGATATTTTACTGATGAAACCAAAGTGATGCACTCCCCATTACATTGAACATTAAAATTATTTACCCTTCTCAGTTTATGTTTCGTTCCAAAGAGAATGGCTTCAGTTTTCCCTAGGTGTAATGATAGTTTGTTGTCTACTAACCATTTGCTGCAGGACTCCAGTTCCAGTGTTAAAACATTAGCAATATCTTGTGGGTCTTTACCTGTCACTAACAGAGCACTGTCATCTGCATACAGTAGGAGTTTGCACTTGACACTGATAGGCATATCATTGACATAACATAAGAATAATAAGGGACCCAGAATACTACCTTGGGGAACTCCACATGTTATCGGCAGGGTTCTGATTCCGTTTTGTTGATTTTGACTATTTGTCTCCTGTTGCTAAGGTAGGACTTAAACCAGTCTACAGAACCTATACCGATAACTTGAAGTTTCTTGCATAATATATTGTGGTTGACAGTATCGAAGGCCTTTTGCAGGTCTAAGGTTACCATACCTATGAGGTTCCCTTTTGACATTTCAGTTCTCAGGTAATCCATCAGATTAATAAGGGAGGTATCGGTTGAGTAGGATCTTCTAAAGCCCGATTGATAGCTATGGAGAATGCTGTTGTCATTAAGGTACTTAACTACTTGAGAATACACTGCCCTCTCCAGAATTTTAGATATTATACTGAGTATACTAACAGGTCTATAGTTTCTTACATCAGACCTATTATTTTTCTTGAAGATAGGAGTAACTCTGGCCTCCTTGAACCCCTCCGGTACGGTATTAGTGGTGATTGATAGATTTATTATGTGAGCAATAGGGATTGACAGTTCAGAAGCACCATCTTTTAGGAACTTAGACGGGATGTTATCAGGGCCTGTGCTCTTAGTTGGGTTTAACCTGCTTAGTTCTTTTTGAATGAAGTCGTGAGATACACTTACTAGTTGACAACTGTTTGGGGTTACCCCTTTATTGGTATAGTATGTTTGAAACTTATCAGAGTCTGTGTTAAAGGTATTTGATGCAGCTGGTGTAGAGAACCTAGGATAACCCAAAAAAGTCAGAGAGTGACTTATTTGCATTGGGGTCCTTTTACCTTATTATAATATAAAGGTTATTATATTTTCTTATTATTCTATAATGAAGATAACATCTTATTAACATACTAAAAAGACTATCTACTACACGAGGGTCATTAAGACTATCTACAATACGAGGGTCATTACTAGGAATAAGGTAAAATTTACACGTATGTTAGCTAAAAAATAGAAAATCATTCCCCTCCCTTTCTGTAGCTACATTCATCAGACACCTTTTGGCACTTTTCTTGAACTGGTTCATGCTATGACTGGCTTTGACATGTGCGGGTAGTCTGTTCCATTCCTTTATTGCTGTACAATAAAAGGTGTTTGACGCCTGGCCACTGACTGTGGGTACTACAAAGTTGTGCTCTCTCCCCCTAGTACTATGATTGCTTTGGTTCCCAACCTTGACAAATTGACAGCAAGATATTCTGGACACTGTGAGCAATTTTATAAACATGATTTAGCTTCAGTTGTTTTACTCTGTCTTCAACATTCAGCATATCCAACTGCTGTAATTCATCCTGGCCTACATGTTCTCTTGGTCCCAGCCCCAGGATGAATCTTACGATTTTGTTCTGGGTGATTTGCAGTCTATCTTTCAGTTTTTATGTCAAGGCAGAGTACCATGAAGAGCAAGCGTAATCCATATGGCATTGTATAAGGGCTAGACATAGGGTCCTGCGAGCCTCAGTAGGTAGACACTGTGCTTGTCTATACAGGAACTTCAGTCTGGCATTCGCTTTCTTTACTACATTGTTCCCTATCAATTCTCCTGACATGCATGGGTCAAAGGGGATTCCCAGATATTTTACTGATGAAACCAAAGTGATGGGCTCCCCATTACACTGGACATTAAAATTATTTTGTCCCAGGATGTTACCCACACCAGTCCACTAACACCCAGGTACCGACTTTACTGATGGGGGAACATAGACAACAGGTGTAAGGAAACACATCCAATGTTTCTACCCTTGCCGGGAGTCGAACCCTAACGATCACCATGTGAAGTGAGAGCTTCTGCCACCAGGCCACGTGTCATCGTATTATGATTACAATCAAAACTAAGCACTAAACCCCCTAGAGTCAAATATTGTTGCAGGGTAGAATGTGCCAATATGCTTGACCAGAGACCAACGAGGGTGAAGAGTATGCCAGAGGTAGAGTTCGGAAGGCTGGTGAGGAATGCTGAAGCGAAGTATAATGAAAGTTGTTTAAATAAAGCTAGTCTTGACAAATATAAAGAGGAAGTCTGTGTCCAAGAAGGGGCATATATTTAGCATAGCTGTATAGCCCTTGTGGCTTAGCGCTTCTTTTCGATTATAATAATAATAATATATTTAGCATAGTATTTACACCACACATTAATCTCAAATACATCTCCTTACTGTAATATTTAAAGACAATATCTCTCATCTGTATAAAAGTATTGGTATCACTATATCGTTATTGTCTCAGCTAGTAACCTTCTCTCTATCCTCAGGCACCTCAACACACTGTTTCAGCTGGTCTCGTTGTCTATACTGAAAGGTTATCCAGGTCCACTAGTGGACCTGGAGTCACAGTGGGTATATGATCTGGTAAGATTTCCTTCGCCAGTTCGTTGGATCCACGGAGGATCCGCCAATCTGTGAAAATCAGTCTGAATCTAAGAAAAAATATAATTTAAGTAATGTTAAAAAAAATTTCAACTGACCTATGATAAATATAGGAAAATTTAGCTAAAGAAATTTAGTTAAAGTTAGGCTTGGTGAGGGTTCTTAGGTTTGGTCCAAAAAAAAAAATCTTTATATTAATAAAAAAATTATCTATCATTCTGCAAAATAATTTTTTGGTTAAATATAATTTTTAAAAAGTTCAGAGTTCGGCTTATTAGGCACGACATTATATATATGTCGTACCGAATACGTAAAATTGGTCAGTTGGCAAGAACTCATTTAAAATTAAGCCCTTTCTAAAATTTTCTCTTATACCTTTAAAGACATACTTTTTTTCATTTATATTAATGTAAAACTTAATAATTTTGTACCAAAATAACCTTAGAAAAGTTACCTAACCTTATTATAACAAGCACAATTTAATTTAGCCTAATCCAGCAAAATATATTTTTGGTAAGTTAACAATAATTTAATAAACAAACAATTAAATATAATTTTTTTTTCGTTAGGTTCAGAATGATTTTTGTGAAATTATTGCATACACAAATTTTCGCTTGGTCCCAAATCTGCACACAGAAATCACTCCCTACGAAAGTAAAAGACTGGGCAGGCGATGCAAAATGCCGCCAATAAAAAGTAGGGGCGCCATTGGTACACTAAGAGAAAACACCATAAGTGTCCGGGGCCCAAAACTGTTCAACAGCCTCCCATCAAGCATTAGGGGAATTGCCAATAAACCCCTGGCTACCTTCAAGAGAGAGCTGGACAGATACCTAAAGTCAGTGCCGGATCAGCCGGGCTGTGGCTCGTACGTCGGACTGCGTGCGGCCAGCAGTAACAGCCTAGTTGATCAGGCCCTGATCCATCGGGAGGCCTGGCCGTGGACAGGGCCGCGGGGGCGTTGATCCCCGGAATAACCTCCAGGTAACCTCCAGGTTATCCGGCAAGAAGAGCGTTGCTATTTAAGGTCAAAATAGTAAGTTTTACCTATTTAGTTTGACATATATATATATATATATATATATATATATATATATATATATATATATATATATATATATATATTACACACGAGAGAGTTTCACAGGGCTGAACCAGCAACTTTACAGGTACGAGTCAGTTAGGTTATACATTGCACCACTGAACATAAAAGGATTTTTACAATGACTTCTCTAGTACATTGAATGTGATAGACAACTGCTGTTGCGAGAAATAATTTTTTTTACAGACAGAGAGAGAGAGAGAGAGAGAGAGAGAGAAATAAATAAAGGAGGAATAGCGTCCGAATAATTTCCTCATATATTTAATGATTATTCTTAAGAATATTATGCATAAAAATCGACTGTGTGTGTACACACTAGCCATACACGTGTACACACTAGCCATACACGTGTACACACTAGCCATACACGTGTACACACTAGTCATACACGTGTACACACTAGTCATACACGTGTACACACTAGTCATACACGAGCACACACGTCATAACTGACAATCCTGCAAATCTTAGGGACAAACGAGCAGTGTATTCTAGCGAAAGAAACAATTCTATTATTTGTGTACGAAAAAACCCGTGAACTCGACTAGAAAGTGTGTATGTAATTTTTTCCTGCGATGGAAGTCAGGGAACAGTGAACGTGAAGACTAAAAAGTGTGTAGCCAAAGCTTTCATCTGATAATTAAACATAGGCAGCAGCTATATACCAGTGAACGAATGTTTAGCTTTGTGGCAGCTGCAGTATTGTTATCAGCTTTTTTTTGAGAGAGATTTTTTTTTTATGACCCACACGTAGAGGAAGTTAAAAATCTATGTATATATACAGTAAAACTGTGTGTAAAGCAGTTGGTCAATTAAATGTAGGGAGGATGAGAAACAGAGATAAAGAGACAGCTAAATGGCCAGACAAATGGTCAGCAGACACTGGGAAATTTTTTTTTAGCGTGTTTAGTGCAATGATACCAAGAATTAACTCTCAAAGAATTACAGTAGCAAGTTTCAAAGGATTTAGCACATCTTGACTATTACAACGGCACACAATACCAACAAGCCTAGTACTTATTTGTCTTACGTACATCCTGGAGAAGTAGCTACATTATGTATATCCTTTCTCAACCCATAGTTAAGCAACCACTGGGGTACTGGAGATGTACATCCACACAGTGATCCAGCAACCACTGGCGTACTGGAGATGTACATCCACACAGTGATCCAGCATCCACTAGCATACTGGAGATATACATCCACACAGTGGTCCAGCATCCACTAGCATACTGGAGATATACATCCACACAGTGGTCCAGCATCCACTAGCATACTGGAGATATACATCCACACAGTGGTCCAGCATCCACTAGCATACTGGAGATATACATCCACACAGTGGTCCAGCATCCACTAGCATACTGGAGATATACATCCACACAGTGGTCCAGCATCCACTAGCATACTGGAGATATACATCCACACAGTGTCCAGCATCCACTAGCATACTGGAGATATACATCCACACAGTGGTCCAGCATCCACTAGCATACTGGAGATATACATCCACACAGTGGTCCAGCATCCACTAGCATACTGGAGATGTACATCCACACAGTGATCCAGCATCCACTAGCATACTGGAGATATACATCCACACAGTGGTCCAGCATCCACTAGCATACTGGAGATGTACATCCACACAGTGGTTAACCATCCACTGGCATACCATAGCTACACTTACCAACAAATTCACAAACAACGGATAAAACCGTGTCGTAAATCCATTGTTCTAGATCACACCTCACAGTCCACATCCCTCATACTGGGTGTCGAATCACCAGTGATCCTGCTCACTGCTCACGGCTATTATGCATACCACTACAGTGGGGCACTTTCATAGATACTGAGATGTACATTCACACAGGTTAACCATCCACATGATGTATTTGCCAAGTATTACTTACACAAACAAATAAAGACAAAACCGTGACGTAAAATTTTTTATGAAATCAATTACTCTTTGCGCTGTAATTCTGCTGAGTACGGTTATTATCAGCACCCCCCGTCTGGCATTTGATTTATACATTAACAACCAACTGACATATTTTTTGGCTTATGTGTTGATTATTTCTCTAACAATATTTAGCACAAATAAGTAAAATTTTATTATGAATTTAATGTTGATAGTCTGGATAGGTTAACCCCGCAGCATGTTTTCAGTATCAACGGCATTTCTTGACATGTTGTGTGGCGAGTTTTCCAAGCAACTATGTTCACGTGTAGGTGTGAGGCTTCCGGCCGCCATGTTGTGTGGCGAGGCTCCGGCCACCATGTTGTGTGGTGAGGCTCCGGCCCCATGTTGTGTGGTGAGGCTCCCGGACCACCATGTTGTGTGGTGAGGCTCCCGGACCACCATGTTGTGTGGTGAGGCTCCCGGACCACCATGTTGTGTGGTGAGGCTCCCGGACCACCATGTTGTGTGGTGAGGCTCCCGGACCACCATGTTGTGTGGTGAGGCTCCCGGACCACCATGTTGTGTGGTGAGGCTCCCGGACCACCATGTTGTGTGGTGAGGCTCCCGGGCCACCATGTTGTGTGGTGAGGCTTCCGGGCCACCATGTTGTGTGGCGAGACTCCCGGGCCACCATGTTGTGTGGCGAGACTTCTGGGCCACCATGTTGTGTGGCGAAGCTCCCGGGCCACCATGTTGTGTGGCGAAGCTCCCAGGCCACCATGTGTTTACCTGGAGTTTACCTGGAGAGAGTTCCGGGGGTCAACGCCCCCGCGGCCCGGTCTGTGACCAGGCCTCCTGGTGGATCAGAGCCTGACCAACCAGGCTGTTACTGCTGGCTGCACGCAAACCAACGTACGAGCCACAGCCCGGCTGATCAGGAACTGACTTTAGGTGCTTGTCCAGTGCCAGCTTGAAGACTGCCAGGGGTCTGTTGGTAATTCCCCTTATGTGTGCTGGGAGGCAGTTGAACAGTCTCGGGCCCCTGACACTTATTGTATGATCTCTTAACGTGCTAGTGACACCCCTGCTTTTCATTGGGGGGATGGTGCATCGTCTGCCAAGTCTTTTGCTTTCGTAGTGAGTGATTTTCGTGTGCAAGTTCGGTACTAGTCCCTCTAGGATTTTCCAGGTGTATATAATCATGTATCTCTCCCTCCTGCGTTCCAGGGAATACAGGTTTAGGAACCTCAAGCGCTCCCAGTAAGTGTGGCGAGACTCCCGGGCCACCATGTTGTGTGGTGAGGCTCCCGGGCCACCATGTTGTGTGGTGAGGCTCCCGGGCCACCATGTTGTGTGGTGAGGCTCCCGGGCCACCATGTTGTGTGGTGAGGCTCCCGGGCCACCATGTTGTGTGGTGAGGCTCCCGGGCCACCATGTTGTGTGGTGAGGCTCCCGGGCCACCATGTTGTGTGGTGAGGCTCCCGGGCCACCATGTTGTGTGGTGAGGCTCCCGGGCCACCATGTTATGTGGTGAGGCTCCCGGGCCACCATGTTATGTGGTGAGGCTCCCGGGCCACCATGTTATGTGGTGAGGCTCCCGGGCCACCATGTTATGTGGTGAGGCTCCCGGGCCACCATCATGATCCTTGATCAATATACTTGTTATTGGGTTTTCCCCTACAAATGTCAGTGCCAACCCGAAGCCGCTAAGCATATTTGCTTTCCCTTTCCGTGTGCATTTGAGCTAACTAGGGTTAATCTCCATCTCTTGGGACTCTCTATCTTTCTATTGACTGATACTCTATATCTCTCTCTCTCTCTCCTCTCTCTCTCTCTCTCTCTATCTCTCTCATACATATTTGTGAGTCTATGTATGAAATTAATCTCATTTGTTCTCAGAATTATTCAGAGTTCTTACTTGACAGTACCAGTTCCAACATGGAGCCATCCAGTGCACACTGATTCTGGCCCAGGTGTGAATTATGTACTGGCGCTGCGCACTCGAGGACTAGAAGTACCTAGAGTAAGTAGAGGATAGCATTGTGAATTAGCTTGTATTATTAATATTTATTTAACGCATTGGCCGTTTCCCAAAATCTACGAGGGTCACACAGCTTATATTTAAAATTTTCCCTTATAGCGATCATACGCCTGTGGAATAAGCAATGGAAGGTAATCAGGTTTGATCGAAGGTTTTGGAGGGTAGCTATGATTTCCAGAATTATCAGCCTTTTTGTACGTTTCTGAAGGTCACGCCTATGTTAACCTGCGTTAGCTACTGATGCTACCTTCGGTTGTGTTCCAGGTGACAGTCTATGTGCTGTTTTCCTCTCACAGGTGATATAGGAGGGATGGAAGGTATTCAGACTCAATTCAGGGAACTGGAGCGCAGATCCAATTCCTTAGATTAATAAGAGCTCCTCACCAGCTTCAAGGAACCTTCATTGAGGGGATTCGTGCTGCAGATTCCTGGATAAGTCTTAATGAACAGCTTTCTAAGTTATATTTTTTATTAAAATTTGAAGCCATGTCATATATTTGTTAGCCTTTCAGTAAGTTTATTCAGGTATACACAAATACAGTTACATAGATTATCATACATAGCAGCGTATGTATAGAGAACCTGGAGTAACCCAAAAAGTCAGAGTGACTTATTGAGTACACAGGTTTGTTGAAATGGTTGCCCTTTAGTTTATAGTAATGTATTATTTCTGTGTAGCATCTAGTAATTATTATTATTTCTGTGTAGCATCTAGAGTTGCTCTTTTCCCGGGAGTATTATGTTTGTCTCTTTTTCACAACTCCTAGTTTAAATACCTTGCAATTTCTGGGGTTGAACGCTAGCAGCCACTTGCCTGACTTTTTCCTGAAGCTTCTGCAGTTTCCACAGTCTTCCTCTGTCAGTTCCCAATCATTAGTGTTGAATTATATGGGAACTTTGACGTACACGAATCTATCCCTTATCCATACGACCACATTCCTGCCACGCTGGCCTGCATCTTCGTTCTGTATATGATTCGTTTGCAGGACAGTGTCGCAGTTATTCTTGCAGTCTGGGAATATACAGGCCACTCTCCAGGTGGTCCACTTTTCTTTTTTTTATTACCCTCTGCATCAGAGTATATGGGTTGCTTGTCGGGGATACTGGTCGGTAGTATAGGGTCGCTTGTCTTTCCTCCTCCTTGAATACTGGGATTACGTTGGCCATGTTCCAGTTCGTACTCCCCTATTTGTACTCGACTGTTTGTGGTCTCAGTGGTCGAGTCTCCGCTAGCCGTTACTGGGGTCATGCTCTCCGGCCTGAGTGAGCTCTGTCATACCTATTTTTAAAGCTGTGTGTGTTCAGTTGCACGTGCACTTGCTTGTAGTTTCATTGTATCACTGAGTGGATGCGGGTTGCCACGAGAGAGTGCATGGACAGGTGGCTTACCAAGATGCGGGGTTTACTAACCTTGAAGCTCACTCCTTTAAGCTCATTCCTTCACTGACAGACATTAAAGCCTCGTGTCTGTGCTCGCTGCACTCTTGCCTCTGCCATTCACAAGTTTACCACCGTGTCTTTGAAGTCAAGTCATCTGGCTGAAATAATCACTCACTCGTTCCTCTCAGAATAATGATCGTTATTAGGAAATTTGTTGAAATGCTGTACATATCATTTATTTCTGTTGTGTTTGCAAGATTATTTACGATAATTTTTCATATATCTATATTTATATACAGAGCATCTAGACAGGATTGGGTAAAAACACTTATGCAGCACATGAGAATATTTAATACGAGACGTTTCGCTTATACAGCAGGTTTTGTCAATGTAGCATAGAGGCAGGACGGAGCCTCTCACACCGGGGCCAGTGGAAAAAGCAAGATGCAGCAGTTGAAGACATGGTCACATGTGGGCGGGGGGCTCTAGTGGATGTACGTCATGAGCGCAAGGTTGGCCAAAGACCATTGGAGTTGTAAAATTTTTGTACCAAAATTCTGTGGCATTTCCGCGTCAGACAAGTATCATCAGAATTAAAGTGTAATATCCTCTTGCCTCTGCATTAGTGTCAAAGCCTGCTATGCAGGCGATACGTTTCTCAAAGATTCCTAGGTACATCACAAGTGCCTTTTTATACATTAGATTGTAGTTGTGTATGTATCCTCTGCCTATTATTGCAAATACTGGACATGACGTGTTAAAACTGACTTTCTTTTAATGGAGAATAATCCAGCTTAAGCTAAGAAATCGCCTTAGGATTTAGGCAGGTTACCTAGAAGACGTCCGTTTGCCCCCCCCCCTCCCCTTGCCTCTAGATGGCACCGTTGAGGTCGTACCCATTAGTGTCGTACTGCCACGTCACCGCTCAACCACTGTCCTTGTTAAGGACACGTACTAAAACGGGCCGTAAAATCTTACAACTATTTACTAAATTAATTATACACTTTGAGAACAATACAACTACAATGAATGATAATGAACTGTGAGAATTCTCGTGATTTTTTTTTCAATAATGAATCAAGGAGAAAGAAACGGTAATATAATAATAAATAATAAAATTAGGACTAAGCGCTAAACCCGGAAACAGTAATATTTAAGAACGTTTCGCTCACCAGCGGCCTTAGTCATCTATTACTATCTCTCAGTAACATTCTCAAAGAATAATCTGTGAATGCCTCATCCGATCGAATACAAACCCTCGACGCGGAAAATCTGATAAAATTTTAAAGCCGCTAAGAAGCTGGTGGCATTTTGGGATATTCTCAGCGTGATAATGCATTTTCCGGTTGGATTGAAACTTCCAAAACTGGTGTATCTTGGTAGAAAATTCAAACGACTTTCATTTATACTGACAACATTCGCCCTAAGATTTTTTTTTTTAAATATCACCAAAAAAAAAAAAAAATGAGAATTTTTTTCATAATGAAATTTGGGATCAATTGATAATTTAAATTAACGTAAGTTTGTGTGTTAATGTAACAACGTTACTCGATGTTCCTCGAAGATTTTCGTTCTACCGAGAAGCTGTGTACGATTATCGGGAGCGCTAAATCGGTAAGGATTATACAGCGCCTGTGAGGGATGGGAAGGCATTCAGGCTCAATTCAGGGAACTGGATCCAATTTCCTAGATCAAGAGCCCCTCACCAGCATCAAGGAACCTCCCCTCCTTGAGGGGGAGGTTGTGTACGGAGTCCAACGCCCCGTCAATGGGAGATCACCCATGACGCTCACTGTCTCCTTTATTTTTGTCCTCTCCCATGACCCCTCATTATGCTCTCCCATGACCCCTCATTCTCTCCCATGACCCCTCATTATCCTCTCCCATGACCCCTCATTATTCTCTCCCATGACCCCTCATTATCCTCTCCCATGACCCCTCATTATCCTCTCCCATGACCCCTCATTGTCCTCCTGCGTAGTGGAACGGTTAACAGATATTAGTTTATTGACTCGCGGCCTAGGTACATTACGCCCCTTTTCCCTGTATTCGCTCTCTAATGACATTTCTTAATTTACTTCCTCTTTACGTTCACCCGATGGTGATAGGTGCAGCAAGGGAACACCTGTTATGACAGCTGTAGCAAGGAAATGCCTGTTATGACATCTTCAGCAAGGAAACAGCTGCTATGACATCTACAGCAAGGAAACACCTGTTATGACATCTACAGCAAGGAAACACCTGTTATGACATCTACAGCAAGGAAACACCTGTTATGACATCTACAGCAAGGAAACACCGTATATGACATCACAGCAAGGAAACACCTGTTATGACACTCTACAGCAAGGAAACACCTGTTATGACATCTACAGCAAGGAAACACCTGTTATGACATCTACAGCAAGGAAACACCTGTTATGACATCTACAGCAAGGAAACACCTGTTATGACATCTACAGCAAGGAAACACCTGTTATATGAGAGACCTCTGTTTACTGGGACATGAGATACGTTCTTACAGCTTAAAGACTTCACAGATTAGAATACAGATAAGGTTTATAAACACGTAACTAAAAATACAATCGAAGCTTAAGTCTACACAGCTTCAGAAACAGACTTAAGCTGCAGAGAGCTCTGGCAAAGATTATGTGCTGGGAGACACAGCTAAAGGCTTTTCTCTGGCCTTCACCTAGAGTAACTCACTGATAATGCATGGTTACCAGCCGTGGAGGATGGTGGAGCGTCCAGTATCTCTCCTTGGCGACGTTTGCAATTGTAATAACTTTTTCTAACCTCGGGGAGAAAATTCATTTTCCCCTCCGGCGCTGAAAGGGGAAAAAAAAATATATTTCTTGTGCGAAATTCGGCACACCCCGGAGATTTTGACCCCCGGAATAAATGCTTTACTTACAGGGTTGTTTGTGTTTCTTTGTTCTTGTCTCTTATCACTACGTAGATATGCGCGATAATGAACATTTTCAGGAACAAGTTATTCCCCCCCCCCTTCCCTAGGCTTAGTGTTGACTTGTGTAGATCTATGATGATTTAATTAAGATTTACACAGAACAAGAACATTGTCTCAATAAATGTCTCTTCTGATTATTTTTCTTCACTATTATTTGCAGTAGGTAATTTGGACCCAAGGATATATAACGAAGTTTTTTGCTTTTGAGGACACAAGTCTTACATTATATATAATTTATATAATCATGAAACAAGTGATTTTGAATTAACAGAACTGAGGCTTGGCCAGGACTCGATCCTGCGTTTCCCATGCCCAGCTCTGTGTGAACAGAAAGTACACATCCCTATATCCACTAGACCACCATCCTTAGTGGTTAGAGGGACGCGTACTTTGTTCATTTCACACAGGGCTGGGCATGGGAACGCAGGATCGAGTCCTGGCCAAGCCTCAGTTCTGTTAATAATTCAAAATCACTTGTTTCGTGATATATATATATATATATATATATATATATATATATATATATATATATATATATATTGTGTGTGTGTAGACAAATGTATGCCAGATCATGTATACCGACAGAGATGTATCAGCTTATATATACATAGGGGTCAATATCGGTGTATATACACCGAGAAGTGTCTGCATCTGTGTACACTGAGAGGAGTATATTTCAATGTATATACCCTGAGAGGCGAGTGTTTATCACTGCATATACACCTGGAGTTGACTTTAATCCTAAACCCGTAAGATTATACAGCGCATGTGGGGGGGGGGATGGAAGGTATTCAGGCTCAATTCAGGGAACTGGAGCACAGATCCAATTCCCTAGATCAAAAGCCCCTCACCTGCGTCAAGGAACCTCCCTTGAGGGTTGTGGTGGACAAATGACATGCCACTTGCATGACCCTCGTGCAGCCGGTAGCCTTTAAACCCAACAAATCAACCAATTGAAATATTCCCCAATTATCAGTTAGCGAAAACATTTATGTTGACTATTAGGGAATTTTATTCAACGTATTACTTTCAGAACGATACCATCCTAGCCCTTCAGACTGCAAGCACTATACTTACCATCTCAAGAACCGCTGCGTTTATGGAGCGGTATGACTGATTCATTTCTGAGGGTGAAAGACCCCTTTTCTCACCTCCCAACTTCAGAACGTGTCTAAGTATATACAAAATGAGGATGAGTCAGGAAGGCAATTGCGTTGTGTCGATGATATTAATGAATGGGAAAAATGATGCACAAAGAGAATTAGGGGAAGGATAATGGAGAGGAAAAGTACGATATAAAAGATGAGGGGAAAACCCTGCATACTGTAAATGCCATGGAAGTAGCTGGTGTGGATAGAAAGAGGTAGCAAGTAGTATGGAATCCAGGCGAGGATGGAAAGAGGTAGCAAGTAGTATGGAATCCAGGCGAGGATGGAAAGAGATAGCACGTAGTATGGAATCCAGGCGAAGATGGAAAGAGATAGCAAGTAGTATGGAATCCAGGCGAGGATGGAAAGAGGTAGCAAGTAGTATGGAATCCAGGAGAGAATGGAAAGAGATAGCACGTAGTATGGAATCCAGGCGAAGATGGAAAGAGATAGCACGTAGTATGGAATCCAGGCGAAGATGGAAAGAGGTAGCAAGTAGTATGGAATCCAGGCGAGGGTGGAAAGAGGTAGCAAGTAGTATGGAATCCAGGAGAGGATGGAAAGAGATAGCACGTAGTATGGAATCCAGGCGAAGATGGAAAGAGATAGCAAGTAGTATGGAATCCAGGCGAGGATGGAAAGAGGTAGCAAGTAGTATGGAATCCAGGAGAGAATGGAAAGAGATAGCACGTAGTATGGAATCCAGGCGAAGATGGAAAGAGATAGCACGTAGTATGGAATCCAGGCGAAGATGGAAAGAGGTAGCAAAAAGGAATCCAGGCGAAGATGGAAAGAGGTAGCAAGTAGTGTTACAAAAAACGCGATTCTAAAAGCTTAGAGATCTCCAGTGAATACTAGAAAGGACTGCCCTTCTAGCATCCAGCCTGTTACTGGGTTTTCGTAACAAGTAGTCAGTATCCTTGTCCAATTATCCATTAAAATTCAGTATGGTTCAATAGTGCTTTAGGATTACAACTGGTAGGCTACTAACTAGAGAAATTAAAATTTAATAAATTTATTAAGTATTAAGTTGTCTAGAGGTATATTATCAAAGTAAATTAAATCACAGCAATCAAAATAAAATCAATCTCTCGAGTTCAATATTATTGTGCTGAAAGCACATATCACATTTATAATTCTTAAGTACCGTCAGGTACATTAACATTTAATAAGATATTACAAATATGTACAAGTGTGTGTATGCGTGTAAGTGCTCTTAAGTAGTTAGCTATGTCTCAAGACTCGAATAAGACTTAAACAAGTGACTGACAAAGTCCTCAAATAAACTAACTTCTTGACCGACTGGCAACCCGAACAGTCTGCTTGAACAACAAAGAATGCTAAGCCCAATAGCAATGCAATATCAAGCGACTGCGACACAGAATCAGGAACAAGGAGATAATATAACGACACTAAGTAGGGACCATCTGCAGATCCTCCACAAGTTACAAAACTCCCATAGGAAAAACGAGACTGTGACAATACACAGGAACCAGTACAAAATTAGGTCAGAAGCTATAGCTAAGGACCTGAGATGTTCAGAGTGTCTATGTGACACACAACCTCAGTACAACGTCGAAAATCACAAAGTCTTTACAATGTTCTGTGAACAAAGTTCTACAGAACTAATAAGAATAATGAGACAGACAATCTGTCCAACCACCAAGCGAGTCTTCAGCAGACTGACAATTTCACGAGAGGTGAGGACACCCCCCCCCCCCTCGATCACGTGATAGCTACGTGGACAACTGCAGCTCAGAAGCCGGCAGTATAACGAGCGACAAGCGATAATTACAGTAGTTTGACAATCAAGACTAACTGAGCACATTTTATATACATCCTAACAACATAAGTCAAATAAGAATATAAAGCAATATATTTACGATTTAGCTATTATCGCAAATATAAGCAATATAAAATTATATGAAAAGATAATATACATTACATATATACATAATAATCATTGTAATCCATTCAGGGGTTGCAACAAGTAGTATGGAATCCAGTCGAGGATGGAAAGAGGTAGCAAGTAGTATGGAATCCAGGCGAAGATGGAAAGAGGTAGCAAGTAGTATGGAATCCAGGCGAGGATGGAAAGAGGTAGCAAGAAGAAATCCAGGCGAAGATGGAAAGAGGTAGCAAGTAGTATGGAATCCAGGCGGAGATGGAAAGAGGTAGCAAGTAGTATGGAATCCAGTCGAGGATGGAAAGAGGTAGCAAGTAGTATGGAATCCAGGCGAGGATGGAAAGAGGTAGCAAGTAGTAAGGAATCCAAGTAGCGAATTGTAGACAACACTGAAGTCAAGACGTGTTGCACACCAAGCATTTATTAGAACAACGCTCCTCTGCGTAGAGCTTTACAAAGAGCGAAACATCGACCCAAGAAAAGCTTCTAATTTGCAAGACGTATTTAACAAGAAAAGCTTAGACTGCAGCAACAAGACAAGAACAGAGAAGACATTGATAAATTAGACATGTGTATCACCTAGGTATATTTATTGTGGAAACGTTTCGCCCCCACAGTGGCTTGATCAATTCGATAGAGAGGAAGCCACTGTGGCGAAACGTTTCCACAATAAAAATACCCAAGTGTTGTACATGTGTCTAATTTTGCAACCTGTGTTCTCTGAACCATTTATCTACAGAGGAAACAGAGAATCGTAAACGAGATGAAAAATATTTAAAGAACACGAAATAACACAAATAACGATAAGGGAAAAACACGAAATAACACTTAAGGAAGAGCATGAGATAACACTTTAAGAACAAGAAATTAAACTTTTTGAAGAACACGAAATTACGAAATAAAAAGGAGGACAGAAGAGCTGAAATACTGAAATTGGAGAAGCGCAAGTCTCATGTTACGTCAAATAACGTAAGAAGAAATGCAATACGAAAATGAATACTGACCAAAGAGAATAAAATATATGAAAATCTTTCAAGAGAAAAAAAATAGAAATTAAACATTTACGTCTTCCATTGCAGACACTGCAAGGCTCCAGGCGGACATCAACCAAATCTTTCAGTGGGCTGCAGAAAACAATATGAAGTTCAACGGTGAGAAATTTCAATTACTTAGATATGGTAAACACGAGGAAATTAAATCTTCATCAGAGTACAAAACAAATTCTGGCCACAAAATAGAGAGAAACACCAACGTCAAAGACCTGGGAGTGATCATGTCGGAGGATCTCACCTTCAAGGACCATAACATTGTATCAATCGCATCTGCTAGAAAAATGACAGGATGGATAATGAGAACCTTCAAAACTAGGGAGGCCAAGCCCATGATGACACTCTTCAGGTCACTTGTTCTATCTAGGCTGGAATATTGCTGCACACTAATAGCACCTTGCAAGGCAGGTGAAATTGCCGACCTAGAAAATGTACAGAGAACTTTCACGGCGCGCATAACGGAGATAAAACACCTCAATTACTGGGAGCGCTTGAGGTTCCTAAACCTGTATTCCCTGGAACGCAGGAGGGAGAGATACATGATTATATACACCTGGAAAATCCTAGAGGGACTAGTACCGAACTTGCACACGAAAATCACTCACTACGAAAGCAAAAGACTTGGCAGACGATGCACCATCCCCCCAATGAAAAGCAGGGGTGTCACTAGCACGTTAAGAGACCATACAATAAGTGTCAGGGGCCCGAGACTGTTCAACTGCCTCCCAGCACACATAAGGGGGATTACCAACAGACCCCTGGCAGTCTTCAAGCTGGCACTGGACAAGCACCTAAAGTCAGTTCCTGATCAGCCGGGCTGTGGCTCGTACGTTGGTTTGCGTGCAGCAACAGCCTGGTTGATCAGGCTCTGATCCACCAGGAGGCCTGGTCACAGACCGGGCCGCGGGGGCGTTGACCCCCGGAACTCTCTCCAGGTAAACTCCAGGTAATACATAACGTAAGTTAGTGAAAATATACGTAATGTTTATTGATTTTTTCATACAAAATTACAGGTTAACTAGAATAAATAATAGTGAAAAAATACCAGCAATAAAGGAAGACCATGGAAAAGTTGAAATAAAAAATAGAGAGAGTAAAAAAAAAAAGGATAGTTTTAACTTTAAACTGCTGGTCCTCTACTGCTGAAAATAATACTGCTGAATTCAAACCGAAATTCACAATGCCGTGAATGACAGGTGTAGAGGGGGACTGAACCAGGCAGAGGGACATCTGTGACAGGTGTGGACACCAGGCTGTTGTATACCTGTGACAGGTGTGGACACCAGGATGTTGTAAACCTGTGACAGGTGTGGACACCAGGCTGTTGTATACCTGTGACAGGTGTGGACACCAGGATGTTGTAAACCTGTAACAGGTGTGGACACCAGGCTGCTGTATACCTGTGACAGGTGATGATAGGAGCTATGGACAAGGACACTAAACTCATAGGAGTCCTACGGAACACGGGAAGGTAAACAGCTTCGATTAAAGAAAGGGAAAGACAGATCCATTTCCCTAGATCACGAGCCAATTTTCGGCATTAAAGTCACCTGCCCACCTAGAGGGGTCATCTATCTTCAGAGCTCTAAAAAGCAAAAAAAAAAAAAAAAAATCCTATCAAACCTAACTTTAAAACAACCCTGGCTTTATAATTCCATTCTCTCTCTCTCTCTCACACACACACACACACACACACACACACACACACACACACACACAGATGATGTGAAGTTGAGAAGAATTAAATTGGATGAGGATGAGGCAGGACTGCAAAGAGACCTGGACAGGCTGGACATGTGGTCCAGTAACTGGCTTCTCGAATTCAATCCAGCCAAATGCAAAGTCATGAAGATTGGGGAGGGGCAAAGAAGACCGCAGAGTATAAGCTAGGTGGACAAAGACTACAGACCTCACTCAGGGAGAAAGACCTTGGGGTGACCATAACACCGAGCACATCACCGGAGGCACACATCAACCAAATAACTGCTGCAGCATACGGGCGCCTGGCAAACCTGAGAATAGCGTTCCGATACCTTAATAAGGAATCGTTCAAGACATTGTACACTGTGTACGTTAGGCCCATAGTGGAGTATGCAGCACCAGTCTGGAACCCACACCTGGTCAAGCACGTCAAGAAGTTAGAGAAAGTACAAAGGTTTGCAACAAGGCTAGTCCCAGAGCTCAGGGAAATGTCGTACGAGAAAAGGTTGAGGGAGATCGGACTGACGACACTGGAGGACAGAAGGGTCAGGGGAGACATGATAACGACATACAAGATACTGCAGGGAATAGACAAGGTGGACAGAGATAGGATGTTCCAGAGAGGGGACACAGAAACAAGGGGTCACAACTGGAAGCTGAAGACTCAGACGAGTCACAGGGACGTTAGGAAGTATTTCTTCAGTCATAGAGTTGTCAGGAAGTGGAATAGCCTAGCAAGTGAAGTAGTGGAGGCAGGAACCATACAGTTTTAAGAAGAGGTATGATACAGCTCAGGAAGCAGAGAGAGGACCTAGTAGCGATCAGTGAAGAGGCGGGGCCAGGAGCCGAGTCTTGACCCCTGCAACCACAATTAGGTGAGTACACACATTACAGCTTTATTCAACCAACTTTTTTTTTTTCAAACCAAACCAATAGTGAATGTAAAGCTAATAGCTTTATATCAGAATTTTTATAAATCCACCTTGCTGTGAGGGGAGATACACAGCGAGAGGTGTCTCTCTCTCTCTCTCTCAGTAAATATATTCACTGTATACCTTAATCCCTATTTTAGGTATTAAAATATTCTTATCTGGTGGTGAACAGGTGACAAGTAGTCTTAAAGATCCTCTTGTAGACCACAGGCTTAAAACCCCATTAACCTACCACAACATACTGCTAAACAATATTAGTCTATTTATTCTCATCTGGCTTTAAACAGAGAACTGCTCCAGCGTTACCCTTCTTTTAAAGCAACTGTGTGCTGGCTTTGCATTTCGACAGTACTTTAGTTTTCATCCATGACTCTGTCCAAATTTGAATATCACAGTATTATTCTATTTTATTACACTTGCAACTATTTCCTTTATTCTATTCCCTCTTTACTCATAGCAATTTCTGATATAGGTTTGCAACGGGAATATGTATAGAGTTTTAAATTCTATTATACAGATTGTGAAAGAGTTATCATGTTAGATGCTAAAGCTATGTACTCCAGCCCTGACCATCACTCTGAAATGTACTCTAGCCCTGACCTCAGTCACGTGCAGTTAGGGGAAAAAAGTTCCTCTACTCTCTTCTGGGCAGAAATACCTGGCAACTCAGACATACACAATACACAAATAACCCGCACATAGAAGAGAGGAGCTTACGACGACATTTCGGTCCGACTTGGACCATTTACAGTCACACTCAGACATAGTAAACAGAAATAATAACTATGAATAAATTAGCACAGCTTGTAACGACGATGATGATTGGTTGACAAAATTCATTGGCTTTACTTTGTGTATAAAAGTACGATTTATAAGTATATTTATGAATACAAGTATGATGTACCAGTATTATAAAACAAAAATTATTTGCAAAGGTGACCGAATATATTGTAAAAGAAGTGTAATGATTGATAATAAGTCAATAATTATCCATAAGTCATATCTACTCACACGAAGCAATTTTGATAGACGAGCCAGGTGATTTATATATATATATATATATAATAATATATATATATAATATAAAATATATAAAATATATAAAAATAAATATATAATATATATATAATATATATATATATATATATATATATATAATATATATATATATTACACATACATATTTAGATATACAGGCAGTACTGACAATTTTGTCAGTCACTCGTTATTACAAGCTGCAATAATTCATGAACACTTGTTTACTGCGTCTGAGTTGCCTGATATTTCTGCTCAGGAGAAAGAGTAGAGGAACTTTTTTCCGCATCTGTACATAAAGTGTTCAATTTAAAATCAATATACACCGGGAGTAGGGGGGGATAAATTTGAAAATGTTCACATCTGTTGACTTTAATTTGAGAGAGAGACAGAGCTCGAGTACATTTGGACTCGAGTACAGAGCGTTGCCGTCAAACATAGACTATTTTTTTTTTAATCACAATTTGCATAGCAGAATATTATTCACATGTACATTAATTATGCAAAATCAACTGAGTGAAATTTACCAGTTAAACAATTTACGTTTTGAAATAAAATCTGAGTTCTCAATTTTCTCTCTGTAGAAATATACAAATTCCAAGTATGTAAAATACCGCAGTGCAAACAGGAAATAAAACTGGAGCGCTTTCATGTGCTGACGCACACATCTTCAAAGGAATAGAAAGAAAAAGCAAAAGAATCATATTTTATTTTCTATTATCCCTGTGCCCCTCAAGGAAGGTTCCTTGACGCTGGTGAAGGGCTCTTGATCTAGGGATTTGGATCTGAGCTCCAGTTCCCCGAATTAAGCATGAATACCTTCCACATCCCCCAAACAGGCGATGTATAATCCTACGGGTTTAGCGATTCCCCCTTGATTATTTATATATATATAATATATATATATATATATATATATATATATATATATATATAAATATATATATATATATTTTATAAAATATATAATATCTTTTTCCCCCGTAACCATGCGTGTCGTATGAGGCGACTAAAAAAGCCGGGAGCAATGGGCTGTAACCCCTTCTCCTGTATACAATTACTAAAAAAAGAGAAGAAAAAAACTTTATAAAACTGGGTTGCTTAAAATGTGCGTGGATGTAGTGCGGATGACAAGAAACAGATGATTGCTGATGTTATGGGAAAAGAAAAGAAGTTGGATGTCCTGGCCCAAGCGAAACAAAAACTGAAGGGGGTAGGAGAGTTTCAGTGGGGGGAAATAAATGGGATTAAATCTGGAGTATCGAGAGAGTTAGAGCAAAGGAAGGGGTAGCAGTAATGTTATAAAGATCAGTTATGGGAAAAGAAAAGAGAATATGAATGTGTAAATTCAAAAATTATGTGGATTAAAGTAAAGGTTGGATGCGAGAAGTGGGTCATAATAAGCGTGTATGCACCTGGAAAGAGAGGAATGCAGAGGAGAGAGAGAGATTTTGGGAGATGTTTAAAATGAATGTATAGGAGCCTTTGAACCAAGTGAGAGAGTAATTGTGGTAGGGGACTTGAATCTAAAGTAGAGAAACTTTTAGAGAGGGGGTGGTAGGTAAGTTTGGGGGGCCAGGTGTAAATGATAATGGGAGCCCTTTTATTGAACTTTGTATAGAAAGGGGTTTAGTTATAGGTAATACAAAATTTTAAGAAAAAGAGGATAAATAAGTATACACGATATGATGTAGGGCGAAATGACAGTAGTTTTTTTGGATTTATGTATTGGTAGAAAAAAAGACTGTTGAGTAGACTTCAGGGTGTACATGTTTATAGAGGGGCCACAGATATTCAGATCACTTTCTAGTTGTAGCTACACTGAGAGTAAAAGGTAGATGGGATACAAGGGGAATAGAAGCATCAGGGAAGAGAGAGGTGAAGGTTTATAAACTAAAAGAGGAGGCAGTTAGGGGTAAGATATAAACAGCTATTGGAGGATAGATGGACTAATGAGAGCATAGGCAATGGGGTTTGAAGAGGTATGGGGTAGTTTAAAAAATGTAGTGTTAGAGTGTTCAGCAGAAGTTTGTGGTTACAGGAAAGTGGGTGCAGGAGGGAAGAGGAGGCGATTGGTGGAATGATGATGTAAAGAGAGTAGTAAGGGAGAAAAAGTTAGCATATGAGAAGTTTTTACAAAGTAGAAGTGATGCAAGGAGGGAAGAGTAATGGAGAAAAAGAGAGAAGTTAAGAGAGTGGTAAAGCAATGAAAAAGAGGCAAATGAGAGAGGGGTGGATGTTTTCAAAAAATTTTTGTTGAAAATAAAAAAAGTTTGGAGTGAGTTAAAAAAGAAGAAAGCCAAAGGAAAAAAGGGTTTTGTCAGTTAAAAAATAGGAGAGGAGATTTATTAATGGAGAGTTAGAGGTATTGGAAGATGGAGGAAATTTTGAGGAATTGTTAAATGTTGTAGAAGGGAAGCTGTGTTTCGTGATAGGGCAAGGGGGAATAACCTTTGGAGGAAAAAAGCCATTGTGAGTGTGGGGGAAGTTCGTGAGGCAGTAGTAAAAATAAAGGGGGTTTAAGGCAGCCGGGATTGAGGGGATAAAATAGAAAGAAAAAAAGAGTGGGATATATTTTTTGGAGTGGTTGGGTGAAATTATTTAAAAAAGTAGGAAGAGGGAAGGTACCTGGGGATTGGCAAGAGCACATGTTCCTTTGTAAAAAGGCAAAGGGGAAAAAAGAGAGTGCAAAAATTATAGGGGGATAAGTCTGTTTAGTGTACCTGGTAAAAGGGATGGAGGTTATAATTTAAAGAATTAAGGTAAGACGGAGAATAGGATACAGATGACAAGGAGGGTTTTGGGAAAGGGAGGGGGTGTGTGGGACCAGGGTTTACAGTGAAAAAAAATAAGTGAACATATTTAGAAAGGTAAAGAGGTCTTTGGGCATTTTGGATTTGGAAAAGGGGGTATACAGGGGGATAGGGGGGCAATGTGGGAGATGTTGCAAATGTATGGGGTAGGGTAGGTTACTGAAAACATGAAGATTTTTTTTCGAGGGTAGTGAGGGTCAAGTTAGAGTTTTTGTAGGAAAAAGGGAAATTTTTCCCATAAAAGTAGGCTTTGACAAGGGGTTGGGGGATGTCACCCTGGTTGTTTAATATATTTTAGATGGGGTGTAAGAGAAGTAAAAGCGAGGGTCTTTGCAAGAGGGGTGGAGTTAAAAAAAAAGAACAACACCAAAATGGGGGTTGTCACAGCTGCTCTTTGCTGTGACATGTGCTCTTTTGGGATTCTGAAGAGAAGTTCAAGATTGGTGGGTGAAATTTGGAGGGTGGCAAAGAGAAAATTAAAGGGGAAAACAGGAAAGGTAAGGTTTTAGGATAACAAAAGATTAGGGGATGAAAAATTAATATCAGATTTGGGGGGAGAAGGGATGGGGGGGTGAACGTATCAATATTTGGGAGTGGGCGTGTAGCGGTGGGTTATAAAGAGAGGTGAAACAAAGAATTGATGAGGGAAAAAATGAGTGGGCACTTTGGGTCTGTGGAGACAAAGAACTTGTCCTTGGAGGCAAAGAGGGAATGTATGAGAGTAAGTTTTACCAACGCTCTTATATGGGTGTGAAGCGTGGGTGATGAATTTGCAGCGAGGAGAAGGCTGGAGGCAGTGGAGATGTCATGTCTGAGGGCAATGTGTGGTGTGAATATAATGCAGAGAATTCGTAGTTTGGAAGTTAGGAGGAGGTGCGGGATTACCAAAACTGTTGTCCAGAGGGCTGAGGAAGGTTGTTGAGGTGGTTCGGACATGTAGAGAGAATGGAGCGAAACAGAATGACTCAAGAGTGTATCAGTCTGTAGTGGAAGGAAGGCGGGGTAGGGGTCGGCCTAGAAGGTTGGAGGGAGGGGGTAAAGGAGGTTTGTGTGCGAAGGGCTTGGACTTCCAGCAGGCATGCGTGAGCGTGTTTGATAGAGTGAATGGAGACAAATGGTTTTTAATACTTGACGTGCTGTTGGAGTGTGAGCAAAGTAACATTTATGAAGGGATTCAGGGAAACCGGCAGGCCGGACTTG
>NC_069426.1:34391662-34489162 GCF_026875155.1 Cherax quadricarinatus
TGTGGAGCAATGTCCCAGGACCGAAATGGTCCCCCCCCCCGCCGTCTCCCCAAAAAAGGTGTCTTAGTGTTTGTGTTCTTGTAAACACAAACACTAAGACACCTGCAACACCGACTGCATCAGAGCCGAGGCGCATATACGTAGGTAGGAATATAAAAGAAGTGAAGACTTGGAGTGTCGGTGATAGGTGTGGCCTTAAAATATAAAGAATCTTATAAAACGAGGCGTAACGGTTGATGTTTGCAGATGATACAGTGTTATCTTGGCATTTAGAAGAGAATGTTCAATCAAGGAGACTGAATGCACGGGAAATGTATCATAGTACACTGTATAGTGTTAATATTATACTGAAGTCAAGACATTAATTCTGATTAATTGAATCTTAAAAAGACGTGAAACCATAAATTCTTGAAGGGGAAAGAAATTCGAATGCTGGTGGTGTGTGGAATATATTTTAGAGAGGATGTTAAAATTGTTTGCTCTCTCATAGAATAATAAATAAAGTTCAGAGGGTTGTATTGAACTTGAGTAGATGAAATAAGGTGAGAGTAAGACACATGTGCAACATCTGGGTATCTTTATTGTAGACGTTTCGCCATCCAGTGGCTTTATCAATACAAATTCCAGGACATAACTTGAAGACAGTAGAACTATGTACAGAAGATGAGGTAATCAGTCCCTCAACCTAGGAGTAGGTGTGAACAGCACCATAGTCGGAGATTCTCCACGACTATGGTGCTGTTCGCACCTACTCCTAGGTTGAGGGACTGATTACCTCATCTTCTGTACATAGTTCTACTGTCTTCAAGTTATGTCCTGGAATTTGTATTGATAAAGCCACTGGATGGCGAAACGTCTACAATAAAGATACCCAGATGTTGCACATGTGTCTTACTCTCATCTTGTCGGTATTATATACCATTCGTACACAACATGAAATAAGGTACAGTGGTCATCTGAAGGACTGGAAGGAGTGTGTGAAGGAGGTAATGAGATGCAGAGACATGACCTTCAAGCAAGCATAAGCGAACTCGTTGAAATGAAGCTGAAAGGAATGATTGGGTTTTGGGATTTGGCGTGCTGTTGGAGTGCAAGCAAAATCAAAACTATGAAAGAATTCAGGGAAATCCTAAGCTCTAAATGTTAAACGAAATATACTTGCGCTCTTTTCAGCGTTAGAAAGCTGCTAAAGAATTCTGTAACTTGTCATTAGACCATGATATATGTCCCCTGCTAGAGAGAGAGCTAAGGAGCAAGTGATGGTAAATGTGTTTTCTTCTTTGGGTGACCCAGCCTTGGTTGGAGAATGGTGATCCTCTTAAGTTTTCCTTACCAGTCTATGTATTCTCATTCAGCACCAGAGTTTTCCTTACTAACCTCTGTCTTCCAGACAGCACCACTCACCCTCTTCTCTGAAAACTAGTGCTCAATTATTTAGCCTTTTTCCATGTCTTGGCTCTATTTTCACAATTAACTGAGAATTATCTTTAAGAGAAAGTACAGGTGCAGAGCAAACGCTTATTGTGACAGTTTCGCTCTGTCTAGAGCTTTATCATTGCCTTAGAAAGATTATTTTCTACAGGTACGTAATACAGCTTACATAGCCATAACTGGCATCAGTGACATACTATATAGAAAGCCACTGGTTATGCAAAACATTTTGGGCAACGTATGTCAATTTTGTCCCCAGGATGCGACCCACACCAGTCGGTTAACACCCAGGTACCTTCTTACTGCTAGGTGAACAGGGACAGCAGGTGTCTTAACGAAAAACGCCCAGTGTTTCCACCCGTACCGGGGGTAGATCCACGGACCTCAAATGTGAGAGGCGAGTCCGCTACCAACCAGAGAGAGAGGAGAGAGAGAGAGAGAGAGAGAGAGACTGGTGCAATAAATGCTGGGTCTGCACCTATGTTTTTTCTTCATTAATGTCAGCAGTACGCCTTTACATCCCGAGAGTTCTCGTACCATCCTTCTTACGTGGTTCCCAGTTCTCGCAGTCTATATCGGCGGCAGCTCCCCAGTACCCATCACACTCCTGGCCAGATCGCTGCATTCACCTAGTCAGCTCACCCCTAGTCAGTTCACCCCCAGTCAGCTCGATCCAACACGACTGACGATCTACTGTGCCATTTATCACGGAACTCTGTGATAACCTTTCATAAGAGGATGACTGATGCGTCCCCCTTCGAGTTTCCACTGTTGCCTCACCCAGGCAAAATGTCAGGGTTCCAGGCACCGACCCTGCCGCTACCAACACCACGCTGGGGTTCCAAGTGCCACCCCTGCCAGCATCAAGTTGGGTCCCCAAGCACTGCCCCTGCCACCACCACGCTGGGGGCCCCTAAGCACCGTCCCTTCTATCCCCGGGCACAATGTAGTAAATATCCTTGGTGAGTGGGAGTTAGGAGGACGTGTGAGGTAATAAGGAGAGCAGCCAGAGGGTGGGCGGGACCCTGTCTCTTGACGCACCTAGTGGGTGGGCGGGCTTCCCTACTCGTGATGCACGTAGGGAAGGGGTGGAGAGGGTGGTTTCCTGTCTCCCGATGCTCCTCTGCCCTAAGTGAATATCCTCAAGAAGACCCCACCAGTTTTTCCACCAGGCTAACACAGGGTAAGGTTGAAGTGGGCTTCTTGCCTTACTGTACTTTTTATAAACTGGCGAGAGTTACAAGGCTGTATTAAACTGCCAATAACGTTGATATGTATGTATGTGCTCTGTTGCTCTATCATGCTTCATCACACGGGATGGATTTCGTACGAAGTAATGAAATCTGTCAGCTTGGAAGAGCTGGAGTTACTATTATTTGGGAACTGGAAGCGAGCAGAAGGGTAAGGAGGGTAGAAGAGTGTGTATTATACATGTGTTGTTTTATGAGATAGTTACCCAGCTTCTCAGACTCCATGAGTAACGTGTGATGGAAGAGGAGTGTGGACTTGCCCAGCATCTTCATCTCCTTGAGATGTTATTCATCTTTACTACCGTTACCGCCTGATGCATTACATGCAATTACAGTCACCTGACCTAACTACACCTATTCGTCGTTACCGAGTTAGTTTTTCTTCACTACTGTTGTCGTATAAGTGTGTTGTGGTATGTGTTGCAGTACGAGTGTGTTGTGATACGAGTGTGTTGCGGTACGAGTGTGTTGCGGTACGAGTGTGTTGCGGTACGAGCGTGTTGCGGTACGAGCGTGTTGTGGTACGAGTGTGTTGTAGTACGAGTGTGTTGCGGTACGAGTGTGTTGCGGTACGAGTGTGTTGCGTGCACATGCTTTACGTCAGGCTTGAGTATAGACAATATTATTTATATCAAGTTGAAATAACTTCCCAGGTTCATATCTGAAAAATATTTTGCTTTAGAAGGGGATTAATTACAACCTCCAACCAGCGCCAGTCATAACATCCTAACCAATTACTGATATCAAGATTCTTGACCAGTTATTAATATAAAGATTCTTGGCCAGTTACTAACAAAGATTCTTGGCCAGTTACTAACAAAGATTACTGACCAGTTACTAACATAAAGATTACTGACCAGTTACTAACATCAAGATTACTGACCAGTTACTAACATCAAGATTACTGACCAGTTACTAACATCAGAAATACTGACCAGTTACTAACATCGGATTTACTGACCAGTTACTAACATCAGAAATACTGACCAGTTACTAAAAACAGAATACTGACCAGTTACTAACATCAGAAATACTGACCAGTTACTAACATCAGAAATACTGACCAGTTACTAACATCAGAAATACTGACCAGTTACTAACATCAGAAATACTGACCAGTTAACTAACACAGAAATACGGGACCATTACAACATCAAAAATACTGCCATTACTAACATCAGAAATACTGACCAGTTACTAACATCAGAAATACTGACCAGTTACTAACATCAGAAATACTGACCATTTCAAACATCAAAATACGACCAGTTACAAAAACATCAAAATACGGGACCATTACTAAACATCAGAATTACTGACCAGTTACTAACATCAGAATTACTGACCAGTTACTAACATCAGAATTACTGACCAGTTACTAACATCAGAATTACTGACCAGTTACTAACATCAGAATTACTGACCATTACAACATCAGAATTACTGACCAGTACTAACATCAAAATTACTGACCAGTTACTAACATCAGAATTACTGACCAGTTACTAACATCAGAATTACTGACCAGTTACTAACATCAGAATTACTGACCAGTTACTAACATCAGAATTACTGACCAGTTACTAACATCAGAAATACTGACCAGTTACTAACATCAGAAATACTGACCAGTTACTAACATCAGAAATACTGACCAGTTACTAACATCAGAAATACTGACCAGTTACTAACATCAGAAATACTGACCAGTTCCCTAACACAGAAAAAACTGACCAGTTACTAACATCAAAAAATACTGACCATTTTACTAACATCAGAAATACTGACCATTTTACTAACATCAGAAATACTGACCAGTTACTAACATCAGAAATACTGACCAGTTACTAACATCAGAAATACTGACCAGTTACTAACATCAGAAATACTGACCAGTTACTAACATCAGATTTACTGACCAGTTACTAACATCAGAAATACTGACCAGTTACTAACATCAGAAATACTGACCATTACTAACACAGAAATACGACCAGTTACTAACATCAGAAATACTGACCAGTTACTAACATCAGAAATACTGACCAGTTACTAACATCAGAAATACTGACCAGTTACTAACATCAGAAATACTGACCAGTCACTTTAAGATTAGAACTTAAGCTGGAAATCTCATTTTTCCAGAACTTTTGCCTCTGAGGAGTATTTGTAATGGAGATACATTGAGGATCAAGACCTCAGCAGAACCAGCCATTAGAAACGCTTTCAGGTATTGCCTGAAAAACTTTTTGGTTTAATCCGGACGATTAATGAAAAAACTTTTCCTCAATGAATTCATGATTTTGTTTACGAAGAATGTCTTTAATGGCCGTCCACTGACTTAATACAACCAATATACTGATGTTACTTCGAAAATCAGGGGGATATAGTTTGGGGGAAAGAGAGAAAAGAGAGAAAAAAGAGAGAGAGAGAAAAAAAGAGAAAAAAGAAAAAAAAGAGAGAGAGAGAGAGAGAGAGAGAGAGAGAGAGAAGAGAGAGAAGAGAAAATTTTAGTTTCTCTGGCAGAGTCAGTTTGTTTGTGTGTGAGAGACAACTTTAATTAGTATATAAAGTTAGCCAACCGTAAGGACGCTTCCTACAGATCTAATTACTGAAGTTTTAATCTTCTCTTATTCTAGTAAACATTTTTACTGTTATTCATTTAAAATTTATTTTTATAAGCGGCGAGTTAGTGAAGGGACACCGTAGAGGTTAGAACTATCTTCCCTTCATGAGAATGAAAAACAGAAGCCTGGTAAACGTGTTGCACTCTGGCAGGAACGTCTGTACTTTTTTTTATTTTTTTTTTTTTTACATCAAGGACATTTAAACAAGCTGAGCAATGTTATGTTTCCAAAGTATCTTTGTTAATAGTTCTTAATTATCTAATATTTCCGGCCCAGTTGCCATGGTAATAATGGTCTGCAACTATTCCCCCATAGTAATAGTTGTTGAAAGTCACTGAAATGCTTAGATCACTGTTGCCTTCCCTTCTTTTCCCGGGATTTAATAAAAAAAAAGGGAGTTTTTAAATTGGACGGCTCCGAATGTTCGTGGAAATAATATACTTAGTTAAAAGCTATTATCAGTCCGTTGAAAAAAAAAGGGTTTTTGGAAATGGGAAGTATGGTATTTAGACTTTGAATGGGGATATTGTGGTACAGTGTCTTAGCACTGGATCATTATGTGTCCTTCAAGAAGAACAACTACTGGGTGAGTAATGGTTAATACGTTTTCTTCTTTAAGTCACCCTCCCTAGGGCGAAAATGTCTTTTGCATCCTTAATAACCACCAAGTATGAGAAACTTGAAGAGCTTCATAATATATATATATATATATATATATATATATATATATATAATATAATATATATATAATAATTAGTTTCCTGATAATGTGAGAAATCACGAAAGTACTTGGAATTTCATTATTTTCTCACAATTGTTTTGCATATCATTATATCACCTATTTATTGTGATCTTAATGCACACTATAAGCACAGTGAAGCAGTAATGTCCAAAGCGCCTTCCTTATATCTCGCATTTTGTCTGCAAATGTGGAGAAAACTGCTTGAATATACTGCTATACAGCTAAGTGGGTTGACATTATTAAGACCAAAAGACAATTGTTGTTAGAGGCGAATATATCTAATTTTCACCCCAACTAATTCCAGAGAGCTAATTGGGAGGGTAAGTTTAGTTGCAACGGTGGCCAAAAAAGGTCTAAAAATAGTGGGGGATTGTGAGGTCTATAAGTAAGGCCGGGGGGGGGGAAGGGAACACAGCCACGCCGACAAACGCACACCACGTACATACAGGAATTCATATATACTCACAAACGGGGCCAAGAGCTGAGAGTTGACTCCCCCGTAAACACAACTCGTTGAGCAAATCACACAGCCACACCACACAGGATAGAGAGCTAGCAACCGCTACACACACATGTTTATCCTCTCACTTTTATATCAAAAGGTATAAGGTATATATACGTACATAAGTAATTAAATAAGTTTAACATCATTATTCTCTCATTTGCATCATACACCGCCCTCTCCAGCAGTTTAGAAAGAAGAGTGACTAAAAGCCAGGCATAATATATACTCACACGATGCAAATCGTGAAGGCTTGTTATCTCTCTTCCTTTGATACCTTAACACGGTAAAGTTCCTGCCTGCTAAGTAACCGTACACGGGGTGAATAACCACGTTATCATATTTTGCATACACGGGGAAACTCGTGTATAAAACTCAGACACTGGGAATATATTAACTTACCAAGCCTGGCTAGCATCGCGTTACATACTCTCAGTGGAGCATTTTCCTGCCTGGATATCTTCCCCCCGTGAAGTGTTTTGTTTCGGAAAGTTCTTTCGTCTTAATGAATCGGGAATTATTCGTATCATCCCCAAGGTTAGTCTCGACTCCTGAATGTTTCTGGTGATGCTTCCTTCTCTAAATACACTGATAAATGATCTAATTCTGAAAACACCCCATTGATGTCTCACCCACTCCCAGGTTGTCTCACCCACCTCCTGACTGTCTCACCCACCCCCTAGCTGTCTCACTTACCCCCTGGCTGTCTCATCCAGAATAACTTCATGCGTTCTCCCCTATTTTTTTCATCTTATTTCTGACCTAATGAATTTCATTACAAGCAAAAAAAAATAAATTCTCTCATTTCTCACTTTTCATTTCCACTCTGTGGATTACTTTTCATTTCCACTCTGTGGATTACTTTTCATTTCCACTCCGTGGATTACTTTTCATTTCCACTCCGTGGATTACTTTTCATTTCCACTCCGTGGATTACTTTTCATTTCCACTCCGTGGATTACTTTTCATTTCCACTCCGTGGATTACTTTTCATTTCCACTCCGTGGATTACTTTTCATTTCCACTCCGTGGATTACTTTTCATTTCATCTCCGTGGATTACTTTTCATTTCATCTCCGTGGATTACTTTTCATTTCATCTCCGTGGATTACTTTTCATTTCATCTCCGTGGATTACTTTTCATTTCCACTCCGTGGATTACTTTTCATTTCCACTCCGTGGATTACTTTTGAACCTCATTTCGTACTTATTAGTTCTCGTAACTCATCAATTTTAGCCCAGAGAGTTTTGTAAATTATTTCTCGGGTTTCTGTTTTCCACATGTCTGTCAGACGTTATTATGCTGTTTATACAGTATATATGTATGTGTGTATGTGTGCTTCAGCTAATTGTGACAAGGTATCGACTTTCAGCTCTCAGCCTCTCCTTTTAAACTGTCTGTAGCCAGGATCACTCCCTCCTAGCTGCTAGTACCCCCAGAATTATTATTATTAAACGTATGCATGTGAAAGGTAACAGAATTACGTAGCCTCTGTCATGTAGCGCGGTAGTTGTAAATTCTTGCGCCCCCCAACCCGGTTCGATTTCCTACCTTCCATGAAGCGTGGTAACTGTTCATTAGAGTTTTCGGTTACAGTGTAACACTGTGGCTTTGTTGTGAGAACACGAGGTAGTGTCTGTCTGTGTGTGTGTCAAGGTTTATCCTGTCATCTCGACGTTTTAGATGGCAAATTAATAGGACAGTAGCTGAGACTGTAGCTAAGACAGAAGCAGGGCCAGTAGCTGAGACCGTACCTAAGACAGTAGCTAGGACAGTAGCTGAGACTGTAGCTAAGACAGAAGCAGGGCCAGTAGCTGAGACCGTACCTAAGACAGTAGCTAGGACAGTAGCTGAGACTGTAGCTAAGACAGAAGCTGGGCCAGTAGCTGAGACCGTACCTAAGACAGTAGCTAGGACAGTAGCTGAGACTGTAGCTAAGACAGAAGCTGGGCCAGTAGCTGAGACCGTACCTAAGACAGTAGCTAGGACAGTAGCTGAGACCGTACCTAAGACAGTAGCTAGGACAGTAGGTGAGACCGTACCTAAGACAGTAGCTAGGACAGTAGCTGAGACCGTACCTAAGACAGTAGCTAGGACAGTAGCTGAGACCGTACCTAAGACAGTAGCTAGGACAGTAGCTGAGACTGTAGCTAAGACAGAAGCTGGGCCAGTAGCTGAGACCGCACCTAAGACAGTAGCTAGGACAGTAGCTGAGACTGTAGCTAAGACAGAAGCTGGGCCAGTAGCTGAGACCGTACCTAAGACAGTAGCTAGGACAGTAGCTGAGACCTTACCTAAGACAGTAACTAGGACAGTAGCCGAGACCGTACCTAAGACAGTAGCTAGGACAGTAGCCGAGACCGTACCTAAGACAGTAGCTAGGACAGTAGCTGAGACCGTACCCAAGACAGTAACTAGGACAGTAGCCGAGACCGTACCTAAGACAGTAACTAGGACAGTAGCTGAGACCGTACCTAAGACAGTAGCTAGGACAGTAGCTGAGACTGTGGCTAAGACAGAAGCTGGGCCAGTAGCCGAGACCGTACCTAAGACAGTAGCTAGGACAGTAGCTGAGACCGTACTTAAGACAGTAGCTAGGACAGTAGCCGAGACCGTACCTAAGACAGTAGCTAGGACAGTAGCCGAGACCGTACCTAAGACAGTAGCTAGGACAGTAGCTGTAACAGGTCATTGCGAAAAATGCACACAGAAGACACTAATTACCTTCCCCATCTAATGACCCATCATCATTCAGTAACAATTATTGCCTTTAGCATCGTATAATCTCTCTCTCTTTCTCTCTCATATATATAATATACATATATCCCGTAATTTCTTCACCTCTGCTTATCCCTTTTTGTCTTTCTTATTCACCTCATTCACTCCTCTCTTATTTCTATATTTATGTTTATATCAATATTTTGTTATTCAAATTATCTCTCCCTTTTTCCCCCTCTCTTTCATCCTTCCTCCCCTCTTCCACTCTTCTCACTCATCCCTCCTTATTTATCACCCATTCCTCTTCCCTTATTTTCTTCATAAACTTCACTGGACATTTCAGTAGGGGAAACTAAGAAAATCCCTTTTTTTGTTTCCATATTTATTATCCATCCAAATTTTCAATTTTTTTTGTTTACAATACGAACTGTCATCGATCAGATTATCATGGCTGGTGTGCGGTAACCAGAGCAAGACAGGAGCTGTGATTCGACCCCCTGCAATCACAATTAGATGAGTACAGGAAGGGGCCAGTTTGCTGGCTCGCCTGCCATGGGTTTCAAACCTCACTCGTTTCGCGAATCGTTTGCGATCGTGTTATTACGATTTCGTGATATAGGCGAGTATAAATAGGAAGTGCGTCTGTCTGGCACTCAGCAGACGAAGGATCAAGCCTCCGCTACGTCTTAAGCTGAATGACCCACACGAGTTTAGCGTTTAACGTGAATTATTCATTTACGATTTTGTGAGCCATTCCAAAATTCTCAGAATGGTTTCGATAACTCAAAATTTCCGAATTTCAGCATTCGTTGAGGAACTGATTACCTCACCTTTTGTGTGTAGTTCTACACTCATATTATGTCCTAGTATTGTGTTGATAAAGCCACTGGTGGGCGAAACATCTACAATAAAGATGTTGTACTGTCGGTACTGTACACCAGACATGTACAATACGGGGATACTTTTCTGAGATCTCTCAGCGATCGTAACACGTCTAGTCACTTCCTTCACTAATGTTTTCCTTGCTTCTCCAGTCACCTGTTATCTTCTGTTGTGCGTCTTCCTTCCCCAGCTACTTCAGTCTTCTTGCGCTCTCTCTCACTTTTATCTCCAGTGTCTCTGGTTTCTCCGAATCATTCCTGTTTCCTGTTTCGTTTTTTTAACGTCTTTACGCCTTCCAAAATTCACCATCTCTCTCCTTTTGTCTCTTCTTATATGTCTACGTCTTTGAAACGTCTCCCCATCTAAACCTTTTAAAAACACCCCTGTCCCCCTTTTGTCTCTTATCTAATGCCTCTAAGCCTTTTAAAAAATCTTTCCGATCACCCCTCCCCGTCTCTCTCATGTCTCTCCACCTTCTGAAATCTCTCCTTGTTTCATCCTTCTCTCCTCCCGGTCCTTTACTAAGTCACCTGTCTGGCTGTGGCCAACTTGCTTCCCCCGCCCCACACACCATCTCCGTCCCTCACTATCAATTTCCTCTTTTATCCAACAGTTTTGAGATTTTTACCGAAGAGAAACACAGGCTTTTTTGCGTCAGGTGGAATGACGCAATTATTGCGCTAAGGTGCGCGGCGTATCTTGATGTACACACACGGAGAAAGGGCGTGTACGCGGGATACGCACGTAAGATGATATGTACGTATTAGAAAGATGCTGCGTGCATGTGGGAAGGGAGGATGATTCGCACATGAAGATGATACACACACAAGTGCGTACATGAAGCTGATATGCGCAGCGGGAGAAAACGTGCACAAAATATATTCGGACGGACACGTGTGTTCGTGTGGACACACGTTAACCGTGTCAGGTTGGAAATGCTGGTTCAACACCCAGGTTGGTAGGACATGCTGGTTCAACACCCAGGTTGGTAGGACACGCTGGTGGAATTAAGACATGTACTCAAGTTGGTAGGTAAGACACATAGGCGACAGTTAGGCGACATTATTCCGAAGCGTTTCGCCTACACAGTAGGCTTCTTCAGTCGAGTACAGAAAGTAGGCAGGAGCAGTAGTGATGTGAAGACGATGTAATCAGTCCATCACCCTTGAAGTCGTAGATTTGAGGTTGTCAGTCCCTCGGCCTGGAGAAGTTCAATTCCATAGTCTGGAACTATCTTACCTACCAATCTGTCGGTATTGTATACTATTTTGATATGTACTCAAGTCACGTTTCGCCCTCCCTTCCCCCCTCCCCCTCAGGGGCTTTTTCCAGTGTAGTGCATTTCTCTGTATGGGAGCGAAACGTCTGGTTAATGCCGTGAAACGTGTGCTGAGGTTCCGTCTTTGTACGAGCATTGCTACCGTTACTACCGTTTCTGCCGTTACTACCGTTGCTGCAACTATCTCCAGGATGGATACTGTTGGGAGTGAAGGCTGTCCCACTGTGCTTACAATATCTTCTGTTTATTGAGGTGAAAATAGGTGTGGACTCGCTGTTACAACTGCTCTCTCTCTCTCGGTAACTGTTATCGAACACCTGCTGGGAACTGTTAGAACACAGGTGTGGGAATGTACCCTCGTGGAGAGGGTACATTCCCACACCTGTACATAGTTTCGAGCCCACACGATGCTAAATTCGAACGTTTACACAGATGTAGAATTTATCCACAAGTTTCTCGTCTGGCCTCTGATGGTGCAGCTGCGACACACACACACACACACACACACACACACACACACACACACACACACACACACACACACACACACACACACACACACACCAGATCATAGGTATAGCATACCTGGAATACAGATATTGAAGACAGTTGAACATAAGCTGCTGACCTGAAGAACAGGTGTTGAACCGAAGAGCAGGTGTACAAATAAAACAGATAATGACCTGAAGTATAAGGAATTTACAAACAGGGAATAGGCGTTGTAACAAGAAAAAAGGTGGCAGCAGATCAGGTGAAGCAGGTGCCAAGAGTAGGTGGCATAGGTAGATCAGGCAGGTGAATTATTATAATAAGTGGAGGCGCTAAGCCCGTAGGATTATACAGCGCCTGTGGAGGGATGTGGAAAGTATTCAGGCTTAATTCGGGGAACTGGAGCACAAATCCAATTCCTTAGATCAAGAGCCCCTCACCAGCATCAAGGAACCTTCCTTGAGGGGCCAGGCAGGTGAAGCAGGTGCCAGTAGGTGGCACAGGCGAGGTAGGTAAGCAGGAGCTGAGTTGAGCCGTGTTAAGAATGACTGCTTCTCTCGCACATTGCTTCTCTCGCACATTATGGAAACAACTTTCACCCACCACACTTATCCTGATCCTTCTTACACCGGGATTTGCACCCCCAACCCCCTCTCCCCCCACCCTCACTTTCTCCTCCTCTTCCTCCTACCGAAAAAAAAGTTTACTTAATGACGGGTGTCAGAGAGTGTGTGTGTGTGTGTGTGTGTGTGTGTGTGTGTGTGTGTGTGTGTGTGTGTGTGTGTGTGTGTGTGTGTGTGACCACCACCTTTAATCTATCTGTCTCAGACTTACTATTTCTAGGAGTAGCTATTCATCAAACCTTTCCTAGTTTTCTATGCTTGCTTGAAGATTCCAGGCTCCACGCTGGCGCTGCGTACTCCAGCATTACTCACATGTAACCTGTGAACAATGTTCTTATAATTATAACCTTAACTCCCTACTGTCTTAAGTAAACTATGTATTGCATGTGTTACCAGTCTCGTAGTTTGTGTGTGTTCCACAACCCCTGTGTTTAGTAACACCCTTACAATTATATTCACTGCAACGCCTTGGGATTGGACGGTAATTATCTTGCTTCCAGGGTAAATTATTATTATAATCAAAAAGAAGCGCTAAGCCACAAGGGCTATACAGCTTCCAGGGTAAAGAGAGGTTAACTAATTCCTTGGATCAAGAGATCTAGAACAGCAACAAGACGTCACACTCCTTTGAAGCACACAGTGTCTAGCTCGAGGATGACTGTCTCTGTATGTCTGTCTCTGTCTACGCCTGTATGTGTCACTGTCTGCCTCTGTCAGTTTCTCTCTCTCTCTCTCTCTCTCTCTCTCTGAGCTCCGCTGAGTTTTTCCCTCAACGTTTTGGCGAGATGTTTGATGTCGCCACGAAATCTTTGTGACATTTCATTCATGTTCTGTAAACGTCTTTTCCATTTTTCTCGTCTTACAACTTCCGCTGGAAAACTTATTTTTCTCCAGGTGGCAGTAAACACCCGGAGTGTGTTGACAATTATGATACTCGACCTTGTTTTTGTCTTACGGTCTATGTATTAATTTACAGTGAAAGATACGGGAAGACGACAGAGAGAGAGAGAGAGAGAGAGAGAGAGAGAGAGAGAGAGAGAGAGAATGTATGTGAAGGTACTGGATAGGTTAAGAGAATAGTTTGAGTCAGGAAGATACAGCAGTTTATGTATTTGGAAAAGTATAGTGGTTATAACATCTTGTGAAAGTGACAATAAGAGCCAGATGCGAGTATGAGTGAAGTGCGAGAGGCAGGAAGGTTCAATGAAAAGAATTAAAGCAACCGGGATAGATGGAACCAAAACAGAGATAAACCATACCACGGGCGGGATTGAACCCGCGGTTCAATCCCGCCCGTGGTATGGTTTGTTTGCAATCTTGTCATTACGATTTCGTGAGTCAAAACAGAGATCTTACAAACATGTAGGGATATAGTATTGGAGTGGATGGTGAATTTACTCACTGTGTATGAAATATGGAAGGTACTCAGGGATTAGCAGAGGGCATGTAAGTTACTTTGTATAATGGAAAAGGGAACAAAAGTGAGATTTGTGAGGAAATAAGCCTGTTGAGTATTCATGGTAAAGATGTTACTGAAAGAATTAAGGGAGGACAGTAGGACTATACAAGAACAAAGAGGTTTTAGGATGGTAGGGGATGCGTAGACTAAGTGGACTGGTGGAAATAAATGATCAATATTTACATAATTTTGAGAAAGTTTTTGTATTTATGGATTCAGGAAAGGTATATGATATTGTGGATGGGAGATCAATATAGCAGATGTTGAAAATAAATGGAACAAGTTGTAGATTTTTTTCAAAGCAGAGGAGCTTTTTTTTATGACGATAGTGAGGCTTAGAATAAAGTATATAGGAAAGAGGGAGATTATTTTTTAGGAAAAGTAAACTTTAGACAGGGATGTGTGATGTAAACCATGATTGTTTATCGTATTTGTAGATGGACTTGAAAAACAGGTGACTGTTGGGGTTATGGGGAGAAGTGTGGGATTAAAAGATAACGAATTTGTTATCGCGTGGAAGCGATGATATGGCGATAACATTTTCTGGGAGATTCTAAAGAGAAGATGCAAAGGTTGGTGAAGGAATTTTGGAGGAAGAAAAGTTTATGACGACGTTTCGGTCTGTCTCGGACTATTCATAAGTCACTTGTAAATGGTCCAAGTCGGATCAAAACGTCGTCATAAGCTCCTCTCTACTATGTGTGGATTATTTGTGTATTCCAGTCACGGTATTGTGCCTTTTTGTTCTTTAATTTTGGAGGATGTGATAAATGGTTTAAACCTTCAACCTTAGCCAACCTGTGGACGGAGACATACTTCTATTAGTGGATGGTACCACTATGACCCCGCCTCCTCCTGCTTCGCCTCACCTGACTACAGTATGTAATTCATTTCTACGGCCCAGTACTGTACTTTTCACAAGATTGATGGACTGAACACATCGACTCCAGGCTGAAGGACTGATTACGTCAAACTCTTCCTCTCCTTACACCCTTCTGGTTTGTATTGGACTGATGAAGCCACTGTGGCGAAACGTTTCTTCAACAAAGATTCCCATATGTCACACAAGTGTCTCAATCTTCAATTTTGGAGAGTATGTAAAAAAAGGAAAATAACCATAAGAGCCAGCGAGGTGACGAGAGTAAAAAGAAAACCAAGACATTGAAAGACAGAATATCAGACTGGATGGAGGGAGTTTGGAGGAGGTAAATGTTTTCAGATATTTGGAGGTGGACTTGTCGGCGGATGAGTCTGTGAAAAGATGAAGTGAAACATAAAATTGACGAGGGGAAAAATGGGATAGTGATGCATTGAGGCATCTGTGGAGACAAAAAAAAAGTATCCATAAGGAAATAAGGGGTTTTAAATGTTGCGACGGGGAGGAAGAGGATGCTGGAGGCTGTTGAGATGTATTTAGGGGCAATTTGTAATGTGAATTTTTTTGTAGATAATTTTGGCAGAGGATGTGGTTCGGTTATTCAAAGAGGAGCGTGAGAAAAAGATGAGGAGAGTATCCCAGGAGTTCCAGGGATGGCGAGGGTTTTATGCAGGTGCATCCCAGCAAGGGAACGTGCTCAGGGGAGGAGCGTTTTTAATGCCAGCGTCTTTAGCCTGTAACAGTATGTTATCTAGGGATTCAACAAACCGTTAGCAAGCTGATCCTGAAGTGTGAAGTACAGTGCCTGCACCGAAGGCGGGTCTAGTCGAGGTCACTAAACAGTGATGTCAGACCTCCTCCAAACAATTTAATAAGTCCTTTTTCTGGGCTGTTTTGTGAAACTACTGAAGTAATTTTAATTCGCGAAAAACTGTAGTGCAAAGGAAAAAGAGAGGGATACAGATCATTTCCACTATGAAACTAGGGCACAAGTGCGAGCCTTCACCGTCTCAGAGAGTAATAAACAAAAGCAGAATATATTGTTTTTGCAGCTTGAGCACGATATCTCTTCTGATCAAGATCACAACACTACTAGAACTGTGCACTGCTTGCTTTATACACTGGCCTGCCTAGCTATGCAGACACTGACACTGCCTGCTTCTACTAGAGACTGGCTACTGCCGCCTATAAGACACTGGCACTTGCGGCTATACTAGACACTGCACTGCCGGCATACTAGACACTGCACTGCCTGCTTACTAACACTGGCACAGCTGCTATACTAGACAATGGGCACTGCCTGCTATCAAGACACGGCACTGCCTGGCTATACAAGCAACTGGCACTGCCATGGCTATACAGACCTGTGCAGCTTGCTAACTAGACATGCACTGCCTGGCTATACTAGACACGGCACTCCTGCATACTAGACACTGGCACTGCCTGGCTATACTAGACACTGGCACTGCTGGCTATAGCTAGACAACTGGCACTGCCTGGCTATACTAGACACTGCACTGCCTGCTATACTAGACACTGGCACTGCCTGGCTATACTAGACACTGGCACTGCCTGGCTATACTAGACACTGGCACTGCCTGGCTATACTAGACACTGGCACTGCCTGGCTATAACTAGACACTGGCACTGCCTGGCTATACTAGACACTGGCACTGCCTGGCTATACTAGACACTGGCACTGCCTGGCTATACTAGACACTGGCACTGCCTGACTATACTAGACACTGGCACTGCCTGGCTATACTAGACACTGGCACTGCCTGGCTATACTAGACACTGGCACTTCTGGCTACTAACACAGGAACTGCCTGGCTATACTAGACACTGCACTCATACTCTCCACAGTGAAACCTCTAAGCTTTACTAGCTACACTAACACCCCAACATACACACACACACACACACACACACACACACACACACGAGAGGTTAAGGGAAATCAACCTGACGACACTGGAGGACAGGAGAGATAGGGGGGACATGATAACGACATACAAAATACTGAGAGAGAATTGAACAAGGTGGACAAAGACAGGATGTTCCAGAGTTTGGACACAGTAACAAGGGGACACAGTTGGAAGTTGAAGACGCAGATGAATCACAGGGATGTTAGGAAGTATTTCTTCAGCCACAGAGTAGTCAGTAAGTGGAATAGTTTGGGAAGCGATGTAGTGGAGGCAGGATCCATACATAGCTTTAAGCAGAGGTATGATAAAGCTCACGGATCAGGGAGAGTGACCTAGTAGCGATCAGTGAAGAGGCGGGGCCAGGAGCTCGGACTCGACCCCCGCAACCTCAACTAGGCGAGTACACACACACACACACAACCTTGTAATAAACACACCCATCTCTTCCTACTATCACTTCTATTATTCATTACTCAAGGCAATATACAGCAAGTTTTACATGGAATTAATTGCTTCTCAGGATTACGAGAGTCCGGCCTCCTGGCAACGCACGTGAAAAAAAACACCTCGCCTGCTGTTGGAATTATTCATAAGGATTAATAGTATCTAGATTAGAGAAGCTACTAGCTAAATACGCAGGTACACGCAACTTATATTCAGGTATAAATATACGTCTCTATTTGCCATAATTTGTGCAGTTCTAGGAAAGGCATTTATGTTAATTTATGGAGTACAAAGGGATGTTAAACTGCGGCATTAAAATGCATTGATGCGTAGGGTGGAAAGACAACGGCGTAACTCCATTAGTGGTGTATTTTATAGTTCGTGTGTTGGAAAAAAAGATATTTAACCATGTTTCTCTCTACTGTGGGTGAAAAGCCACAAAAGTCCCCCCTTCCCCTCCGTGCTAAAAGTCACTGAATTAACATCGACACAAAAACTTGGCAGACTATGCTTTCTGTCTGCAGTAAAGCAACGTTTGAGATATTGAAAATAAAGATGATTTTAACCTGCTCAAAGAGACGGCAAGGTGGGCCAGGCTGGCCACAGTGCTCGGCGGCAGGGTGGCCCAAGCCTGGCCACAGTGCTGCGTGGCAGGGTGGCCCAAGCCTGGCCACAGTGCTGCGTGGCAGGGTGGCCCAAGCCTGGCCACAGTGCTGTGTGGCATCATCACTATAAAAGCAGGGAACACAGCCAGTGTGGAACAGGCGCCCAGGAGGCATGCTGCCCAATACACAGTCTGTAAATATTATACGAGTCTAGAGAACACTCCCCGCTAAGCTCCACCCAGAGGTCACACTGACTTTCTTTCTCCTCTCGTAGTTCAGTGTGAACCCGCCCAGCGGCATCCTGCCCATCACGCTGCTCAGCGAACTCCTGCAACGCGCTGCTCAGACGACTCCTGCATCGCTGCTCACCGACTCCTGCATCGCGCTGCTCACCGATCCTGCATCGCGCTGCTCACCGACTCCTGCATCGCGCTGCTCAGCCGACTCCTGCATCGCGCTGCTCACCGACTCCTGCATCGCGCTGCTCACGAACTCCTGCATCGCGCTGCTCACCGACTCCTGCATCGCGCTGCTCACCGACTCCTGCATCGCGCTGCTCACCGACTCCTGCATCGCGCTGCTCACCGACTCCTGCATCGCGCTGCTCACCGACTCCTGCATCGCGCTGCTCACCGACTCCTGCATCGCGCTGCTCACCGACTCCTGCATCGCGCTGCTCACCGACTCCTGCATCGCGCTGCTCACCGACTCCTGCATCGCGCTGCTCACCGACTCCTGTATCGCGCTGCTCACCGACTCCTGTCATCGCGCTGCTCACCGACTCCTGTCATCGCGCTGCTCACCGACTCCTGCATGACGCTGCTAACCGATCCTGCATCGCGCTGCTCACCGACCTCTGCAATCGCGCTAGCTCACCGACTCCTCATCGCGCTGCTCACCGACTCCTCATCGCGCTGCTCACACGACTCCTGCATCGCGCTGCTCACCGACTCCTCATCTGCGCTGCTCACCGACTCCTCTTCGCGCTGCTCACCGACACCTACGCGCATCACGCTCCTGCTCGCGCTGCTCACCGACTCCATCGCGCTGCTCACCGACTCCTCTCGCGCTGCTCTTCACGCCTGCACGCCTGCTCACCGACTCCTGCACGCGCTGCTCACCGACTCCGCAATCGCGCTTGCTCCACCGTACGTGCATCGCTCTGCTCACCGACCCCACGCGCTGCTCACACCCGCATCGCGCCTCACCGACTCCTGCACCATCACCGACCTCGCCTGCTCCCGACTCCTTGCATCGGCGCTGCTCACCGACTCTGCACGCGCTGCTCACCGACCTCCTGCATCGCTCTACCTCCTGCATCCGGCTGAATACGTAACCTCATCGTGCAACTCTGCACGTGACTCATGTTCTTCCTTACGAAGTATTTTAGTCTGCTTTCCTAATGTAATGTATTTGTTGTCTCGTTTCATTTAGTTGTCTTTCCCTCATCCTTCCTCAGTTCTCTCTTCCTCAGGGTGGACTGTTGCCTGTTGCACCGTGGCTCACCAAAACGTATGTTCTGACCCTGTCGATTTTTAGTCTCGCCCTGCCCTATTTGGCTATGTGTCCGTAATTTCTCCATCTCTTGTCTTGTTTATCACCTTTCGTCCACACACACACCACACAACAGAGAGACAAGGACTCCAGAAAACGGAGAGGGGGGCACACCACCAAGTGCTGACACAGTGCACACACCAAGAAGTAAAGCTCTGAGTACAGAACCTCAAAGGCAATGGGCCAGATAACACTCCCCAGTATTGAGAGAGACAGAGGCGCATTGTACCCAACAACATATTCAATTCATCTTCGAACAGGAGATTGCCTGAGCATGAGACAGCAAATGTTATCCATCTTGAAAAAAGGAACAGACATGAAGCACTAAACTACAGACCAGTGTCACTGACAGTATAGTATGCAAATCATGGAGAAGATTATCAGGAGAAGAGTGTGGAACACCTAAAAGGAATGATCTCATCAACAGCACCAACGGTTTCAGGACGGAATCCTGTGTCACAAACCTCTGAGTTCTATACAGGACACAGTAAGACAAGAGAGAGGAGGTGGATTGCATTTCTTGACTGCAAGAAGGTTTGACACAGTGCCACACAAGAGATGGTGCAAAACTGGAGGACGAAGCAGGATAACGAAGGTACAAATGATCAGGGAATACTTGTCAGGAAGACAGCACGAGTCATGTACGTGCAAGGTGTCAAGTGGGCACCTGTGACCACGGTCCCGCAGTGTCAGTCCTAGGACCAGTGCTGTTTCTGGTATTGTGAACGCATGACGGAAGGAATAGACTCTGAGGTGTCCTAGATTGCAGATACGTGAATTGATGAAAGAATTCACTCGATCGAAGTACAGCAAAATACAAAGGATCTGGACAGGCTGCAGACCTGGTCTCAGCAATTGCACCTGAGTCAATCCCACAATGTGCAAATCAAGAAGAGGGAAGGCAAAGAAGGCCAGACGGCGTACAGTCTAGTGGTCAGAGACTACACTCACTCAAGAAAAAGATCTTGGGTGAGTAATACACCAGGCTCACTCCTGAAAGCGCACATCACCAAATCACGTCTGCAGCATAGGGCCTAACAACCTCGAACAGCATTCCGACATCTTAATAAGAATCTTCAGACCCTGACACGGTATGTAGGTCCCAATTGAGTATGCGGCCCAGTTTGAACCCACACCTAGCCAGCAAGTGAAGAAACAGAGAAAGTGCAAAGTTATGCATCAAGACCTATCCCAAGCTAAAGGTAGTCCACAGAGAGTTAAGAAATCAACCTGAGACACTGAGACAAGAGATAGGGGACATGATAACACATACAAAATACTGAATGAATTCAAGGTGACAAAGACAGATGTCAGAGATTTGACACAGTAACAGGGACACAGTTGGAAGCTGAGACCAGATGAATCACAGGTGTTAGGAAGTATTCTCAGCCAAGAGTATCATAAGTAATAGTTTGGGAACGATGTTATGGAGCATGAATCCATACAAGCTTAAGCAGATAAAGCTCACGCTCAGGGAAGTGACCTAGTAGCGATCATGAAGACGGGCCAGGAGCCGGACCGAACCCCCGCAACCTCAACTATGGTGAGCAACTAGGAGCACACACACACACACACTCTGATATTTGAAAGGCAGACCAATACTGCTCTGTAGTGCACACGTCTATACTTCTATTCTTCTCCTGCAGACAACAGGTGATTAACGGGTAAGCCTCGTTCAACTCTGCGCGGTAGTGAATTTTCTTTTAAAGAATATTTAGTCACTTTACCTAATGAAATGTAATTGTTTATCTTCAAGATTTCCCTCAAACCAATCACCAAGTTCTCTGTCCCACTCGGCAGGACTGTTGCTAGTTGCAGCGATGGCCAACCTGAGGCAGTTCGCCACCCCTGTCCAAAACATTCAGGCCCTAAAAGGCCACAATACCTCGAATAAAGAAAATCTCTTTTGATCCGAGAAAAGAGGGGGAACTGCTAAAACCTTTTTTTCAAGAGCCTCCACCATCATCAACACCCTCCTTCATCCCACTCATGAAAGGACACAGGAACAAGTGTTAAAGACGGACGCAAAATCTATTTTTGGTCTGCGTTTCAGAGATTAATTCGAGGATTTACTTATTTGTGAAAAAGTAAAGCATTATATTGCTCTAGTACTTTATTTATAATTTGAGCTCTCGGGAATGTTGTTTGAGACTCGGATCTATACCATCGAGAGCTCGGATTCTTATTTTCAAACTTGAAACAGAAACGAAAGCAAAAGAACAGTGCCAGGCACTGTGCAGGCAAAAGTGCAGGCACATGGACATCATATTCAGAAGTTCACTCATCCCCTTGGAAGTGAAAAGGGTTTCATCCAAGGAACTGGGAAATGGGCCCTCCTCCCTTGGGCTACTAACTACCAATTACATGCCAAAAAACCAATGGTTTTGTCCTTTCCCTGGTCAGAAAATCTAAAAATACATTATTGATGAAAATAAGATAAGTTACCAAAAAAATAATTAAATACGTAACGGATAAATAGTATCGTCAACATTATTTACCACATTATTGATTAAACAAAACCGGAAGAACCTGCGTAATAAAGATCACAAATCCATTATCATACAGCATGTGTATCAAATTTTTATTTACCATGAACTTTAGTTTGGCACAAAATATACATAAAAATAAAGTAAAAAAACCCGTCCGAATTATTTTATTCTCGATCCAACTTTTTTTTTTAAAGTTTCGTCTACACGAGGGTCACCAACGCCGCAAGTAACCTACTATACCTACTAAGTTATAATATAAAACTCAAAATATATATTCTCAGCCTATATACATACAATATACACCGTTTAAGAAACATTAATCAAGAAGCAGTGATTAGAAACAAAAATTTGATTAATTTCAATACCGGTGATCAGTGAGATTTACATACAGAACAGAGGATTCCGGGAGAGGGATCGGCTGACTTAGAAGAATTAGTAGGTCAAATGTTAAAGTTAATGGTGAAAATAGTTAAATTTAAACCTACCTTGCACGACAGCACACCAGAAATGTTCAGAGCCTGGTCATAAAATGCAGGAAATTCGCATTATATTGCAACAAGACCTCTACTCTGATAATTGCTATATTATGCAGCCTTAATCAACTTGTCTGTGGTGCAGCAACGTTGCATACACCCCTTTATTAAATTCTAAAATGCAATAACGTTGTGTTATGGGTAAAGTTACATTGTCGCGACCATCCCCAGGAATTATATATATATATATATATATATATATATATATATATATATATATATATATTAATTTTTTATTTAAAATATAACCCACATCAAGGTATAAACACGACACAGAGAATCTCTTTGGCTTTATGTTTCAATCACATTACTGGAGGAGAAAAATTTCTATGGGCTGGAAAATAGCATTGAAGGGAAAATGAAGGAAAACACGAGGGGGGAACACGTCGTTATTGGAGGGGAAAAAACAGGTTAGAGTAGGGAAATACATTACCATCTTGAGAAGAGATGCAAGAGGAGGAAGATACACGACTGCTTCTCAGAAGGAAAGGAATGAGAAATATCCAGGTTATGTATTATTTCTAAGACATCACGTGTAGGTGGGTGATGTAGGTGGTAGGTGGGTGATGTAGGTGGTGAGATAAGAGGAAGTGGGAGATGTATGGAGAGGGGTGGCATGGGGGGGGGGCAGACAAACGGCTGGAAGAAGGCATTAATGAAAGTGCCTTCCGAGGGAGGGAGGGAAGGGAGGAGGAAGGGAGGAGGACAAGAAATGTAGGAAGGGAGGGAAGGGAACGCCCCTGAGGCACGTGAAAGATGGTACAGTTTATAGAGGAGAAGGGGAGGGGACGCGAGATAAGATGCAAGGCGAGAGGCTGATAAATAACGACCAATAAAAGAGAGAGAGAACCTACACGAAGAGGGACGGGGGTGGAGGTGCTACCGAGTGTGCAACTGAAGTTTGCTAAACGTTTTGCACTCTTGCAAGATTGCTGCTTTTTCTTTTTTTGAGTTTTCGTGAACATGTAAGATGACGGGTAAATCCTACAAACTCTTACATTCATCACACTGATTTTTCATACGTGTTTCGTAAAAAAAAAAAACTTGCTCCAGCAATATTTACTTTCCAATTTAGTAGGCCTAGTGTGAGGCCAGGCCGCGGGAGCGATGATAACAAGAATTACCTGGAGGAAACAGACGCGGCTGTAATAAGGTATCTCGTACACTACTGAAAACACGAGAAGAAAGGAGGCACGCGAGAGACGCAATAATACTGGAGGAAATGCATAGAGACAGGCCCGTGGCCTGGTAAGAAAAGCTCTTGCTTCACTCGCTGAGGGCCCGTGGTTCGATTCCTGGCAAGGGTGGAAACACTGGGCGTCTCCTTATATCTGTTGTCCCTGTTCACCCATCAGTAAAATGGTTATCTGGGTGTTAGTCGACTGGTGTGGGTCGCATCCTGGGACAAAATATACTTAATTTGTCCGAAATGCTCTGCATAACAAGCGGTTTTCTATATCGTAGTATGTCACTGATGTTAGCTAGGCCTATATACCTTCTACATGTACTTGTAGAAGTTATTATTAATGTGCTGGTGAACATTTAAAGATTGTGTGGGAACCATGCAAGACACGATTTAAAATGAGCGAGCTAGATAAGGGGAAAAAAATTGCACACAAGACGCCCATCACATCATCAGGGAGACATGATCGGACTTGCATGCACGAGAGGGTAGAAAATACAAGAACATCTCAATTGAGCCAAAGTGACGTCGGGAAAAGCACTCTTGCTGTGCAATTGAGTGGAATAATAGTGGCCAAAATAGGGATGTTAAATCCTTATATGGATTCAAAATATACCCCCATGATTTTATTTAGATTAGCGTAGGAAGCAAAATTTGATGAATTAAACACGTGTGCAACATTTGGGTATCTTTATTTGTAGACGTCTACAGATAAAGATACCCAGATTTTGCACGTGTCTAATTCATCTTGTCGGTATTGTATACCATTCATGAATAAAAAAAATTATAACTACCTTGAAGGTATACACTCGTTATGGTCACATAAAAAGTAAATGATAGCAAACCACGAGAGGCAAAACCAGGAGCTAGAGTTCAGCTAGAGAAAACTAAGGTAAAATATTACTGCAGAGGGTATACGAAGAAAAACCATGTGGTTTGGGGCAAGAGAGAGATACTGAGATAAGGTAGTGTGGTAAAGAGACAGGCAGAGAGAGATACATACATGTTCACCACAGACAGGGACAAACAAGGCTGTTGCGAGTGACACTGGAAGAGTCATAGATTCCGTGCACATAGCAAGGAGAGACACTTGGGCTTTGGAAAGCCCATCAAGAGAGATACATGGGTGTAAGGAATACTCAAGGTGAGACACACAGCTGCAGGGAACCCCTCAGGGAAAGACAGAGAGAGTGAGCAATACGCGAGTGTAGGGAACCTCTCATTATTGTACACATTAATCCAACCCTTAAGGAGAGATACACATGTGGGAACCCCCAAAAAAGAGCTTTATAAGAGACTAGAAATGATACGGAAGACAATACAGTATCGAGACAAGACCACGTCAGGGCGTCAAGGAAGATGATGTGACCCGAGAAAAATATCGGAGACAAAAGGATCCTTGCAACTGCGCCTCGTTGCGCTGCGCCTTGTTTGTTTGCGACACCAAATATATTTCATAGATTTTGTGTGTGTTCTTGTTTGCGAACTCTTGTTTGTGAGCTCTTCGTTGTATGCGAGCTCCTTCATTAGTAAGCTCTATGTAGTTTGTGAGCTTTTCTGTTGCTATTCACGTCTTATGAGCCCTTGTTGTGTGTTCAGTGAACTCCCTCTGTTGTATGTAAAATTCTTTTATATGCAGACTCCCTGTTACACGTGAGGCATCTGTTGTATATTCTCTCAGTTTTATGTAAACTTCCTCTCTCTCTCTCTCCTCTCTCTCTCCCTTCCCTCCCTCCCTCTCTCTCTCTCTCCCCCCTCCCTCTCTCTCAAGCTCTAATCAAGTTTCTGTGAAATGCTCTTTTCATGTATGTGAAGCATGTGTACTCTGTTTTATGTGACTTGCCTGTGAACTTTCTCTTGTCTAAACCCCCTCTCATATTTGTGACCGCCTTAATTCTCTGAACAACAGTCACATACAAACTTGTATAGGATGTCGTGGTATATAGTAATAATATAGTATGGTATAGTATATAGTGTTAGTATAATATATCGATCCTTCCTCCCAATGACATGATCTAATTTACATATTTTGTCGAGTTGTGGACTTGAATGTCACCGGTGCTGTTTGTTGTTGTTGTTGTTGTTGTTGTTGTTGTTGTTGTTGGGGGGTGTCTACCGCAAGTGCTTTGAAAAACTCCCTGGCTTTATTTCTTGTAAATTGCCCTGTAAAAGAGAAAGAATGAGGAGGAAGATGAGGATCAGGAGAAAGGAAAAAACAACAGAAGACGAGAACCAGGGAAGAGATAGAAAGATGAAGCTGCAGAAGAATTTTTTGTCGAAATATTGCTCTAGGTACCCCGGTAATATTCCTCAGTCGCCTGGAAGGTTACGATGATTCTCTCTCTCTCTCTCTCTCTCTCTCTCTCTCTCTCCTCTCTCTCTCTCTCTCTCTCTCGTAGGGTTATATTGCAAACTCTGGGAGGGGGGGAACTAATCGCATGTTTACGCAGTCATTTCTCACTTTATGCTTGTAAATAACACACTCAATCAGCCGTGTCTTGTACAGACATGCATGGATTCTCCAGCCTGAATATGTTATAAACGAGATCAGTGTAGCAATATGTATGATACCCAGGATGTGTCGGGTGGGTGTCTCTCTCTCTCTCTCTCTCTCTCTCTCTCTCTCTCTCTCTCTCTCTCTCTCTCTCTCTCTCTCTCTCTCCTTCGCGCTGCAGCGTCACACCCATGACGCAGGAACGACGTAACACTCAAACCGTAACAGCGAAAAATATAATGTGCTGTCACATGGTTAGGCAGTAATACAGTCACGCGCTAATTCACACCATAAGTTACACAATAACATACTCATAACATAACACTCACTCGAATAACACAGTAACACAATAACATTCACACAACACACAATAACACACAATTGCACACACAATAACACTCATAACACAATAATACTCACCTAATAACACACAATATTACACACAATAACACACTCACACACACGTATATGCAACAGGCCTATTGTTTAATCGACATATGCCTAGGGCAAAATGGTAACCAACTCTCACAATCACACACACAATAACAGAAAAGCACTGCGTCCTGCCCAACTAAACTGTATTGAAGGTTTTAATCCTAACAATAAAGCTGACGCTGATTTGTTTAATCCCAATACGTCAGAATTTTTATCCCTAAGTGGTATATTAAAATTGAATGTCCTTTCGACAGCCTCACTGGAGATAATCTCCAGAACTCTGGCTGTGTTCTGGCTGGCGACGCACCTCTCCTGTACTCTGGCTGTGTTCTGCCTGACGATACATCTCTCCTGTACTCTGGCTGTGTTCTGGCTGGCGACGCACCTCTCCTGTACTCTGGCTGTGTTCTGCCTGACGATACATCTCTCCTGTACTCTGGCTGTGTTCTGGCTGGCGACGCACCTCTCCTGTACTCTGGCTGGCGACGCACCTCTCCTGTACTCTGGCTGTGTTCTGGCTGGCGACGCACCTCTCCTGTACTCTGGCTGTGTTCTGGCTGGCGACGCACCTCTCCTGTACTCTGGCTGTGTTCTGGCTGGCGATGCACCTCTCCTGTACTCTGCCTGTGCTCTGGCTGGCGACGCACCTCTCCTATAACTTGGCTGTGTTCTCCAGTACGCTAACTGGCTTTGGCATAACTAACGAACCAGCGCTGCTTGTTAGAGCAGTAACAAACCACGGGGACGCACTAGAGGTATACTGTTCATTCGACACGAGGCAGTATCTTCTACTGTTCCATGAATATGAAAATTTACGTGATGTAAGATTACGTTTCATAATAATAATAGTTATAATAATTTCTACAAGTACATGTACAAGGTATACAAGCCTAACTGACATCACTGACATACATTTCGGGGAAATAAGGTCAATTTTGTCCCCAGGATGCGACCCACGCCAGTCGACTAACACCCAGGTACATATTTTACTGAAAAAGGAAAGCAGTGTCTTAAAGAAACACGTCCTAATGTTTTCAAACATGGAATGATGGGCACAGTAACATACATACTTAGATTTTCTATACTCTTTCAAGAATATAATCGATAGGGATGCACACACACACACACACACACACACACACACACAAACACACACACACGCACACCTTGGTTTACCCGAAGGTGTAGGGAGGCAAAAACTAAGTGCAACAGAGAATGGAAAAGGTACAGGAGGCATAGGACCCAGGAAAACAAGATTAGTAGAAGAGCCAGAAACGAGTATGCACAGATAAGGAGGGAGGCCCAGCGACAGTATGAAAACGACATAGCATCGAAAGTCAAATCTGACCCGAAACTGTTGTATAGCCACATTAGGAGGAAGACAACAGTCAAGGACCAGGTGATAAGGCTGAGGAAAGAAGGTGGAGAACTCACAAGAAACGATCAAGAGGTATGTGAGGAGCTCAACACGAGATTTAAGGAAGTATTTACAGTAGAGACAGGAAGGACTCTGGGGGGACAGACCAGATGGGGACACCAGCAAGGAATACACCAACAAGTGTTGACGACATACATACAGATGAGGAGGAGGTGAAGAAACTGCTAAGGGACATCGATACCTCAAAGGCAATGGGACCGGACATCTCCCCGTGGGTCCTTAGAGAGGGAGCAGATATGTTGTGCGTGCCACTTGCCACAATCTTCAACACATCCCTGGAAACTGGGCAACTACCTGAGGTATGGAAGACGGCAAATGTAGTTCCATTTTTAAAAAAGGAGACAGAAAAGAGGCACTAAACATAGACCTGTGTCATTGACGTGTATAGTATGCAAAATTATGGAGAAGATTGTCAGGAGGAGAGTGGTGGGCAGCACTGGAACGGAACAGGAGTATAAATGCCAACCAGCACGGATTCACGGAAGGCAAATCCTGTGTCACAAACCTTCTGGAGTTTTATGATAAAATAACAGAAGTAAGACAAGAGAGAGAGGGGTGGGTTTGATTGCATCTTCTTGGACTGCAAGAAGGCCTTTGACACAGTTCCTCACAAGAGATTAGTGCAGAAGCTAGAGCATCAGGCGCATATAACAGGAAGGGCACTGCAATGGATCAGAGAATACCTGACAGGGAGGCAACAACGAGTCATGGTACGTAATGATGTATCACATGGGCACCTGTGACGAGGGGTCCCCACAGGGGTCGGTCCTAGGACCAGTGCTATTTTTGGTATATGTGAACGACATGACGGAAGGGTTGGATTCAGAAGTGTCCCTGTTTGCAGATGATGTGAAGTTAATGAGGAGAATTAAATCTGATGAAGACCAGCAGGACTTCAAAGAGACCTGGACAGACTGGACACCTGGTCCAGCAAATGGCTTCTCGAATTTAATCCTGCCAAATGCAAAGTCATGAAGATAGGGGAAGGGCACAGAAGACCACAGACAGAGTATAGGCTAGGTGGCCAAAGACTGCAAACCTCACTCAAGGGAGAAAGATCTTGGGGTGAGTATAACACCGAGCAGTCTCCGGAAGCACACATCAATCAGATAACTGCTGCAGCATATGGGCGCCTGGCAAACCTGAGAACAGCATTCCGATACCTTAGTAAGGAATCATTCAAGACACTGTACACCGTGTATGTCAGGCCCATACTGGAGTATGCAGCACCTGTTTGGAACCCGCACTTGATAAAGCACGTCAAGAAACTAGAGAAAGTACAAAGGTTTGCGACAAGGTTAGTTCCAGAGCTAAGGGGAATGTCCTATGAAGAAAAATTAAGGGAAATCGGCCTGACGACGACACTGGAGGACAGGAGGGTCAGGGGAGACATGATAACGACATATAAAATACTGCGTGGAATAGACAAGGTGGACAAAGACAGGATGTTCCAGGGAGGGGACACAGAAACAAGAGGCCACAATTGGAAGTTGAAGACACAAATGAGTCAGAGAGATAGTAGGAAGTATTTCTTCAGTCATAGAGTTGTAAGGCAGTGGAATAGCCTAGAAAATGACGTAGTGGAGGCAGGAACCATACACAGTTTTAAGACGAGGTTTGATAAAGCTCATGGAGCGGGGAGACAGAGGGCCCAGTAGCAACCGGTGAAGAGGCGGGGCCAGGAGCTAGGACTCGACCCCTGCAACCACAAATAGGTGAGTACACCCACCATTGTGTAAGTTCGATGAAGTTCCCCCACAAGGGTAAGCTTTATCAAGCTTTAACTTGATAAAGCTTACCCTTGATGCCTGTGATAGAGAAAATTCAATTATTGGGGGGCACAGATTTATCTTACAAATCGTAAATAATATACAGCAAAATATAGCCGGAGGGCACATTAACGAGGGTAATGAACCAGCGCTACATAATATCACGAGCGGATCCCTGGACCAGTGAACCTGATCTCCGATATATATGCAAACAAGAGATAAATATATGGGAGGCTGTGCAGTCATCACCAGGCAGTGTGTGTCGTCAGTACTTTAATGTACTGTAATGTGGATTTAACTAGACTGCATCCGAGTAAATTTAAACAAGATTAGGTAAATATATATATATATATATATATATATATATATATATATAATATATATATATATATATATAATATTTCAAAATGAGTAATATTCAGAGAGGAATGACATTAATCCTCCGTATAAGGAAATCTACATAAGATGGAAGATTATTGCATTCCATGGTGAGCACTAAACACTTATGGATCATACAGCTCCTGTGGAATGAGACTTAATGAGATGTGATCCTATTAAAGAATGTTATACGAGAGTGAAGACTTACGATCATTCAACACAGTCAGAGATCAGCAGGTGGAGGTGTCCTACTTTTCAAGCAATAAATACATGTGTGATGAATGGTTTGAAAAACCGACAAGTTGAAGATTGAGACACTTATGCAGCATATGGGAATCTTTATTCAGGAAACGTTACGACACACAGTGGCTTCATCAGTCCAATACAAAGAGGAAGGCGTAAGGAGAGGAGGAGTATGAGGTAATCAGTCCCTCAGCCTGGAGTCGATGTATATAAGTATATAAGCCACGTCTACGGCCCTATGCTGTACATTCTACAAGATTGATGGACTGAACACATCGACTCCAGGCTGAGGGACTGATTTCCTCATACTCCTCCTCTCCTTACGCCTTCCTCTTTGTATTGGACTGATGAAGCCACTGTGTGGCGAAACGTTTCCTGAATAAAGATTCCCATATGCTGCATAAGTGTCTCAATCTTCAATGAATACATGTTGGATTAAGTCAGCTTCAGAATGGAAGATTGACACATTCTAATGTTCTTAGCCTTATTATCCACACTTTATGTTCACCCTCCCTTCGTCTCACTGTATTCATCCTTCTGTCTTTACCATCCCTCCTCCTGTCTGTCTGTCTGTCTGTCTCTCTCTCCCCCTTGTCTCTTCTTTCATCCCGCTCTCCCCTCACTCCTCAGTTTCATCACTCATCCCCCCCCTTTCTCTCTCTCTCCCTTCCTTCTCCCCTTCCATCCTCATATAATATTTAGACATAGTTGTGCCTCAGGGACAACCCAACGTCACTGCCGTTTTTGGCCACTATCTTTTGATCAAGACCCAGATGAGCGCAGCCTCTCATCTGCATATTCTCCTATTAATTCCCCCCCCCCGATATCTCACTATGCATTTAATTAGTCTAATTTAACTGTGTGGAAGACTTCCGAGATACCTGTATTATTATTGTTATTATTGAGTTCCCTTGGCGACTTTATTGCCACCTCTCGCCAGCCTTACTTCACAGTGCATCAGTGGTGAGTCACAGTGGTGAGTCACAGTAGTGAGTCACAGTACTGTCGTCCACAACGCATTACTATCCTTAGTTACTACTGATAGTTTTTTTTTCTTTGTAAAAAGCTAATGTTTCCTTGGCAATGAGATGTTGAACTGAATAAAAGTCATGTACTGAGAGGATGTTTTTAATACGAGAAAATTTCACTCTGTTTAGAGATTCAGCAAGCCACGTTTCTTCTGTGTAGAGGTCTATCAAGGCATGTATCGATGTGCCTAGAGCTCCACCAAGTTTCGCTCTACACAGAGCGAAACATTGCCACAACGAAAGCTCGCTCTTCCGTTCATTCATGCCCATTATGGTCTCTGTCGTTGGGGATAAACTGACCCAAGCTGGCTAATCTCTCAGTCATAACAGCTTCAATCAAGCTTAACAACAGGCTTATTTGCGCTATTTAGACAGTGTATATAATTTTACCAACACTGACACAGGTACCTACACAGTGTTGTATTGGTTGATTGCTCGGGTTTAAATTAACCCTATTAACTGTACTCTGATCACTGATGCACTTAAAACGTGTTGACTATCAGGATTAATCAGGGGATTAGACTTCTCAGAACAGGGATTAGGATAAACTCTCAAGGAATATCCACTGGGGGATGTATACACCGAGAGATGCATATCTCAAGAGATATATACCCATCTTTGTAGATGTACACATACATACAGCTATGTATATACACTATCAATGTATTGATTATCTGTGAACACATTAGAAGTATATTTCTAAGTATTATTGGTCTCTTAATTTAACATAATAAAATCCTATAGATATCGTACTATATACAACACATCCGCCAGGCTCAGGGACTGACTCCCTCAAAACTGCTTCATCAAGAGTGAAGGACTGATTACATCTTTACACATTTTCTGCTTCTGTTGCCTCCTGTATTCGACTGAAGAAGCCTAATGCGTAGGCGAAACGCCTCGGAATAAATATACCTAAACACGTGTCTTATTTACACACCAGCACGTTTCGTCTATATACGAATAAATTTATTCTTCATGAAGTAAAATGACGACGTTTTGAACCGACTTGGACCATTAACTAGCCACACAGGTAATGGGGGATTACTTAATGGTCCAAGTCGGACCTAGACATCACAAGCTTCGGTTGTGTATTGTTCTTCACAGCGAGGAGCAAAACTCTAGACGGTATTAATTACAAGGCAGTCTACAGCTTTGATGATGAAAGCAAAAATATGCGAAACTAAATTTTATTGTGAAATAAGAATGTTCTTGGTACTTCAAACTAATCAGGATTCACTATGATAGCCACGAGTCCAAGAGCTTGAAAAATGTACCGCGATGAGAGCTTGGTTCTGAGAGCAGGTGGTGCTGGCTGGGAATGTGCTGTAAGAACGTGGTTCTGAGAGCAGGTGTTGCTGGCTGGGAATGTGCTGTAAGAACGTGGTTCTGAGAGCAGGTGTTGCTGGCTGGGAATGTGCTGTAAGAACGTGGTTCTGAGAGCAGGTGTTGCTGGCTGGGAATGTGCTGTAAGAACGTCGTTCTGAGAGCAGGTGTTGCTGGCTGGGAATGTGCTGTAAGAATGTAACTGCGACATATGCACCGCCGGGATGGCTGCCTTGCGCATCTCCACGAGACTTGCCTGATCGTCAACTTGCTCGTTTCCGGGTAACGAAGTTACTCAGCCGTTTAAACCATTATTGAGTAACCTTAAGATTATCACCAATGCCTCCAAGAACCTCCACCTCCCCCTCCATACCTACCATGCAACACTTTTGCATGGTTACCCCTCCTTCCTACCCTCCCCTCCCTCCCTCCCTAGCCATGCAACACTAGCAATGTTAACCCCCTCCTTCCTACCCCCCTCCAAACCTACCATGCAACACTAGCCATGGTTACTCCTTCCTACCCTCCTCTCCTCCAACCTATCCATGCAAACCACTAGCATGGTTAACACTCCCTTCCTACCCTCCTCCATACCTACCCTGCAACCTTGCATGGTTACCTCCTTCCTACCCTCCCTCCCTCCATGCCTACCATGCAACACTAGCATGGTTACCTCCTTCCTACCCTCCCTCCATACCTACCATGCAACACTTGCATGGTTACCTCCTTCCTACCCTCCCTCCATACCTACCATGCAACACTTGCATGGTTACCTCCTTCCTACCCTCCCTCCCTCCATACCTACCATGCAACACTTGCATGGTTACCTCCTTCCTACCCTCCCTCCCTCCATACCTACCATGCAACACTTGCATGGTTACCTCCTTCCTACCCTCCCTCCCTCCATACCTAACCATGCAACACTAGCATGGTTACCCCCTCCTTCTTCTACCCTCCCCTCCACCCACCCTCCAACATACCATGTCAACACTTGCCATGGTTACCTCACTTCCTACCCACCTCCCTCCATACCTAACCAATGAACACTAGCAATGGCTACCCCATCCTTCCTACCCTCCCTCCATACCTACCATTCAACACTTGCATGGTTACCTCCTTCCTAAACCCTCCTCCATACCTACCATCAACACTAGCATGTTACCCCTTCCTACCCTCCCTCCCTCCATACCTAACCCATGCAACCTGCATGGTACCACCCTCCTTCCTACCCCTCCCACCCACCATACCTACCATGCAACACTTGCATGGTTACCTCCTTCCTACCCTCCCTCCATACCTACCATGCAACACTTGCATGGTTACCTCCTTCCTACCCTCCCTCCCTCCATACCTACCATGCAACACTTGCATGGTTACCTCCTTCCTACCCTCCCTCCATACCTACCATGCAACACTTGCATGGTTACCTCCTTCCTACCCTCCCTCCCTCCATACCTACCATGCAACACTTGCATGGTTACCTCCTCCTTACCCTCCCTCCATACCTACCTTCGCAACACTTGCGATGGTTTACCATCCTTCCAACCCTCCCACCCTCCATACCTACCATGCAACACTTGCCATGGTTACCTGCTCATACCCTCCCTCCCTCCATACCTACCGATGCAACACTTGCCAAGGTTACCTCCTTCTACCCTCCCTCCATACCTACCATGGCAACACTAGCAAGGGTACCTCCTTCCTACCCTCTCCTCCCTCCATACCTACCATGCACACTAGAATGGATTTTTCCCTCCTTCCTACCCTCCCCTCCCCTCATACCTTCCATGCAAACACTTGCATGGTTACCTCCTCCTTCCTACCCTCCTCCCATAACCTAACCATGCAACACTAGCATGGTATACCTCCTTCCTAACCCCCCTCCATACCTACCATGCACCTAGCATGGTTTACCGCACGACCTCCTGCCTACCCTCCCTCCATACCTACCCATAGCAACACTTGCATGTTTACCCTCCTTCCTCCCCTCCCTCCATACCTACCATGCAACACTAGCATGGTTAACCTCCATCCACCCCTCCCTCCCTCCATACCTACCATCAACACTAGCATGGGTTACCTCGTCCTTCCCTACCTACCCCCTCCCTCCCTCCATACCTACCATGCAACACTGCTTGGTTAACTCCCTTCCTACCTTCAGCCTCCATATCCTACCATGCAACACTAGCATGGTTACCTCCTTCCTACCCTCCACCTCCCTCCATGCCCTACCATGCAACACTAGCAATGGTAACCTTCCTTCCTACCCTCCCTCCATACCTACCATGCAAACACTGCATGGTTACCTCCTTCCTACCCTCCCTCCATACTACCATGCAGCAACTACATGGTATACCTCCTTCCTAACCCCTCCCTCCATACCTACCATGCAACACTAGCATGGTTACCTCCTTCCTACCCTCCCTCCCTCCATACCTACCATGCAACACTAGCATGGTTACCGATCCGTTCTACTCCTCCCTTTCCCTCCATACCTACCATCAACACTTGCATGGTTACTCCTTCCTACCCTCCCACCATACCTACCAAGCAACACTAGCATGGAGTTACCTCCTTCCTACCCTCCCACCCTCCAAAGCCTACCATGCAACACTAGCATGGGTTACCTCCTTCCCCTACCCTCCCTCCATACCCGCTACCATGCAACACCGTGCATGGTTACCTCCTTCCTACCCTCCCTCCACTCCATACCTACCATGCAACACTAGCATGGTTACCTCCTTCCTACCCTCCCTCCATACCTACCATGCAACACTTGCATGGTTACCTCCTTCCTACCCTCCCTCCATACCTACCATGCAACACATGCATGGTTAACCTCCTTCCTACCCTCCCTCCCTCCATACCTACCATTGCAACTACTAGCAAGTTACCCTCCTTCCTACACACCCTCCCTCCATACCTACCAAGCAACACTAGCATGGTTACCTCCTTCCTACCCCCCCTCCCCTCCATAATACCTACCATGCAAAACTTGCTGGTTACCCCTCCATCCTACCCTCCCGTCCATACCTACCATGCAACACCTTTGCATGTTACCGTCCTCCTACCCTCCCTCCATACCTACCATGCAACATAGCATGGTTCCCATCCTTCCTACCCCCCCTCCAATACCTAACCTGCAACACTTGCATGGGTTACCTCCATCCAACCTCCACCATACCCTACCATGCAACACTTGCATGTTACCTCCATCCTCCCTCCCTCCATACCTACCATGCAACACTTGCAATGGTACCTCCTACCTACCCCCCCTTCCAGCCTACCATGCAACACTTGCATGGTTACATCCTTCCCCTACCTCTCCCTCCATACCAACCATGCAACTCTTCATGTTACCACCTTCTACCCTCTCCTCCATACCTACCATGCAACACGTTGCATGGTTACCTCCTTCCTACCGCTCCCCTCCATACCTACCAATGCAACACTTGCATGGTTACCTCACCCGCTCCTATCTACCCTCCCCTCCATACCATGCAACACTTGCATGGTTACCTCCTTCCTACCCTCCCTCCCTCCCTACCTACCATGCAACACTTGCATGGTTACCTCCTTCCTACCCTCCCTCACTACCTACCATGCAACCTTGCATGTTTACCTCCTTCCTACCCTCCCTCCAAACAGCCAACACTGCATGGTTACCCACCTTCCCATTACCCTCCCCACCATGCCTACCATGCAACACTTGCATGGTTACCCTCCTTCCTACCTCCCTCCCTACCATGCAACATTGCAAGTTACCTCCTTCCTACCCTCCCCTCCCTCCATACCTACCATGCAACAACATGCATGGTTACCTCCATCCCTACCCTCCCTCCCATCCATACCTACCATGCAACACTTTGCATGGTTTTACCCTCCTTCCGTACCCCAACCCCCCATACCTACCATGCAACACTTGCATGGTTACCTCCTTCCTACCCTCCCTCCCTCCATACCTACCATGCAACACTTGCATGGTTACCTCCTTCCTACCCTCCCTCCCTCCATACCTACCACTCAAACTATTAGCACCAATGAGAAACTCAATGAATTTGACATTTAGATTCTACTTGCATCATCAGTGCCTTTACAAAGACAAGATTTAATTAAGAAAGGTCTTTATTTTCACGTCTCTATTTTAAGTAAAAGTTCAAAGGTCTGAAAAGTAGTTTGGGCCATGCTGGACCTCTGACAGGGCCAGAACCAGGGCAGCTTTGGTGAACCACACACGTGTGGGACGGACAAACTAGTTGGTCGAGCAGAGAATCTCATATGTTACATAGAAGGCAGTGTGTGTGTGAAGGTCAGGCCTCTGATCTGTTCATAAAAAACGACTTAGTGGAGGAGAGAGACGCGGTGAATGGCGCAACAGGAATCTTGTGCCATGCAATGGCGCAACAGACAATCTACCGCCATGTAGTTGGTGCTGCTCACCTCACTAATGTCATCTGGTGTGGTGGTGGAGCTGCTGCTGCTGCAGCAAGCACTAGTGCAAATGTGGTGGAGTTACTAGCACTAGTGCTATGTGGTGGTGCTACTAGCACACTAGTGCTATGTGGTGGTGCTACTAGCACACTAGTGCTATGTGGTGGTGCTACTAGCACACTAGTGCTATGTGTGGTGCCTACTAGCACACTAGTCTGCTATGATGGTGGTGCAGAAACTATCACACTAGTGCTATGTGGTGGTGCTACTAGCACACTAGTGCTATGTGGTGGTGCTACTAGCACACTAGTGCTATGTGGTGGTGCTACTAGCACACTAGTGCATGGTGGTGGTGCTACTAGCACACAAGTGCTAATGTGGAGGAGCTACTAGCAGCACTAGTGCATGTGGTGGTGCTTCTGTGGTGCTACTAACACTAGTGCTACGTGGTAATGCTCTGTTGTTGGTCTACTAAACAATAGTGCAACGTGGTAAGCTCTGTGGGCTACTAACACAGTGCACGTGGTATGCTCAGTGGGCTACCTAACACTAGTGCTAACGTGTTAATGCTCTGTGTAGCTACTAACAAAACTAGTGCTACGTGGTAATGCTCCTGTGGTGCTACTAACACAAGATGCGACGTGGTGTTGCTGTCACACAATACTAAATTCCATCAATAAGCTTATTAATTTTCGAAAAGTTAAGACAATTTGTTTTCGCTTGATCAATGTTATCACTTTTTGAAAGTGCAGAATTTAAAACCATTAATGTTTAGCCAGCGTTAGCAGTCGCACGAAAGCAACAACAGCTAGTATGGATCAAGAAGGTATGGTAGTAGTTTCTCGTATGATACAAGAATTTTTCTTAAACATTTCGCGGGAAATTATGTTACAAGTATCAAATTGAGAGAGAGCGTACCCTGGAAAAAAGGGAATATAAACACAGAACTGTCGGCGGGGGGGGGGGGAAGGCGGGGGAAGGGAGTAATTCAGGGAACTGGCACAGATCCGATTCCCTAGATCAAGAGCCCATCACCAGCATCAAGGAACCTACCTCCCTTGAGGGGTGAGAACACAGCAGAAAACACTGAAGTAGGCCTAACGACCTATACTCAAAACCAAAACATTTTCATCTCTGCATGTCTTTTTTTGGTTTCTAGTCACGACCCCAAAGTTTTTCTTTCCAGTGAGGGCCACTTGCTGTTCCACATATCTGCCATTATTCTAAAACCAGTGATTTCCTGTATCCTTTTGAAAAGCGATTCTGTCCAATTTTAACCTATTGTTGCCAGGACCGACTTGCTTATTTTCACCATCTTCAACCCACTTTATTTCTACACATAGGTTACACTGGTATAATTTATTCAGCTATCAGGTAACTACATTCGACCCTCCTAAGAAAATTTTCCTGGTATAAAGGATTAACTTCTGTAAGTTTCCAATCACATGTTTATATTGAGAAACATCAAGATGGAAAACACGATAACCCACGTCGTTGCCAGATGAAACTGCGGGTCGATCGTGTTTGTGACTCCCAGGGAAACAAGCACCAGAAAAATGGCGAATTAGTTACGGTAGTTTCTGCTGTAATTCCAGTGTTATGTATTGAAAAAAAGGTAAAACCAGAATGATAAACTAATTAATACTGCTAGATTCCCACATGTTGGATCTTGCGTCAACAAAGATCCCCATTGCCAAATAACACCACATAGAGGGAGGTATCCGAGGCAGTGACATTCAGCCAGCCTCAGTCTAGTTCCAGTATTATAATATTTTAATCATAGGGACCGCAAGACCCCCAGGGATTCTACAGCTCCTGTAGAGGGGGGGATGGAATTATCGAGGCTTAAGTTCAGGGAACGGATCACAGAATCAATTCCTTAGATAAGAGCCCCTCACCAGCGTCAACAACATTAGCATCAGATCAATACAAATTTTAACATCTACGTTATTTCATATACTTTTTTTTATCCCATTTATTATCTATATATATATATATAAATATAAAATATAAATATATATATATAAATTATATATAAATATTATAATATATATAATGTCCAGCTATGTTCTTAGTGAATCCAAGATAACCGAAATTCTTTGCATGCATTCTAAATTTGCATCCTAAATACACACATACAGAGATTACTTCTATTTAGATGTTGGGTTCCTAGGACTATCTTCACAAGAACTGCATACCCGTCTACAGGGCGGATATGAAGGGGCGGTAATAAACTAGACTCTTCAGCGAAGGAAATCTACTTATTATCTGGATAGCATAAGTGATACGCAAAGAATGTCATAGTACAATCTTCAGATTATTATTTATATTTATTGACTTGAAGTCAGCGCCTTGTGAAAGACTTCTGAACTACTGGACTCTAAATTTCTGTTGACCAGAACTCCGAAAGAAGAAACACGCTGTATAGCCCATTTGGTTTAAGCGCTTCTTTTTTGATAAAAAAGTGTGAAGAAAAGGCAAACGTTTCATCTCGATTATGTCTTAATACGTTTTACATAAAGCAAAATGTTATTCTATGTGAACATTTTCAATACTTGTCCATATGTCTCGGATCCCAACCGGAGTTGTGAAATCTTTCTCACAAATGTAAGTGTGGTGTAAGAAAAGGTGGAAGTGTGGTGAATCATAGGTGAATTTTATGTTATATTTTCACAGTCAGATAGAGACTTTGTGCACCCATTTACATTTCGCGGGTGATAGAACACATGGATATGTAAAGAACTTCCAACGTCTGTAAATCTGTTTTAGAGCTTCTGTATTACATCGTTGACCATCCCAAAGGTAATGCCAGATAGTCTTAATCTATATCAGTGTTCTTAACCACGGTACCTGTAACCCCCTGGATTGTACTAAAAAAAGTAAAGCTTGGGGTACGAGACCGAACAATAATCGAACAAGACGAACAAGAATCAATATGAACACTGCCATGGATAAGCTTGCAGCAGAAGTCCCAACCTAATTTTGAATAAATAGCATTTTGAACGAGAAATATGCATATGGTTCTATCGATGGATGAGGCCCTGTGCAGAAGTGTCTGTCGAGAACTCAGTTAACAAATTATAATATAATGTCAAATAAACACTCCGTCGGTGCTTCTATAGTAACACACATGGAAGTCAAACTCAGGAGATTGATATGGTATATTTCGAACCCCCGTCAGTGGATGTATGTACAAAACAACCATTGAAAAGAATAGTGAACTTCCAAGAGCTTCCCTTGATAATGTGAGAAATCACGAAAGCGCCTGGAACTTCACTCTTCTTTTCACAGTGATTGTACTGCATGTTGTGATATCACCTGTTTACTGTGATGTTATTGTATGTAACAAGATAATAGGATAATTTAATGCTGAGGCCTCGAATAAAAGGCCTGGCGAACCTTACATTACCTCCCTCTTCTACTGTACCACAGATCTTGTTAGGGGGGGGGGGGGGGGGCTATTCTAGCACCAACTACTGGAAAGCTTGTACGGCCGCTAACTGTAACCTCAGACAAACGAGTCTTTCATGCGAAGGTAAAGACGAGGAGTAGAAGAGTAGAGGGAAAACGTGGAATGAAGAAAAGAGAAGATTAAAAGAGAATTTAGGGCATTTGAAAAAGGAAGATGAAATGGGAACACAAAAGAATGAGAAAGTAAGATGAGAGATAAGTGAATAAAGCGTAGGCTCGTGCGAGACCCCCCCATTGGGAAACTTGGTGGGAAGTAAGTGAGGCAATGAAATTATTTTAGCTGGGTACGAACACTGCATCGTTCAATCACTGGAGGGAGGCTAGGACAAGGCGGTGGCTGGGAAGCACGGGTTTATCTCCCCTGGTTGGGGTGCACCTCAACTTGCATGGTGACGGGGTACACCACCGCACGGTTTGGGTAAGCCTGGAATGAAACCATGACCACTCCGAAAACCGTGGACCGTGTACCACAGTGTGGGATTACTTAGTCCATCGGACGGGGACACCAGGAGGGACTCTAGGCCCGGGACACTAAACAAACAAATATCGCCTCACATTTTGTGTGTCATAGGATATTCACACAAGTGTTTAGCAGATACACTTACACAAATAATTTGTTTAATTTCTGTAGTATACGGGTAATGTAACTTACATAAAATAAATTATAGTTAGGCATAAAGGAAAGCCACTATTAAGCGGTGCATTTCTAGCAGTCGGACGCAGGACACACAGACACACACCTGGTAATATACTGCCACGTTAGACAAAGTTAGAGATGCCTTAAAAACAGTCTAGGCTAAAAAGGTGTTTATTAAACGTCTTGATCAGCGCATAAGGAAACGTTTAGACACAAGTGGTACCTGGAATACACTCTGGAAGGGAAAACAAAGAAATATACACACAGAAAATACTTCCAGAGGTTTCTAACCTACACACTGCCATAACTTAATGAAGTGCACGAGAACTTGAAAACCGGAAGCAAATTCTATAAATCCAAACATCAATATTTAATATCTAGTTGACGTATGGGCAGGTGGTGCTCGGCCAGACATCCAGCATCTGAATACAGAGAGCAATATTCTAAAACGCATCTACAGTCCAAATCTGTTCAATACGTTTATTCAGAAAGTATTATAATTTAATGCATTCGAATGACATCTTTGTGGATGAGGTTACTTACTATGATTCACCAAATTAATTTGCTTACAGAGATACGCAATGCTACTATAGAGGCTGACAGATGATGAATACCTTCCAAATAACATTCAACTTATTTGTTGACAATGGGATACGATCCTGACTGAGGGTTAGTAATACAGAAGCTTGCGACTGACACACGAGTTTTTAATAAGTCACAGATCACCTAATGAATCCCACAGAGAACAGCATCAACACTTCAGTTTGTAATCACTGATATTTCAGCACTTACACGCAGGTTTGAGCCATTAAAACGTATTTACTCTCTTGAACACTTCAGATGTCTAGTGAAAATTGCCGTTCAGCAGCTGAAACATTTAAGAGGTACCTAAGTACCCCCGTCTTATAATAACACGTTCATTCTTCCCCTATAAAGATCCAAGACTTCACCTTACGAAGCAAAGCAAATGCGATAGTAATTATGGACAAGGTAGATTATAGAGGAAAAATGAACACATTAGAAGACTTGGGAACTTACGTTCCTCTTAACCGACACTACGGCCATGACTCCAAACATCTCACTAATGCATCAAACATTAAATACTGAAGTCATTCAGAAGAGGAAGACTCGTATATTTTGATCGTCATTAAACACGAGTCAAATTTCACACAATTTACACATACAATGGACAAACCTGCACCTACACACTTTAATTCCACTCTCCACCGCCAAATTAAAAGGCGCCTTTTTCGTTTTTGAACGTTTGAAGCTAAGCTGCCGAGGATTTTGGAAATTATCACAGCACGAAATGAACCGTTGTATGTGCTTAACTATTTTATTACGTGTACACTAAATTTTGTATACTGTAGAAGAGAATTAAAGTTGCAGTGTATTGTATTCCAGTACGTTGAACTACGTGTGGCCAGCAGTAACAGCCTCATTGATCAGGTCCTGATCCACCAGGAGGCGGTCATTGACCAGGGCCGCGGGGACGTTGATCCCAGGAATGTGCCCATCAGGTATCCCTGGAACTGGTTCAGTCGGTCCCAATAATCCTGGTCTTTCTCACAGTACACAAGCGGTAAAATAGTGAATTCGATAAGATGATTGCTCTAGTTATGAGCGAAATTAAACGTAAAAGAGGAAAAAACAACACATTAAAGTAGCCGCTTGAAGGTCCACCTTGAGGAACAACTGGTCAGATGACCGCTTGAAGGTCCACCTTGAGGGACAACTGGTCAGATGACCGCTTGAAGGTCCACCTTGAGGAACAACTGGTCAGATGACCGCTTGAAGGTCCACCTTGAGGGACAACTGGTCAGATGACCGCTTGAAGGTCCACCTTGAGGGACAACTGGTCAGATGACCGCTTGAAGGTCCACCTTGAGGACAACTTTGGTCAGATGACCGCTTGAAGGTCCACCTTGAGGGACAACTGGTCAGATGACCGCTTGAAGGTCCACCTTGAGGGACAACTGGTCAGATGACCGCTTGAAGGTCCACCTTGAGACAACTGTCAAGAGGAACCGCTTGAAGGTTCCACCTTGAGGAACAACCAGGTCAATACCGCATGAAGGTCCACCTTGAGGGACAACTGGTCAGATGACCGCTTGAAGGTCCACCTTGAGGAACAACTGGTCAGATGACCGCTTGAAGGTCCACCTTGAGGGACAACTGGATGGGTGGGGGGGGGCAGATGACCGCTTGAAGGTCCACCTTGAGGGACAACTGGTCAGATGACCGCTTGAAGGTCCACCTTGAGGGACAACTGGTCAGATGACCGCTTGAAGGTCCACCTTGAGGGACAACTGGTCAGATGACCGGCTTGAAGGTCCCACCCTTGAGGACACTGGTCAATGACCGCTTGAAGGTCCACCTTGAGGGACAACTGGTCAGATGACCGCTTGAAGGTTCACCTTGAGGAACAACTGGTCAGAGGTCCACCATGGCCTAAGTGTCTGAGCTTACCTTGTAAGTTTATTCGAATACAAGTACACAAATATCGTTAAATTGTCATACATAGGAACATGTGTTTAGATTACCTAGGATAACAAAAATATCAAAGTGCCTTAAACAGCTGCATAGATCAACAGACCTCCCATACAACACTTGCATGGTTACCTCCTTCCTACCCTCCCTCCCTACCATGCAACACTTGCATGGTTACCATCCACAATCCTACCCTCCCTCCCTACCATGCAACACTTGCATGGTTACCTCCTTCCTACCCTCCCTCCCTCCATACCTACCATGCAACACTTGCATGGTTACCTCCTTCCTACCCTCCCTCCCTACCATGCAACACTTGCATGGTTACCTCCCTCCTTCCTACCCTCCCTCCCTCCCTACCATGCAACACTTGCATGGTTACCTCCTTCCTACCCTCCCTCCCTACCATGCAACACTTGCATGGTTACCTCCTTCCTACCCTCCCTCCCTACCATGCAACACTTGCATGGTTACCTCCTTCCTACCCTCCCTCCCTCCCTACCATGCAACACTTGCATGGTTACCTCCTTCTACCCCCCCACCATACCTACCAAGCAACTCTTGCCATGGTTACCCACCTTCCTAACCCTCCCTCCCTCCCTCCCTACCATGCCAAATCTTGGGCATGGTAACCTCCTTCCAACCCTCCCTCCCTACCATGCAACACTTGCATGGTTACCTCCTTCCTACCCTCCCTCCCTCCATACCTACCATGCAACACTTGCATGGTTACCTCCTTCCTACCCTCCCTCCCTCCCTCCCTACCAAGCAACACTTGCATGGTTTTACCCTCCCTTCCTACCCCCCCTCCCTACCATTCAACACTTGCATGGTTTTACCTCCTTTTCCTACCCTCCCTCCCTCCCTACCATCAACACTTGCATGGTTACCTCCTTCCTTACCCACCCTCCCTACCATGCAACACTTGCATGGTTTTATATCCAAACCCTATCCTTCCTCCCTCCCTCCATACCTCACTCATGCAACACTTGCATGGTTACCTCCTTCCTACCCTCCCTTCCATACCTACCATGCAACAACTTTGCATGTTACCTCCTTCCTACCCTCCCCTCCCTCCTACCTACCATGCACACTTGCATGGTTACTCCTTCCTAACCCACCCTCCCTCCCTTCCCTACCATGTAACACTTGCATGTTACCTCCTACCCTACCCTCCCCTCCCCTCCATACCATGCAACACTTGCATGGTTACCGCGCTCCTTCCTACCCACCCTCCCTCCATACCTACCATGCAACACTTGCATGGTTACCTCCTTCCTACCCTCCCTCCATACTACCATCAACACTTTGCATGGTTACCTCCTTCCTACGCCTCCCTCCATACCTACCATGAACACTATTTGCAAGTTTACGCCCTCCTTCCTTACCCTCCCTTCCCCCTTAACCTACCTTGCATCACTTGCATGGTTACCTTCCTTCCTACCCTCCCATCCCTCCCCTCCCTAATACCATGCATCACCTTGCATGGTTACCTCCTTCCTACCCTCCCTCCCTCCCTACCATGCAACACTTGCATGGTTACCTCCTTCCTACCCTCCCTCCCTCCATACCTACCATGCAACACTTGCATGGTTACCTCCTTCCTACCCCTCCCTCCCTACCATGCAACACTTGCATGGATTACCTCCTTCCTACCCTCCCTCCCTACCATGAAAACACTTGCACGGGTTTACCCTCCTTCCGACCCCGCCCTCCATACCTTCCATGACCATGCAAACTTGCATGGTTACCTCCTTCCTACCCTCCCTCCCTCCATACCTACCATGCAACACTTGCATGGTTACCTCCTTCCTACCCTCCCTCCCTCCCTCCCTACCATGCAACACTTGCATGGTTACCTCCTTCCTACCCTCCCTCCCTCCCTACCAATGCAACACTTGCATGGTTACATCCCTTCCTACCCTCCCTCCCTCCAAACTACCATGCCAACACTGCATGTTACCGCACTCCTTCCTACCCTCTCCTCCCTACCATGCAACACTTGCATGGTTACCTCCTTCCTACCCCCTCCCTCCCTCCCTACCATGCAACACTTGCATGGTTACCTTCCTTCTCCATACCCGCCCCCCTCCCTCCCTACCATGCAACACTTGCATGGTTACCTCCTTCCTACCCTCCCTCCCTCCCTCCCTACCATGCAACACTTGCATGGTTACCTCCTTCCTACCCTCCCTCCCTCCCTCCCTACCATGCAACACTTGCATGGTTACCTCCTTCCTACCCTCCCTCCATACCTACCATGCAACACTTGCATGGTTACCTCCTTCCTACCCTCCCTCCCTCCCTACCATGCAACACTTGCATGGTTACCTCCTTCCTACCCTCCCTCCCTCCATACCTACCATGCAACACTTGCATGGTTACCTCCGTCCACCCTCCCTCCCTACCATGCAACACTTTGCATGGTTACCCCATCCTTCCTACCCTCCCCCTCCCTACCATGCAACACTTGCATGGTTACCTCCTTCCTACCCTCCCTCCATACCATGCAACACTTGCATGGTTACCTCCTTCCTACCCTCCCTCCATACCATGCAACACTTGCATGGTTACCGTCCTTCCTACCCTCCCTCCCTCCCTCCCTACCATGCAACACTTGCATGGTTACCTCCTTCCTACCCTCCCTCCCTACCATGCAACACTTGCATGTTACCCCGATCCTACCTACCCTCCTCCATACCATGCCAACCACTTGCATGTTACCTCCTTCTACCTCCCTCCCTCCCTCCCTACCCACAAGCAACACTTGCATGGTTTACCTCCTCCTACCCTCCCACCCTCCCACCCGACCAAAGCAAAACACTTGCATGGTTTTACCTGTTGAGGTCTCCTTCCCTACCCTCGCCCTCCCACCCTCCCTACCATGCAACACTTGCATGGTTACCATCCTTCCTACCCTCCCTCCCTCCCTCCCTACCATGCAACACTTGCAATGGTTAACCTTCCTTTCCAACCTCCCTCCATACCTACCATGCAACACTTGCATGGTTTACCTCCTTCCTACCCCTCCCTCCCTCCCTACCAATGCAACCACTTGCCTGGTTACCACTCCTTCCTACCCTCCCTCCCCTCCCTCCCTAACCATGCTACCAGCTTGCATGGTTACCTCCTTCCTACCCTCCCTCCCGACCATGCAACTCTTGCTGGTTTCCCGTCCTTCCTACCCTCCCTCCAAACCATGCAACACTTGCATGGTTTTTACCTCCTTCCTACCCTCCCTCCCTACCATGCAACACTTGCATGGTTACCTCCTTCCTACCCTCCCTCTCCCTACCATACCTACCGAAGCAACACTAGCATGGTTACCCTCCTTCCTCCCCCCCTCCATACCTACCCATGCAACACTGTTAGCTGGTTACCTCCTTCCTACCCTCCCTCCATACCTACAATGCAAACACTTGCCCGGTTTACCTCCTTCCTACCCTCCCCTCCCCTCCATACACTACCATGCAAACACGTGCAAGGTTACCTCCTTCCTACCCTCCCTCCCTCCATACCTACCATGCAACACTTGCATGGTTACCTCCTTCCTACCCTCCATCCCTCCATACCTACCATGCAACACTTGCATGGTTACCTCCTTCCTACCCCCTCCCTCCATACCTACCATGCAACACTTGCATGGTTACCTCCTTCCTACCCTCCCTCCATACCATGCAACACTTGCAATTGATCCACCTTCCTACCCTCCCTCCATACCATGCACACTTGCATGGTTTTACCTCTCCCTTTCCTTCCTAACCCTCCCTCCATATACCTACCATGCAACACATGCGATGGTTCCTTACCCTCCTTCCTACCCTCCTCCAACCTACCATGCAACACTTGCATGGTTACCTCCTTCCTACCCTCCCTCCATACAACCATGGCAACACTAGCATGGTACATCCTTCCTACCCCTCCCCCCTCCTTACCTAACATGCAACACTTGCATGGTTACCTCCTTCCTACCCTCCCTCCCTCCATACCTACCATGCAACACTTGCATGGTTACCTCCTTCCTACCCTCCCTCCCTCCAGTACCTACCATGCAACACTTGCATGGTTACCTCCTTCCTACCCTCCCTCCCATACCTACCATGCAACACTTGATGGTTACCTCCTTCCTAAACCCTCCCTCCTCTCCCCTCCCTACCATGCAAACACTTGCAATGGTTCCTCCTTTTCCTACCCTCCCTCCATACCTACCACCACTGCAAAACACTTGCATGGTTACCTCCTTCCTACCCCTCCCTCCCCTCCCTCGCCTACCATGCAACACATGCATGGTTACCTCCTTCCAACCCTCCCTCCGTACCTACCATGCAACACTTGCATGGTTACCTCCTTCCTACCCTCCCTCCCTCCATACCTACCATGCAACACTTGCATGGTTACCTCCTTCCTACCCTCCCTCCATACCTACCATGCAACACTTGCATGGTTACCTCCTTCCTACCCTCCCTCCCACCCTCCCTCCCTAACCATGCAACACTTGCATGATACCTCCGTCCTACCCTCCCTCCATACCTACCATGCAACACTTTGCATGGTTACCATTCTTCCTACCTCTCCCTCCTCCCTCCCAACCATGCACAACTTGCATGGTTACCTCCTTCCTACCCTCCCCTCCCCCTTCCCTCCCCGACCATGCAACACCTTGCATGGGTACCTCTCTACCCTCGCCTCCCTCCTACCTACCATGCAACACTTGCATGGTTACCTCCTTCCTACCCTCCCTCCCTCCCTACCTACCATGCAACACTTGCATGGTTACCTCCTTCCTAACCTCCCTCCATACCATGCAACACTTGCTGGTTACCCCTCCTTCCTACCTCCCTCCATACCTACCAGCAACACTTGCAAGGTTACCACCTTCCTACCCTCCCTCCCCTCCCTCCAGTTGCCTACACATGCAACACTAGCATGGTTATCCCTCCTTTCCTACCCTCTTCTCCCTCCAAAACTTAGCCTACCAAGCAACACTTGCTGGTGACCGACCCATCCTTCCTACCCTCCCTGCCATACCTTACCATGCAACACTTGCAAGGTTACCTCCTTCCTACCCTCCCTCCATCCATCTGCCTACCATGGCAACACTAGCATGGTTTAACTCCTTCTGACTACCCTCCCTCCCGTCATACTACCAAGCATACACATGCATGGTTACCCTCCTTTCCTAACCCACCCTCCATACCTACCATGCAATACTAGCATGGGAACCGTCCTTCTACCCCTCCCTCCCTCCATACCACCATGCAAACACTAGCTATGGTTACCTCCTTCCTACCCACCCATCCAGCCTACCATGCAACACTAGCATGATACCTCTCCTTCCTACCCTTCCCCCTCCTCCATACCTACCATGCAAACCCTAGCATGGTTACCTCCTTCCTACCCTCCCCTCCATACCAATTCCATGCAAACACAAGCATGGTTATATACCTTCCTTCCCCTTCCTACCCTCCCTCCTACCTACCATGCAACCTTGCATGGTACCTCCTTCCTACCTCCCCCTCCATACCTACCATGCAACACTTGCATGGTTACCTCCTTCCTAACCCCCCTTTCCCTCCCTCCCTACCATGCAACACTTGCATGGTTACCGTCCGTCCTACCCTCCCCCTCCATACCTACCATGCAACACTTTTGCATGGTTACCCCTCCTTCCTACCCTCCCCTCCCTCCCTCCCTAGCCATGCAACACTAGCAATGTTAACCCCCTCCTTCCTACCCCCCTCCAAACCTACCATGCAACACTAGCCATGGTTACTCCTTCCTACCCTCCTCTCCTCCAACCTATCCATGCAAACCACTAGCATGGTTAACACTCCCTTCCTACCCTCCTCCATACCTACCATGCAACACTTGCATGGTTACCTCCTTCCTACCCTCCCTCCCTCCATGCCTACCATGCAACACTAGCATGGTTACCTCCTTCCTACCCTCCCTCCATACCTACCATGCAACACTTGCATGGTTACCTCCTTCCTACCCTCCCTCCATACCTACCATGCCACCCGAGCATGGTTACCTCCTTCCTCCCCGCCCCCTCCCTCCATACCTACCATGCAACACTTGCATGGTTACCTCCTTCCTACCCTCCCTCCCTCCATACCTACCATGCAACACTTGCATGGTTACCTCCTTCCTACCCTCCCTCCCATACCTAACCATGCAACACTAGCATGGTTACCCCCTCCTTCTTCTACCCTCCCCTCCACCCACCCTCCAACATACCATGTCAACACTTGCCATGGTTACCTCACTTCCTACCCACCTCCCTCCATACCTAACCAATGAACACTAGCAATGGCTACCCCATCCTTCCTACCCTCCCTCCATACCTACCATTCAACACTTGCATGGTTACCTCCTTCCTAAACCCTCCTCCATACCTACCATCAACACTAGCATGTTACCCCTTCCTACCCTCCCTCCCTCCATACCTAACCCATGCAACCTGCATGGTACCACCCTCCTTCCTACCCCTCCCACCCACCATACCTACCATGCAACACTTGCATGGTTACCTCCTTCCTACCCTCCCTCCATACCTACCATGCAACACTTGCATGGTTACCTCCTTCCTACCCTCCCTCCCTCCATACCTACCATGCAACACTTGCATGGTTACCTCCTTCCTACCCTCCCTCCATACCTACCATGCAACACTTGCATGGTTACCTCCTTCCTACCCTCCCTCCCTCCATACCTACCATGCAACACTTTCAATGGTTACCTCCTCCTTACCCTCCCTCCATACCTACCTTCGCAACACTTGCGATGGTTTACCATCCTTCCAACCCTCCCACCCTCCATACCTACCATGCAACACTTGCCATGGTTACCTGCTCATACCCTCCCTCCCTCCATACCTACCGATGCAACACTTGCCAAGGTTACCTCCTTCTACCCTCCCTCCATACCTACCATGGCAACACTAGCAAGGGTACCTCCTTCCTACCCTCTCCTCCCTCCATACCTACCATGCACACTAGAATGGATTTTTCCCTCCTTCCTACCCTCCCCTCCCCTCATACCTTCCATGCAAACACTTGCATGGTTACCTCCTCCTTCCTACCCTCCTCCCATAACCTAACCATGCAACACTAGCATGGTATACCTCCTTCCTAACCCCCCTCCATACCTACCATGCACCTAGCATGGTTTACCGCACGACCTCCTGCCTACCCTCCCTCCATACCTACCCATAGCAACACTTGCATGTTTACCCTCCTTCCTCCCCTCCCTCCATACCTACCATGCAACACTAGCATGGTTAACCTCCATCCACCCCTCCCTCCCTCCATACCTACCATCAACACTAGCATGGGTTACCTCGTCCTTCCCTACCTACCCCCTCCCTCCCTCCATACCTACCATGCAACACTGCTTGGTTAACTCCCTTCCTACCTTCAGCCTCCATATCCTACCATGCAACACTAGCATGGTTACCTCCTTCCTACCCTCCACCTCCCTCCATGCCCTACCATGCAACACTAGCAATGGTAACCTTCCTTCCTACCCTCCCTCCATACCTACCATGCAAACACTGCATGGTTACCTCCTTCCTACCCTCCCTCCATACTACCATGCAGCAACTACATGGTATACCTCCTTCCTACCCTCCCTCCATACCTACCATGCAACACTAGCATGGTTACCTCCTTCCTACCCTCCCTCCCTCCATACCTACCATGCAACACTAGCATGGTTACCGATCCGTTCTACTCCTCCCTTTCCCTCCATACCTACCATCAACACTTGCATGGTTACTCCTTCCTACCCTCCCACCATACCTACCAAGCAACACTAGCATGGAGTTACCTCCTTCCTACCCTCCCACCCTCCAAAGCCTACCATGCAACACTAGCATGGGTTACCTCCTTCCCCTACCCTCCCTCCATACCCGCTACCATGCAACACCGTGCATGGTTACCTCCTTCCTACCCTCCCTCCACTCCATACCTACCATGCAACACTAGCATGGTTACCTCCTTCCTACCCTCCCTCCATACCTACCATGCAACACTTGCATGGTTACCTCCTTCCTACCCTCCCTCCATACCTCACCATGCAACACATGCATGGTTAACCTCCTTCCTACCCTCCCTCCCTCCATACCTACCATTGCAACTACTAGCAAGTTACCCTCCTTCCTACACACCCTCCCTCCATACCTACCAAGCAACACTAGCATGGTTACCTCCTTCCTACCCCCCCTCCCCTCCATAATACCTACCATGCAAAACTTGCTGGTTACCCCTCCATCCTACCCTCCCGTCCATACCTACCATGCAACACCTTTGCATGTTACCGTCCTCCTACCCTCCCTCCATACCTACCATGCAACATAGCATGGTTCCCATCCTTCCTACCCCCCCTCCAATACCTAACCTGCAACACTTGCATGGGTTACCTCCATCCAACCTCCACCATACCCTACCATGCAACACTTGCATGTTACCTCCATCCTCCCTCCCTCCATACCTACCATGCAACACTTGCAATGGTACCTCCTACCTACCCCCCCTTCCAGCCTACCATGCAACACTTGCATGGTTACATCCTTCCCCTACCTCTCCCTCCATACCAACCATGCAACTCTTCATGTTACCACCTTCTACCCTCTCCTCCATACCTACCATGCAACACGTTGCATGGTTACCTCCTTCCTACCGCTCCCCTCCATACCTACCAATGCAACACTTGCATGGTTACCTCACCCGCTCCTATCTACCCTCCCCTCCATACCATGCAACACTTGCATGGTTACCTCCTTCCTACCCTCCCTCCCTCCGTACCTACCATGCAACACTTGCATGGTTACCTCCTTCCTACCCTCCCTCACTACCTACCATGCAACCTTGCATGTTTACCTCCTTCCTACCCTCCCTCCAAACAGCCAACACTGCATGGTTACCCACCTTCCCATTACCCTCCCCACCATGCCTACCATGCAACACTTGCATGGTTACCCTCCTTCCTACCTCCCTCCCTACCATGCAACATTGCAAGTTACCTCCTTCCTACCCTCCCCTCCCTCCATACCTACCATGCAACAACATGCATGGTTACCTCCATCCCTACCCTCCCTCCCATCCATACCTACCATGCAACACTTTGCATGGTTTTACCCTCCTTCCGTACCCCAACCCCCCATACCTACCATGCAACACCTTGCATGGTTTACCCTCCTTCCTACCCTCCCTCCTCCATACCACCATGCAACACTTGCATGGTTACCTCCTTCCTACCCTCCCTCCCTCCATACCTACGCACTCAAACAATTAGCACCAATGAGAAACTCAATGAATTTGACATTTAGATTCTACTTGCATCATCAGTGCCTTTACAAAGACTAAGATTTAATTAAGAAAGGTCTTTATTTTCACGTCTCTATTTTAAGTAAAAGTTCAAAGGTCTGAAAAGTAGTTTGGGCCATGCAGACCTCTGACAGGGCCAGAACCAGGGCAGCTTTGGTGAACCACACACGTGTGGGACGGACAAACTAGTTGGTCGAGCAGAGAATCTCATATGTTACATAGAAGGCAGTGTGTGTGTGAAGGTCAGGCCTCTGATCTGTTCATAAAAAACGACTTAGTGGAGGAGAGAGACGCGGTGAATGGCGCAACAGGAATCTTGTGCCATGCAATGGCGCAACAGACAATCTACCGCCATGTAGTTGGTGCTGCTCACTCACTAATGTCATCTGGTGGTGGTGGTGGTGCTGCTGCTGCTGCAGCCACACTAGTGCTATGTGGTGGTGTTACTAGCACTAGTGCTATGTGGTGGTGCTACTAGCACACTAGTGCTATGTGGTGGTGCTACTAGCACACTAGTGCTATGTGGTGGTGCTACTAGCACACTAGTGCTATGTGTGGTGCCTACTAGCACACTAGTCTGCTATGATGGTGGTGCAGAAACTATCACACTAGTGCTATGTGGTGGTGCTACTAGCACACTAGTGCTATGTGGTGGTGCTACTAGCACACTAGTGCTATGTGGTGGTGCTACTAGCACACTAGTGCTATGTGGTGGTGCTACTAGCACACAAGTGCTAATGTGGAGGAGCTACTAGCAGCACTAGTGCATGTGGTGGTGCTTCTGTGGTGCTACTAACACTAGTGCTACGTGGTAATGCTCTGTTGTTGGTCTACTAAACAATAGTGCAACGTGGTAAGCTCTGTGGGCTACTAACACAGTGCACGTGGTATGCTCAGTGGGCTACCTAACACTAGTGCTAACGTGTTAATGCTCTGTGTAGCTACTAACAAAACTAGTGCTACGTGGTAATGCTCCTGTGGTGCTACTAACACAAGATGCGACGTGGTGTTGCTGTCACACAATACTAAATTCCATCAATAAGCTTATTAATTTTCGAAAAGTTAAGACAATTTGTTTTCGCTTGATCAATGTTATCACTTTTTGAAAGTGCAGAATTTAAAACCATTAATGTTTAGCCAGCGTTAGCAGTCGCACGAAAGCAACAACAGCTAGTATGGATCAAGAAGGTATGGTAGTAGTTTCTCGTATGATACAAGAATTTTTCTTAAACATTTCGCGGGAAATTATGTTACAAGTATCAAATTGAGAGAGAGCGTACCCTGGAAAAAAGGGAATATAAACACAGAACTGTCGGCGGGGGGGGGGGGAAGGCGGGGGAAGGGAGTAATTCAGGGAACTGGCACAGATCCGATTCCCTAGATCAATAGCCCATTCACCAGCATCAAGGAACTACCTCCCTGGAGGGGTGAAACACAGCAGAAAACACTGAAGTAGGCCTACGACCTATACTCAACACCAAAACATTTTCATCTCTGCATGTCTTTTTTTGGTTTCTAGTCACGACCCCAAAGTTTTTCTTTCCAGTGAGGGCCACTTGCTGTTCCACATATCTGCCATTATTCTAAAACCAGTGATTTCCTGTATCCTTTTGAAAAGCGATTCTGTCCCAAATTTTAACTTTAGTGAGTTGCCAGGACCGACTCTTGCTTATTTTCTACATCTTCAACCCACTTTATTTCTACACATAGGTTACACTGGTATAATTTATTCAGCTATCAGGTAACTACATTCGACCCTCCTAAGAAAATTTTCCTGGTATAAAGGATTAACATCTGTAAGTTTCCAATCACATGTTTATATTGAGAAACATCAAGATGGAAAACACGATAACCCACGTCGTTGCCAGATGAAACTGCGGGTCGATCGTGTTTGTGACTCCCAGGGAAACAAGCACCAGAAAAATGGCGAATTAGTTACGGTAGTTTCTGGCTTAATTCCAGTGTTATGTATGAAAAAAAGGTACAACCAGAATGAAAACTAATAATACTGCTAGATTCCCACATGTTGGATCTTGCGTCAACAAAGATCCCCATTGCCAAATAACACCACATAGAGGGAGGTATCCGAGGCAGTGACATTCAGCCAGCCTCAGTCTAGTTCCAGTATTATAATATTTTAATCATAGGGACCGCAAGACCCCCAGGGATTCTACAGCTCCTGTAGAGGGGGGGATGGAATTATCGAGGCTTAAGTTCAGGGAACGGATCACAGAATCAATTCCTTAGATAAGAGCCCCTCACCAGCGTCAACAACATTAGCATCAGATCAATACAAATTTTAACATCTACGTTATTTCATATACTTTTTTTTATCCCATTTATTATCTATATATATATATATAAATATAAAATATAAATATATATATATAAATTATATATAAATATTATAATATATATAATGTCCAGCTATGTTCTTAGTGAATCCAAGATAACCGAAATTCTTTGCATGCATTCTAAATTTGCATCCTAAATACACACATACAGAGATTTACTTCTATTTAGATGTTGGTTCCTAGGACTATCTTCACATGATCTTGCAGACCCGTCTACAGGGCGGATATGAAGGGCGTAATAAACTAGACTCTTCAGCGAAGGAAAATCTACATATTATCTGGAGAGCATAAGTGATACTTCAAAGAATGTCATAGTACAATCTTCAGATTATTATTTATATTTATTGACTTGAAGTCAGCCTGCCTTTGTGAAGACTTCTGAACTACTGGCTCTAAATTTCTGTTGACCAGAACTCTGATGAAGAAACACGCTGTATAGCCCTTTTGGTTTAGCGCTTCTTTTTGATAATAATGTGTGAAGAAAAGGCAAACGTTTCTCTCTGATTAGTGTCTTATTACGTTATACATAAAGCAAAATGTTATTCTATGTGAACATTTTCAATACTTGTCAGTATGTCATTCGGATCCATCCGGAGTTGTGAAATCTTTCTCACAAATGTAGTGTGGTGGAAGAAGGTGAAGTTGGTGAATCATAGGTGAATTTAAATGTTATTTTCAAAGTCTGAGTAGAGACTTTGTGCACCCATTTCCATTCGCGGGTGTTAGAACACATGGATATGTAAAGATCTTCCAAAGTCTGTATATCTGTTTAGAGTCTTCTGTATTTCTATCGTTGACGCATACACAAAGGTAATGCAAGATAGTTCTTAATCTATATCAGTGGTTCTTAACCACGGGTACCTGTAACCCCCTGGATGTACGAAAAAGTAAAGCTTGGGGTACGAGACTGAACAAGAATCGAACAAGACTGAACAAGAATCAATATGATCACTGCCATGGATAAGCTTGCAGCAGTAGTCCACAACCTCTAATTTTGATAAATTGCATTTTGAACGGAAATTTTGCTTATGGTTCTTCGATGGATGAGGCTCCTGGTGCAGAAGTGTCTGTCGTGACTCAAGTGAAACTTCTGCAAGAACAAAATCAGTGTCCTCCGGTAGTTCCTTTCGCCACACTGAAGCTTCTGTAACTCGGGGACACATACAGAATCAAGTTATTTTTAACCTGGATTCCACCACTGATAGTGATATAATGAAAGATGATCCTGTTAAACTGAAAGCTACTGAAACAGTGAATTTCAGTCACTGAGGGTTGAAAACTTTTGTTGTGCACAAGAGAGAAAAAAAAAAAACACGTTCCCACAGTTCGTGGAAAATATTTTGAAAGTTCTGGTTCCATTTGCCACCACCTGTTGGTGATGTTGATTTTTTTTTTACAACACTTCAGCATATAAAAGCAAAGGCCAGAAACCGTCTGGATGCAAGTGATAAAATGCGCGTGGCTCTGTCTTAAAAAAAAATCTAGCTTCAGCATCATCACTAACACGTCAATAAAGAACCACTGAATAAGACAAATGGATTCTTGCTGTATATAACGGAAAACACACAAGTACTTCTGTGTCACTGATCTACCTCACATTTGTGTTTGTTTTTATTGTAAAACAGAGGTTTCCCCGATAGAAATTATATTAAAGGTATTATTACAGGGAAGGGAAAAAATTAAGAGTAGGATGACTTGCTTACCTGGAGTCTAACTGGAGGGTGTTCTGGGGGCCACTACGTCCGTGGCCCAGTCCTTGACCAGGGCTCTCGGTATATCAGGGTCTGATCAACCAGGATGTTACTGCTGGCCCCACATAGTCCAACGTACGAACCACAGCCCGGCTGATCGGGTTCTGACTAAGCATCTGTCCAGCTCCCCCTTGAAGACAACCAGGAATTTAATGGTAATCCCCCTTATGCCTGATGGGGTGGGGGTGTTGGACAGTCTAAATAGAAATAGAATGTTATTCTCAGCAGAAAAACATACGTATTCTGCTTTCTTTTTTTTTTTTTCCACGTATATATGTTTTCAAATTATTTTCTTAAATAAATATACGCAAGCACAGTGTTCACCTCTAGCTGCGTTTCATACTGCATAATACCTTCAGTTAAATTCACATAAGCTCAACACATACTCTAAAAAAAAGTTTATTTTTGACGTACGAGTTCTCAACATTGTAGAAAAATGCAACATGAATATTTGGCGGTGATAGCAAGCCTTTACGCTTTTTTCTATTATTTGTTTTTTTACACTGGGATACTCAAAGGAGCCTAAATTAAGATCAAAGGGAAATGTAATTTGCATTAAAGGTGAATTTTGAACACATTGCTCTTATGTAATCAAACCAGATGGATACGCTCGTGCTTACTCACCGACACATGAAAGTATATTCAAACAAAGGAATGCAAATATGTATGAATCCACACACACACACACACGCACACACACACACACACACACACACACACACACACACACACACACACACACACACAAGCGCATCAGCCAGATACTGCTGCAGCATACGGGCGCCTGGCACACCTAAGAACAGCGTTTCGACACCTGAGGAAGGAGCCATTCAAGATTCTGTACACCGTCAGGCCCATAGAGTATGCAACACCAGTATAGTGAAAGTGGAAAAATTTGCAGTAAGACTAGTACCGGAGGTGAGGGTGTGTGTATGAGGGAAGGTAAGGAAAATCAATCCGACAACACTGGAGGAATTGACAAGGTGGACAGGGCCAGAATGTTCCAGAGATGGAACATAGAAACAAGGGGACACAGCTTACGGAATAACTCATCTGAGACATGAGAATGTTAGGAATATTATTCAGCTTAGAGTGTAAAAAGTGGAAACAATCTGGAGAAAGCCAGGAAAAAATTTATACATAACTAAAGAGAACAAGAGGCTTATGAAGCAGGAAAGTGTGGAATTAGTAGCGATTAGTGAAGAGGAGGAGGGCCCAAGAGCTATGAATGAACCCCCCTCAACTACAAATAGGTTAGTACGTACACACACACACACACACACACACACGCCTTAACAGAGAGGAGACATGATTACGACACACGAAATCTTAAGCGGAATTGTTAGGGAAGAAGTAGACTGTTTCAATTAAGAGGACCGAGATCAAGAGGAAGATGAAAAACATGAGCCATAGGGATGAAAAGGAATGTTTTTTTAAGTCTCAGTATGGTGGAAAAGTAGAATGACTTGGATAATGCAGTGGTGGTGGAGGTAAACTCAATACACAGCGTCAAGAGTAGATATAATTAGACTCAACAAGCTAGCATTCAATCAGTGATGTCGATGGATGGTATAACATTGGCTAAAGTATAAGAAAGGCCAAATATAATGTAATACACACACACATTTATATATATATATATCATTATTATTATAAATTGAATTTTAAATGCAAAATTGAAAATGATGGGCAGGTTTAATTACTACAATAAGCTATACAAAATCTTCTAAGTTAAATTATTAAAGCTTAATAACCATAATTCCTAAACTGAGATAATAAAGAGACTTAGCTTTTGATCACGGACTTCTCAGGTGTTTCAATATTAGTGGGAAGTAAATCGTAGAGAGAAATGCACTCGTGTTCATCCAGGTGTGTCCACCGTGATTCCTCACAACACACTGACTCTCACTCTGACATTGGCTGATGTGGTAGTGTGTGAGGGGCTGGTTGGGTAGTGGAGTTTAAAGCCTGTCGACTACGCTGTGTGCTGGTTTGGGGTTGCTACGTATTAACAGTGGAAGTTTTCTTCCTGTATTAATGCATCTGAGTATTTGGTCAAGGCTGAACCTGTTCTCCAGCAGACAAGAATATTTTAATCCCTAAAATAGGGACTAAAATAAATTCTCAGCATATATACGCCGAAAGGAATACCTCTTTCGGTGTATATACCCCGTGTGATGTCATGCCAAAGGGCTCGTATATTTTTATGCCCATATTACTCATTTTTTTTTTTTTTTTTTTTTGTAATTTCAACCATTTTTTTTTTTACAGTTCCAAACATTTTTTTTTTCTTTGCATTTACGTTAAATTAAAAGTTAAAAATTCCATGAAATAACCGAGAATTCATAAACATGAAAGTAACCCCTGCAATACCCTCCACACCTACACTTTGATTCCGTCACGTTTCGCACACACGCTCACCGGACGGGCGAAAATTATTTATTTTAATTTGTAGGAAGTCCGTGACCGAGGTACCTACCTGTTTATTTTGTTTAGGAATACGTTGATGGATAACCAGAAGACGACAGTGATCAGAGTAGTTTAAGAGGCAGGGCCAGGAGCTGAGTCTCTACACCTACATTCATAACAATTGATAAGTACGTACTCTCTCACACACACAAACACACAGCTTTAGGAGTGGGTATAGCAAGAGCCATGAGACCAGGAGCAGTCGACAGTCGACTGCTGATTTAGAGGCACTAACAAGAGCTGACGACATTCAACTCCCATAAACACAACTCGGTAAGCAGAAATTGACGAGTATAAACACACTATAATATACCAACACTGACTTTCAACTCTTCAACATTGCAGATGATCAGACCAATATTACAGAACATTTGAACGTAGTTAAGACTAACATGTGAGACATTGTGTTTGATATTACTGCGCATCGCCTTCTGTAAATATTTATGTGAGGAAGCACAGCGAGGCGCTCCCAGGCTGAGCAGCACCAACATTACCATCAGGAAAATAGTTACAGTATGGAAATGGAAGTACTGTCCTCTGTTGTCCTGGACAATAACCAACGGTGTCTCCAGTGGGAATATTGTCCTCTGTTGTTCTGAACAATAGCCACCGGTGTCTCCAGTGGGAATATTGTCCTCTGTTGTCCTGGACAATAACTAACGGTGTCTCCATTGGGAATATTGTCCTCTGTTGTCCTGGACAATAGCCACCGGTGTCTCCAGTGGGAATATTGTCCTCTGTTGTCCTGGACAATAACCAACGGTGTCTCCAGTGGGAATATTGTCCTCTGTTGTCCTGGACAATAACCAACGGTGTCTCCAGTGGGAATATTGTCCTCTGTTGTCCTGGACAATAGCCACCGGTGTCTCCATTGGGAATATTGTCCTCTGTTGTCTTGGACAATAGACACCAGTGTCTCCAGTGGGAATATTGTCCTCTGTTGTCCTGGACAATAGCCACCGGTGTCTCCAGTGGGAATATTGTCCTCTGTTGTTCTGAACAATAACCACCGGTGTCTCCAGTGGGAATATTGTCCTCTGTTGTTCTGAACAATAACCAACGGTGTCTCCAGTGGGAATATTGTCCTCTGTTGTTCTGAACAATAACCACCGGTGTCTCCAGTGGGAATATTGTCCTCTGTTGTCCTGGACAATAACCAACGGTGTCTCCAGTGGGAATATTGTCCTCTGTTGTTCTGAACAATAACCACCGGTGTCTCCAGTGGGAATATTGTCCTCTGTTGTCCTGGACAATAACCACCTGTGTCTCCAGTGGGAATATTGTCCTCTGTTGTCCTGGACAATAACCACCGGTGTCTCCAGTGGGAATATTGTCCTCTGTTGTCCTGGACAATAGCCACCGGTGTCTCCAGTGGGAATATTGTCCTCTGTTGTTCTGAACAATAACCACCGGTGTCTCCAGTGGGAATATTGTCCTCTGTTGTCCTGGACAATAACCACCGGTGTCTCCAGTGGGAATATTGTCCTCTGTTGTCCTGGACAATAACCACCGGTGTCTCCAGTGGGAATATTGTCCTCTGTTGTTCTGAACAATAACCACCGGTGTCTCCAGTGGGAATATTGTCCTCTGTTGTCCTGGACAATAACCACCGGTGTCTCCAGTGGGAATATTGTCCTCTGTTGTCCTGGACAATAACCAACGGTGTCTCCAGTGGGAATATTGTCCTCTGTTGTCCTGGACAATAACCAACGGTGTCTCCAGTGGGAATATTGTCCTCTGTTGTCCTGGACAATAGCCACCGGTGTCTCCATTGGGAATATTGTCCTCTGTTGTCTTGGACAATAGACACCAGTGTCTCCAGTGGGAATATTGTCCTCTGTTGTTCTGAACAATAACCACCGGTGTCTCCAGTGGGAATAGTGTCCTCTGTTGTCCTGGACAATAGCCACCGATGTCTCCAGTGGGAACATTGTTCTCTGCAGCCCTGGACAATAACCACCGGTGTCTCCAGTGGGAATATTGTCCTCTGTTGTCCTGGGAAATAGTCACCTGTGTCTCCAGTGGGAATATTGTCCTCTGTTGTCCTGGACAATAACCACCTGTGTCTCCATTGGGAATATTGTCCTCTGTTGTTCTGAACAATAACCACCGGTTTCTCCAGTGGGAATATTGTTCTCTGTTGTCCTGGGAAATAGTCACCTGTGTCTCCAGTGGGAATATTGTCCTCTGTTGTCCTGGACAATAACCACCTGTGTCTCCATTGGGAATATTGTCCTCTGTTGTTCTGAACAATAACCACCGGTTTCTCCAGTGGGAATATTGTTCTCTGTTGTCCTGGGAAATAGCCACCTGTGTCTCCAGTGGGAATATTGTCCTCTGTTGTCCTGGGAAATAACCACCTGTGTCTCCAGTGGGAATATTGTCCTCTGTTGTCCTGGACAATAACCACCTGTGTCTCCATTGGGAATATTGTCCTCTGTTGTTCGGAACAATAGCCACCGATGTCTCCAGTGGGAACATTGTTCTCTGTAGCCCTGGACAATAACCACCGGTGTCTCCAGTGGGAATATTGTTCTCTGTTGTCCTGGGAAATAACCACCTGTGTCTCCAGTGGGAATATTGTCCTCTGTTGTCCTGGACAATAACCACCAGTGTCTCCAGTGGGAATATTGTCCTTTCTTACCGTGGAGTGCATCCTCTGGTGTCTGCAGTGGGAATACCGTCACCTCTTGCCCTGGAGAATACCAAGTGGTGTCGGCAGTGGGAACTGTGGCAGTGGTTCTACACTAGCTTGGGCTATCTCTGGGTGTCTCTCGAGTCTTCTACGTTGAAATTCTAATTTTAATTTGCATTTGTGAAGAGCGTGCCTAGAGGGAGGCCGGAGGAGGAATTGTCACACGATAGATGGAAAAATCTCAAGTGTTTTTATTTCCCATGAAATTGGCAAGAATGGACGCATCAGCAGCCTGCTGAAACACTATTCTATAAGACAGTTGCATAGTGGAATAAAAGCTAGCTGTGTTTCCTCCTTGTTATGTTTCAATACACATATAGTGGCTTTTCCTGTTATGTTCCATCACATGGGGTGGCTTTTCCTGTTATGTTCCATCACATGGGGTGGCTTTTCCTGTTATGTTCCATCACATGGGGTGGCTTTCCCTGTTATGTTCCATCACATGGGGTGGCTTTTCCTGTTATGTTCCATCACATGGGGTGGCTTTTCCTGTTATGTTCCATCACATGGGGTGGCTTTTCCTGTTATGTTCCATCACATGGGGTGGCTTTCCCTGTTATGTTCCATTACATGGGGTGGCTTTCCCTGTTATGTTCCATCACATGGGGTGGCTTTTCCTGTTATGTTCCATCACATGGGGTGGCTTTCCCTGTTATGTTCCATCACATGGGGTGGCTTTCCCTGTTATGTTCCATTACATGGGGTGGCTTTTCCTGTTATGTTCCATCACATGGGGTGGCTTTTCCTGTTATGTTCCATCACATGGGGTGGCTTTTCCTGTTATGTTCCATCACATGGGGTGGCTTTTCCTGTTATGTTCCATCACATGGGGTGGCTTTTCCTGTTATGTTCCATCACATGGGGTGGCTTTCCCTGTTATGTTCCATCACATGGGGTGGCTTTTCCTGTTATGTTCCTTAGCATGGGGTGGCTTTCCCTGTTATGTTCCATTACATGGGGTGGCTTTCCCTGTTATGTTCCATTACATGGGGTGGCTTTCCCTGTTATGTTCCATTATATGGGGTGGCTTTTCCTGTTATGTTCCATCACATAGGGGAGTGAATTTCCCTAATTTAATCCATCACATGGGGTAGATTTCATTCAGTGTTGAAATCTTTCATCCTGAGCTGGAAGACTTCAGGAGAACGATGAGGATATCGTCAAGCATTCCATTACGGGTTCATCAGCTACGGCAGCTTCAAAGGTTTCCTTCCGGCAGAGCTGGAGTTACTATCACTTGAGAAGATGTGTCTTGAGGATGGGATGTTGCGAGAGGGGTGGGGGAGGGATTATGGGAAGGAGAGAGTGTTTAAGGGGGATGGTGAAGAGGGCAGGGGTGAAGAGAAGAGAGGAAGGATTTGGAAGAGCAAGGAGGGGAAGGAAGGAAGGAAGGGTTGCAGTACTCGTCATTCCTATGCAAAAAAAGGCTGCGTTTATGTACGTTTCTCTTCTGCACAGATAGCTTACTGTGAGGCTTTCATTATCTGGAGTGTATCTGCTGTTTTCTTTACACATTATTATCTCTCTCTCTCTCTCTCTCTCTCTCTCTCTCTCTCTCTCGTGTGACACAAGTTGCAAAGAACAGCATCGGAATTACACTTTAATAACACAGAAGAGGGAGGGACTAGAACAAGGTTGAGGTATAGCGAGGAGGAGCAGCAAGCGGGAGTGTGAGGAGAGGGGGAGTGTGAGGGAACCTGAGGGAGATTGTGAGGGAGCGTGAGGGAGAGGGAGACTGTGAGTGAGGAGAGACGAGTCTGAGCATTAGTCAGAGGGGGTGAGGACAAAATAATAATCTATTGATCAGAACAGCTCCTCATGTGTCGTGCTGGTACTTGGCAACTCGCCTGTAAACACGAGCTCAATTTTCACACCAAAACGACAAAAAATATGAGGGAAAGAAAAAGTAACACTCTGAAATTGAAGGAGTCTTGATATGACGTCTCTAATGACAAGTCTCGCTCTGTTGGATTTAATTTTTCCTCCGTTCTCTCTTTTCCTTCCTTTTTATGCATCGTGAATTGCTTCGTGCTGCTCTGTTTTTTTTTTTTCGAACGCGTTTCTCCCGCTGTCGGGACACTAGTTTCTTGTTTTCGAACACACTACTCAAAGTTTCAGACACGGAGCTCCAACTTTCGAACAAGGAGCTCCTGCGTTCTAATATTCATTCATTAGAGGCCGTCACGTGGGTAATTTCCTTCCCTGCATGCGAGGTGTAGCTTACCCAGCAAAAACTGACATGGTCTTACTTCATACTGGCGCTCCCCTATATAGTGGTCGATTTTTGCATCAGGAGAAATGAATTTGAAATCAGTTTTGACGTATGGTACAATAAGGAGGACTGGGGAGAAAAAAAAGAGAGAGAGAGAGAGAGAGAGAGACAGAGACAGAGACAGACAGATAGACAGACAGACAGATAGACAGACAGACAGATAGACAGACAGACAGAGATAACAGAATACGTGGACGTCCACTTTGAGGGTATATGCTCAAAAGAACTATATCTACCTAGATTAAGGATTGTCTCGCATTATCTAGGCGAATGAGTCAAGGATAAAGAAAATCAGAAGGCTCTCTTCCCCCTCTTACTAAATTAGTACTGTTTCTATCTTATAAAATACTCTTGTTACTCCACTACCACAGAGTTTCGTGTACCAGTGGTTTTACTTCTAGTTACCACCAGTTCTGCTGTTACTATCACAACCCTCAACTTCTATCACTATTGCTGTTATTCACTCAGTCGCCTCGTTGCCAACCGGTCGTCCTGACGCAGCCGCTGAATGAACGTCGGGAATCAGTTCACTCAGGTTACCTCATCTACTGAATGCACAAGACGGTCGGCGTGAGTTGACCTGGAGAATACCTGGAGTGTGTTCCAGGGGTCAACGATCCCGCGACCCGGCCCTTGACTAGGCCGTGTGAGGCAGTGAGAGTATCACGCAGTACCTTGCCCTAGTCTTGCGTCCTCTCCTCCCTCACGATACACTGTACCTTATTGTTCACTGTAACTTATTAGCACCTACTCTGACATATAAAATAATTTGGACTGACCCAGCAATCTTGATTGATAGACTCATAACTGATCACTCAGGTCCTGAAGGCTCTGCCAACTCAACTCTTTCCACTAAGTTACGATATATCAAGCTAAATGGTATAAAATACCGACAAGATGAGGAATTAGACAACATGTGCAACATGTGGGTGAGCGACCATCGCCAGCTCCAAGGCTGAGAAACCGAATTTGTATTGATAAAACCACTGAATGGAGAAACGTCTACAGATAACGATGCCCAGGTGTTGCACATGTGTATAATTTTTCAATCCTGTTCTTAAAACGTGCTTGTTCAACTGGATCTTGAATGACAGTAATGTCAACGAGTTTGCAACATTAGCGGGCAGAGAGAGAGAGAGAGAGAGAGAGAGAGGAGAGAGAGAGAGAGAAGAGAGAGAGAAAAGAGAGAGAAGAGAGAAGAGAAAGAAGAGAGGAGACACAAGTAAATAAGTGTTTGTGCATGAGGGCGGAGGGCGTCTCGTTTGTCAAGATAGAGAGGAGAGAAGCGGAGGCTGGGGCTCCTTCAGAGCTCTGAAACGCTACCAGCGATGCTTGTCCACTTGTTATCACTTTGTGCGTCCTCTCTTCTCTCTCCTCTCCTCTCCTTCTCTCTCTCTCTCCTCCTCCCTCAAATCTCTCCTCTCCTCTCTCCCCGCTCCTCTCCCTTCTCTCCCCCTCTTTATCTCCTCTCTCTGCTCTCTATCTGTCTCTCTGTCTGTGTCCCCTCTCTCTCTTTCCCCTCTCCCTCTCTCTCTCTCTCTCTCCTCTCTTCCTCGTCTCTCTCCTCCTCTCTCTCTCCTCTCTCTCTCTCCTCTCTCCCTCTCTATCTATCTAATCATCTATCTATCTATCTCTCCCAGAGGGGGAAAAGTGTACTCGTCCCAGGACAGTGTCTCTGCACCAGCCCAGGACAGTGTCTCTGCACTCAGCTCAGGACAATGTCTCTGCACTCAGCTCAGGACAGTGTCTCTGCACTCAGCCCAGGACAATGTCTCTGCACTCAGCCCAGGACAGTGTCTCTGCACTCAGCCCAGGACAATGTCTCTGCACTCAGCCCAGGACAGTGTCTCTGCAAATCAGCTCAGGATAATGTCTCTGCACTCAGCCCAGGACAGTGTCTCTGCACTCAACCCAGGACAGTGTCTCTGCACTCAACTCAGGACAGGTCTCTGCACTCAGCCCAGGACAATGTTTTCTGCACTCAGCTCAGGACAGTGTCCCCTGCACTCAGCTCAGGACAATGTCTCTGCACTCAGCCCAGGACAGTGTCTCTGCACTCAGCTCAGGACAATGTCTCTGCACTCAGCTCAGGACAATGTCTCTGCACTCAGCTCAGGACAATGTCTCTGCACTCAGCCCAGGACAGTGACTCTGCACTCAGCCCAGGACAGTGACTCTGCACTCAGCCCAGGACAGTGACTCTGCACTCAGCTCAGGACAATGTCTCTGCACTCACCCAGGACAGTGACTCCCGCACTCAGCCCAGGACAGTGACTCTGCACTCAGGGCCCCGGGAAATGACTCTGCACTCACCCCCAGGACAGTGACTCTGCACTCACCCAGGGCAGTGACCCTGCATGCACTCAGCCCAGGACAGTGACTCTGCACTCACCCCGGGACTGACTCTGCACCACCCCAGGACATGACTCTACACACCCCGGACATGACTCTGACTCACCCCGGGACATGACTCTGCACTCACCCAGGCATGACTCGGACTCCCCCCGGGACAGTGACTCGCACTCACCCCAGGACATGATCTGCACTCACCCCGGGACAGGACTCTGCACCACCCCGGGACAGTGACTCTGCACTCACCCCCGGGACAGTGACCCCTGCCCCAAACCCCAGGCAGTGACTCTGCACTCACCCAACAGTGACTCTCACCCCCCCGGGGAAGTGACTCTGCACTCACCCACGACAGTGCCCTCTGCCTCACCCCAGGACAGTGACTCTGCACTCACCCAGGACAGTGACTCTGCACTCACCCAGGACAGTGACTCTAGCACTCAGCCCACGACAGTGACTCTGCACTCAGCCCAGGACAGTGACTCTGCACTCACCCCAGGACAGTGACTCTGCACTCACCCCAGGACAGTGCTCTGCACTCACCCAGGACAGTGACTCTGCACTCACCCCAGGACAGTGACTCTGCACTCACCCCAGGACAGTGACTCTGCACTCACCCCAGGACAGTGACTCTGCACTCACCCCAGGACATGACTCTACACTCAGCCCACGACAGTGATCTCTGCACTCACCCCAGGACAGTGACTCTGCACTCACCCCAGGACAGTGACTCTGCACTCACCCCAGGACAGTGACTCTGCACTCACCCCAGGACAGTGACTCTGCACTCACCCCAGGACAGTGACTCTACACTCAGCCCACGACAGTGACTCTGCACTCACCCCAGGACAGTGACTCTGCACTCACCCCAGGACAGTGACTCTGCACTCACCCCAGGACAGTGACTCTGCACTCACCCCAGGACAGTGACTCTGCACTCAGCCCAGGACAGTGTCTCTGCACTCAGCCCAGGACAGTGACTCTGCACTCACCCCAGGACAGTGACTCTGCACTCAGCCCAGGACAGTGACTCTGCACTCAGCCCAGGACAGTGTCTCTGCACTCAGCCCAGGACAGTGTCTCTGCACTCAGCCCAGGACAGTGACTCTGCACTCACTCCAGGACAGTGACTCTGCGCTCACCCCAGGACAGTGACTCTGCACTCAGCCCAGGACAGTGTCTCTGCACTCAGCCCAGGACAGTGACTCTGCACTCACTCCAGGACAGTGACTCTGCACTCACCCCAGGACAGTGACTCTGCACTCAGCCCAGGACAGTGTCTCTGCACTCAGCCTGTACATGAATGCACTATGATCGTTAATTTCAACGCACAAGTAAGACTGGGCTCGTCTCGCCCAGAAGCCAGGATAGTTCTGAACAACAAAGCCTGAGCTAGTAACTATCTTATCGCTAGTATATATGATGGATGGGTAAAAAAAAATTATATGTCTGGGTGACAATGTAAAATAAATGGTAGGTAAATTTGCCTTTATTTTTAAATATTTAACCAATAGGGTATAGGAATATTTCGTGATGTCAGTAACCACGTGAAGATCAACCAGCTGTGTTGATGTCAGATGTGGATTGATGTCTCCAAAAGCTGCGTGGAGAATACACACACCATCTAAGCACAAGGGAAAGGGTAATGATATCCACAGTGTGTTAAATTCAGACGAAAGATGGCTCGTCTCCCCAGAGCCAGATCTTTTGATCAACGAAAGCCTGAGCTGAACTATCTCCAAAATGCTGGAGGGTAAAAAAAAAATTAAGTATTATGTGAAAGCATTAAAAACTTCTTGACCTTTAAAATTAAAACACCTATAGGAGTTAGAGTAAGATTCAAACACGTGAAGCCAAAGTATGTCAGACTATACTCCCCACCATCTGGTCAAAAAACGCACCCAAAAGCTGCAGTACTAAACACACACACATCAAGCCTATGCAAGCCATTCTCTCGTTACCTGGAACAAACACCTATAAGGACTACCACCTTCCAAAAGGGAATCCATATGTCACTCTATCTATCTATCGTTCGTCAGTAATAAACAACACATAGGCTTCATCTCGTTATACTCTATACACATATATATTACCATATTCCTTAAATATATATTTTATCTATCATATCTATATATATTTATATATAAAATATATATATATATATATATATTATATATATATTATATATATATATATATATATATATTATATATATATATGATATATATATATATTATATATATATATATATATATATATATATATATATATAATATATATATATATATATTACCCTATTAAATAAAAAAAAATTAATATTATATCACACACATATATATATATATATATATATATATATATATATATATATATATATATATATATATAATATATAAAATAATATATATATATATATATATATATATATATATAATATATATATATATATATATATATATATATATATATATATATATATATATATATATATATATATATATATATATATATATATAATATATATATATATCAGCCCAGTAATTAGTAAGTTTTCTTGAAAAAGGCAAAAATAGGTTTTGTTAAGGAAATTATGTTTATCCTCTTGGTCTCGACCAATTGAGTTATTTACAGAGTTACAAAAAATGGGTCGTATTAAAAATCCAAAATGCGCTAAAAAACGCATGTTCTGAATTCTCCGAGCAGAAAACCAGTGCCAGAGTTTGGTTTGCAGGGTTTGAAAATAAGCGTAAAGGTTTAAAATGCGAGGCTGTGAGCATCTCTCCAGACTGCTGGGGAAAATAAGGAACCTTTGCTAATTATTTTTAGTGTGAATTTGCTTCGGCTTCGCGATTTTTTTATTCAGCTTTTGTTTATGTTAGATTTACTGGAGAGACTGAAGACTGGAGGTTGATGTTGAGGTTACTGAAGAGACTGAAGACAGGAGGTTGATGTTGAGTTTACTGGAGAGACTGAAGGCTGGAGGTTTATGTTTGAGTTACTGGAGAGACTGAAGACTGGAGGTTGATGTGATTTACTGGAGAGACTGAAGACTGGAGGTTGATGTTGAGTTTACTGGAGAGACTGAAGACTGGAGGTTGATGTTGAGTTTACTGGAGAGACTGAAGGCTGGAGGTTGATGTTGAGGTTACTGGAGAGACTGAAGACTGGAGGTTGATGTTGAATTTACTGGAGAGACTGAAGACTGGAGGTTGATGTTGAGTTTACTGGAGAGACTGAAGACTGGAGGTTGATGTTGAGTTTACTGGAGAGACTGAAGCTGGAGGTTGATGTGAGGTTACTGGAGAGACTGAAGACTGGAGGTTGATGTTGAGTTTACTGGAGAGACTGAAGACTGGAGGTTGATGTTGAGTGTACTGGAGAGACTGAAGACTGGAGGTTGATGTTGAGTTTACTGGAGAGACTGAAGACTGGAGGTTGATGTTGAATTTACTGAGAGACTGAAGACTGGAGGTTGATGTTGAGTTTACTGGAGAGACTGAAGACTGGAGGTTGATGTTGAGTTTACTGGAGAGACTGAAGACTGGAGGTTGATGTTGAGTTTACTGGAGAGACTGAAGACTGGAGGTTGATTTTGAGGTTACTGGAGAGACTGAAGACTGGAGGTTGATGTTGAGTTTACTGGAGAGACTGAAGGTTAATTTTAAGTTTATTGGAGGGATTGAAAGTTGATGTTAAGTTTACTGGAGAGAATGAAGGTTAATGTTAAGTTTACTGGAGGGATTGAAAGTTAATGTTAAGTTTACTGGAGAGACTGAAGGTTAATGTTAAATTTACTGGAGAGACTGAAGGTTAATGTTAAGTTTACTGGAGGGATTGAAAGTTAATGTTAAGTTTACTGGAGAGACTGATGGTTAATGTTAAGTTTACTGTAGAGACAAAATATTTAAGGCCTGTGTTAAATTTTCCAGATGGACAAGAGACTTAAAGATTGATGTTTAGTGATGTTGTTGATGTTGGTGCGAGCAAACATCACTGCACTTCCCAGTGACAGAATAAAGGAACTCACAATACTGCCCCACACTGACACACTGAAAGCACAAAGTAACATTCCCTGTTTGTAGCAACCAGGTCTATCTGCGTCACTTAGGTCCTTCGTGTGGAGAAACCAGAGTGAAAGATACATCGATAAAGCTCTACACAGAGCGAAACGTTGTCACGGTAAAAGCCTGATCTGCAGCGTATATACTTTGTTGAGTATAATCAGTAGTAAGATATATGGATCCATCCATAAGAAAGTCAGTCGTCTTGTCCAAAAGGTATGCGAGGATAGGTGTGTATATCTCGTGTATATATATACCAAGAAGTATATCATTTTTGCATATTCACAGAGATGTGTATCTCTCAGTTTATATACACCTACAGGAACGCATTTTTCAGCGTATATACGCTGATACTTCAGCTTAATCTTTCCTTTTATAGGGACTAAAGAATCCTTATCTTGGGATGTACAGGTGACATGCAGATTTAATGACCCCTCGTGTGGTTGACAGGACTTTAAACCTTATAAACCAACAACCTGAATCTTCCTATGTTTTGTAAAGCCCACAACTCACACCTCGATCAACTAACGCTGCTCTCTTCTCAGAGTTGAATGCGTGTGTGTGTGTGTGTGTGTGTGTGTGTGTGTGTGTGTGTGTGTGTGTGTGTGTGTGTGTGAGGGTCTTCAGGTTGTAAGTAATTCTAGGTGTGAATCACTTTACTGGTTGCCGAGATAATTAAGGCGCCTCCTCAACAAACACTTGTAAAGCCACATAATCTTGATTAAGTGTCATCTGGTCTTGCATCTAATTAAAAAAAATAATTTAAGTTCTTTCATAGTTGCTTAACTAATTACCATATTAGCAGAGGCAGCACGGCAGTAAATATAGTCTTGAAAGTTAACAAATAAGACTTTTTTATGCTAACTTTCTTGAATTTAATCAAGTCTAATGTGTTTTTTTGTTCTTCAAGGGTTTCCCCTCTTCCTTTACACACACACACACACACACACACCACACACACACACACACGCACATACACACACACACACACACACACACACACACACGCACATACACACACACACCCACACACACCCTCCACCACTTGACACAAACACTTGACACAAACACGTACCCCCCTCCCCCTAACCACCTCTCCCCTTCCCTAACCACCTCACCTTAGCCACCTACCCCTCCCCCAAACCACCTAACCCCTCCCCAAACCGTCTAACCCCCCAACTACCTCCCTCCCTCCAATAACCATCCTCCCCTCCCCCATAACCATCCATCCCCTCTCTCCCTCAAACCATCTAACCCCCTCCCCCAACTATCTCTACCCCTCCAATAACCATCCTCCCCCTCCCCCACAACCATCCATCCCCTCTCCTCCTAACCATCTATTCCCCTCCTCCTAACCACCCGTCCCCCCTTCTGTGGAGCAACTGGGGAACTTAGAACCAGGATGAGGACAAGGGGCTCCAAGGACGAATCTGGGAGAGAGGAATGGGAGGCAGAGCTCAAAAAAAGGGAGGAAGACTGGGGAAGGAGACTAGATGAGCTGGAAAGGAAGATGGAAGAGAGGTTAGCAGCAGAATGCAGAAGGTGGAAGCAACAGGCCACAGCAGCAGAAATCAAGATAGAGAGATTAGAAGAGGAGCTGAGACATCTGAAACAGCACAGAGACAAAGATATTACAGAAGTAGCATCGGTAATGGCTACATCAAACACAGACAACAGGTCTGAAGGAAGCATGGAAACTAAACTGTATGCAGAGGTCCTGTCAAACCCACATGGGGCCAAAACAAAGACAGGGAGCACACTAGGACAGAATGAGAGGTTGGAAGACATTGAAGGAACTAGGACATGTGCAATGACCTTACCAGATATCTGTGGGGGCCAGGAACAGGTGAGCAGGAAGGACAAACCAAGAAGCATAGGGGCAATAACTAGGGAAGGGACTGAAGGAAGGAACACTCCACGGGAAGGAACTAAAACACATCAGAGGATGCAATGGGAGTCACAGTGGGAGGTGGAAAGGGAGAGATCCGTGTTTGTCTATGGGCTAGACGAAGCTAAAGGGGAAACTTATGATGAAAGAAAGCAGGAGGAGAAAAAAGCGATTGAAGATATCATGAAGGAGATAAGCGAGGGGAACATGACCCAGGTGGCAAATTTTCGGAGAATTGGGTAGTTCACAAAGAAAAGGACTCGGCCTCTCAAAGTAATTTTCAAGGCAGAATCAACCCGAACAATGATCCTGCAGGAGAAAGCACGGCTGAGAGGCAAGCAGGAGTTCCGGAGTGTGTACCTCGATCGAGACAGAACACAGGATGAAAGGAAGACGATGAAAGAGAGAGTTCAAAAACGAAAGGAGAAATAGGAGGAAATGAAAAAGGAGAGCAGAACAACCCAGGATCAAATGGAAGGACAAGCACACCCCCCAGAAACACCTGCAGAAGGACTCCAGCCACGACACCCCCAAGGCAACTGAACAATCCAAACCAACCATCACACACCGATCCCTCTGTTTCCACCACAGTTACAGTATTAGAACAGAAGTTGAAGGTTTGGTACACAAATGCAGATGGATTAACGAATAAACATGAGGAATGGCAAGAAAGAATCAATGAGAAGTCCCCAGACATCAAAGCAGTTACAGAAACAAAACTCACGGAGACAATAACAGATGCAATCTTCCCACCAGGATACCAGATCATGAGGAAAGATAGAAGGGGCAGGGGGGGAGGTGGGGTTGCTCTGCTCGTAAAAACCAGATGGAAATTCGAGAAAATGGAAGGCATAGATGAGACGGGAGAAAGAGACTACATAGCAGGTACACTTCAGTCTGGGGAACACAAAGTGGTCATTGCAGTGATGTATAATCCACCACAGAACTGCAGGAGGCCAAGAGAGGAATATGAAGAGAGCAACAGAGCAATGGTGGACACACTTGCTGAGGTGGCAAGAAGAGCTCACTCCAGCAGAGAAAAGTTGCTGGTTATGGGGGATTTCAACCACAGGGAGATTGACTGGGAAAACCTGGAGCCACATGGGGGTCCCGAAACATGGAGAGCCAGGATGTTGGACGTGGTGCTGGAAAACCTCATGCACCAACATGTTAAGGACACTACCGAGTGAAAGGGGAGGATGAACCAGCAAGACTGGACCTTGTGTTCACCCTGGGCAGCTCAGACATTGAGGACATCAAGTATGAGAGTCCCCTAGGAGCTAGCGACCATGTGGTTCTGTGCTTTGAATACATAGTAGAGCTGCAAGTGGAGAGAATAACAGGAGTTGAATGGGAAAAGCCTGACTATAAAAGAGGGACTACATAGGGTTGAAGAACTTCCTGCGGGAGGTCCAGTGGGACAGAGAACTGCAGGAAAGCCAGTAAATGAAATGATGGAATATGTAACAACAAAATGCAAAGAGGCAGTGGAAAGGTTCATTCCCAAGGACAACAGTAACAACGGGAAGACCAGAACGAGCCCCTGGTTTACCCGACGGTGTAAGGAGGCAAAAACAAAGTGCAATAGAGAATGGAAAAAGTACAGAAGGCAGAGAACACACGAAAATAGGGAGATCACTCGCGGAGCCAGGAATGAGTATGCACAGGTAAGGAGGGAGGCCCAGCAACAGTATGAAAATGACATAGCATCGAGAATCAAGACTGACCCGAAACTGTTGTATAGCCACATCAGGAGGAAGACAACAGTCAAAGACCAGGTGATCAGATTAAGGACAGAAGGTGGAGAACTCACAAGAAATGATCAGGAGGTATGTGAGGAGCTGAACAGGAGATTTAAGGAAGTTTTTACAGTAGAGACAGGAAGGGCTGTGGGAAGACAGCACAGAAGGGAACATCAAGAGGGAATATACCAACAAGTGTTGGATGACATACGAACAACTGAGGAGGAGGTGAAGAAGCTCTTAAGTGACCTTGACACCTCAAAGGCGATGGGACCGGACATCTCCCCATGGGTCCTTAGAGAAGGAGCAGAGATGCTGTGCGTGCCTCTAACCACAATCTTCAACACATCCCTTGAAACTGGGCAACTACCTGAGAAATGGAAGACAGCTAATGTAGTCCTCATATTTAAGAAAGGAAACAGAAACGAGGCACTAAACTACAGACCTGTGTCTCTGACATGTATTGTGTGCAAAGTCATGGAGAAGATTATCAGGAGGAGAGTGATCGAACACCTGGAAAGGAACAAGATTATAAATGAAAACCAGCATGGGTTCATGGAAGGCAAATCTTGTATCACAAACCTCCTGGAGTTTTATGACAAGGTAACAGAAGTAAGACACGAGAGAGAGGGGTGGGTAGATTGCGTTTTCCTAGACTGCAGGAAGGCGTTTGACACAGTTCCCCACACGAAATTAGTGCAGAAGCTGGAGGATCAGGCGCATGTAAAAGGGAGGGCACTGCAATGGATAAGGGAATACCTGACAGGGAGGCAACAACGAGTCATGGTACGTGAAGAGGTATCACAGTGGGCGCCTGTTACGAGCGGGGTCCCACAGGGGTCAGTTCTAGGACCAGTGCTATTTTTTATATATGTGAACGACATGATGGAAGGAATAGACTCTGAAGTGTCCCTGTTCGCAGATGACGTGAAGCTGATGAGAAGAATTAAATCGGACGAGGATGAGGCAGGACTGCAAAGAGACCTGGACAGGCTGGACATGTGGTCCAGTAACTGGCTTCTCGAATTCAATCCAGCCAAATGCAAAGTCATGAAGATTGGGGAGGGGCAAAGAAGACCGCAGACAGAGTATAGGCTAGATGGACAAAGACTACAGACCTCACTCAGGGAGAAAGACCTTGGGGTGACCATAACACCGAGCACATCACCGGAGGCACACATCAACCAAATAACTGCTGCAGCATTCGGGCGCCTGGCAAACCTGAGAATAGCGTTCCGATACCTTAATAAGGAATCGTTCAAGACACTGTACACTGTGTATGTTAGGCCCATACTGGAGTATGCAGCACCAGTCTGGAACCCACACCTGGTCAAGCACGTCAAGAAGTTAGAGAAAGTACAAAGGTTTGCAACAAGGCTAATCCCAGAGCTCAAGGGAATGTCGTACGAGGAAAGGTTAAGGGAAATCGGACTGACGACACTGGAGGACAGAAGGGTCAGGGGAGACATGATAACGACATACAAGATACTGCGGGGAATAGACAAGATGGACAGAGATAGGATGTTCCAGAGAGGGGACACAGGGATAAGGGGTCACAACTGGAAGCTGAAGACTCAGACGAGTCACAGGGACGTTAGGAAGTATTTCTTCAGTCATAGAGTTGTCAGGAAGTGGAATAGCCTAGCAAGTGAAGTAGTGGAGGCAGGAACCATACATAGTTTTAAGAAGAGGTATGACAAAGCTAAGGAAGCAGAGAGAGGACCCAGTAGCGATCAGTGAAGAGGCGGGGCCAGGAGCTGAGTCTCAACCCCTGCAACCACAATTAGGTGAGTACACACACACACACACACACACACACACACACACACACACACACACACACACACACACCACACACACACACATACACACACATACACCACACACACACACACACACACACATACGCACTCACACACACACACACACACACACAAGCGTGGCACAGTGCCTGTGTATGTGTCTGTGTAAACATCCGTGTTAGCTTGAGTTGTTGTCTTAACCTTCGCCTTCCAGCACAGCAGAGGTGCTGTTATATGTCACTAGGGTGAGCACAGCTGCTGCACACAAGTGCTGTTATAGGTTACTAGGGTTACCTGGAGGTTATTCCGGGGATCAACGCCCCCGCGGCGCGGTCCATGACCAGGCCTCTCGGTGGATCAGGGCCTGATCAACCAAGCTGTTACTGCTGGCCGCACGTAATCCAACGTACGAGCCACAGCCCGGCTGATCCGGCACTGACTTCAGGTATCTGTCCAGCTCTCTCTTGAAGGCAGCCAGGGGTTTATTGGCAATTCCCCTAATGCCTGATGGAAGGCTGTTGAACAGTCTTGGGCCCCGGACACTTATGGTGTTTTCCCTTAGTGTACCAATGGCGCCCCTACTTTTAACTGGGGGCATTTTGCATCGCCTGCCCAGTCTTTTACTTTCGTAGGGAGTGATTTCTGTGTGCAGATTTGGGACCATTCCTTCCAGGATTTTTCAAGTGTATATTATGATATATCTCTCCCTCCTGCGTTCCAACGAGTATAAGTCAAGTGCTTCCAAGCGTTCCCAGTAGTTAAGGTGCTTGACAGAACTTATACGTGCAGTAAATGATCTTTGTACACTCTCTAGATCTGCAATTTCACCTGCTTTGAATGGAGATGTTAATGTACAGCAGTATTCCAGCCTAGAGAGAATAAGTGATTTGAAAAGGATCATCACTGGCTTGGCATCTCTCGTTTTGGACGTTCTCATTATCCATCCTGTCATTTTCTTTGCACTTGTGATCGTGGCACTGTTGTGATCCTTGAAAGTGAGATCCTCAGACATTACTACTCCCAGGTTCCTTACATTATTTCTCCGCTTTATTGTATGGCCAGAGTTTGTAGTATACTCTATTCTAGTTATTATCTCCTCCTGTTTTCCATAACGGAGTAGTTGGAATTTGTCCTCATTGAACATCATATTGTTTACCGTTGTCCTCAGCAGATGACAGCCTCATGCAGATCCTAGTATCATCTGCAAAGGATGATACGGTGCTGTGGTGTATATCTCTGTCTATGTCTGATATGAGGATGAGGAATAAGATGGGGGGCGAGTACTGTGCCTTGTGGAACAGAGCTCTTCACTATGGCAGCCTCCGATTTAACTCTGTTGACCACTACTCTTTGTGTTATATTTGTTAGGAAGTTGTAATAAAGTTGGTAGAATTATCGACAATATGTTACCCAAGTAATAGCTTTTATATCCTTTTACTCATGTACGAATTAATTGCTCTACCATATTGTATTACTTTTGTCACTACCACTACTACTACTACTACTACTACCACTAGTGAACATCGAAATGGTACCTCACTAGTATTGCACCTCACTCTGAGCCTTTATATACCCTCTGTGTCCATGTATTGTTTGTAATGGCTTGATAAAGCTCCTGGAGAGCGAAACGTTGCCACAATAAATGTCACATTAGTTGCACTTGTGTCCTTTTACTTTACATGTTAGGAAGTTGAAGATCCATCTCCCTACTTTCCCAGTTATTCCTTTAGCACATATTTTATGGGCTATTACGCCATGATCGTATTTGTCAAACGCTTTTGCAAAGTCTGTGTATATTACATCTGCATTCTGATTTTTTTCCAGTGCATCCAAGGCCATATCATAGTGATCCAGTAGTTGTGAGAGGCAGGAGCGACCTGCCCTGAACCCATGTTGCCCTGGATTGTGCAGATTTTGGGAATCCAGGTGATTTGCAATCCTGCTTCTTAACACTCTTTCAAAGATTTTTATGGGTGAACACAGCTGCTGCACACACGTGCTGTTATAGGTCATTGGGGTGAGCACAACTGCTGCACACACGTGCTGTTATAGGTCACTGGGGTGAACACAACTGCTGCACACACGTGCTGTTATAGGTCACTGGGGTGAGCACAACTGCTGCACACACGTGCTGTTATAGGTCACTGGGGTGAACACAACTGCTGCACACACGTGCTGTTATAGGTCACTGGGGTGAACACAACTGCTGCACACACGTACTGTTATAGGTCACTGGGGTAAGCACAACTGCTGCACACACGTGTTCTTCGCCGGTGTTTACACAAGTGTACATTAATTGCAATTTCCTTACTGATCCCTTGAAGGAGTCAGTAAGGGAGTGATGCTCCCCCCCCCGCTCTCCTTCCTCGGAACAGGCTTGATTATCTCCCTTTGTTTATCTCTTCTCCATGATAATAATATCAATAATAATAATAATAATAATAGTAATAATAATAATAATAATAATAATAATAATATCAACAATACCAATATAATTATAATAATATCAACAATAATAATATCAACGTCAATAACAGCAGCAACAACAACAGCAACAATAACAATAAAAAATAATAATAATTATTATTATAATAATAATAATAATAATAATAATAATAATAATAATAATATCAATAATAATAAATAATAATAATAATAATAATAATAATAATAATAATAATAAGAAGAAGAAGAAGAAGAAGAAGAAGAAGAAGAAGAAGTGGAAAGAGGTTAGGTCCAGTTCCTCGGATCAAGAGCCCTTCTACAGTGCCACCTCATATAAGTGATAAAACACTTACCTCGTAAAACAGAGTTTTTATTTTGTTTTTTGTTTTTTTTCGTTTTATTTTTTTTTTGGGGGGGGGAGGGGTAACTCAGAGAATTTTTTTTTACCATTCTCTCTTGATATTTATTTTTATCATGTGGTAAAAATGAAATAATTTTATCGTACTTTAGAACCTGGTCATTTTAAATTTAAAAAGTACTCAGGCCAGCAGTAACAGCCTGTATGATCTAGGTATACCCTACATATACTCCAGGTATACTCTATATGTACTCCAGGTGCACTGTATATATACTCCAGGTATACTCAAGATAGTGCGATTCTTAACACAGGAGTACCTTAATGGTGGTGAAGAGCTCTTGATCAGAGGAACTGGAGCTACCCTCATCTTACTCGGAACAAACGAGACTGCCTCCCAGCTCCTCGAAGAACAATTTCGCATAGATTTCCGCTTGTGGAAGCTGTAATTTCTCTATTTTGCTAAATATATTAGTTTACCGAGCTCTAACTGGAGAATGCCTCTTGTGAAAGGCTTCAAACTTTGGTGTATCGTACTTAGGTACTCATATATTTAGATTTTACCATTAATTGAAATTCGTGCCGCACTCTGCACTATTCTTTTCTCGTGCACTGAGAAAATATCTTCATCCTTATTTCCCCTTGTGTAAATGTTCTTTAACCTTGTCTCTTACCTCTAGTTATCTCTCTCTCTTTCTCTCTCTCTCTCTCTCTCTCTCTCTCTGTCACTCTTTTCTCTGTCTATCGATAACCAGTCACTCAATCTATCGTTGCATATACAATTTTTTTACAGAAAGTCAGACTCCATTTTTTATCACAGAGACAAAGCGCAAACATAACAAACAAACACAGGTTTGCCAACAGTAAATCACTATCTACATTGGATTTAGCTTTGAAAATAATTCTGGGAATGACTTGTTGCAATAAAACATCCTGCACAGCTGTAGCTGCAATATTTTTGCAACAGAGTGTGAACCAATATCCCGGTTTTATTCCAGTCATCACTGATCTTGTGGCGGCAGTGACTGCTTTCTCTGTCTTTACTTAAAGCATTGATTTATTTTCTTCTTCTTCTTCTTCTTCTTCTTCTTCTTCTTCTTCTTCTTCTTCTTCTTCTTCTTCTTCTTCTTCTTCTTCTTCTTCCTCTTTATTATTATTATTATTTTTCTCCTTTTTTCATTCCTCTTCTTCTCACTAGGCTTCTCATTCTCCTTTTCGCTTCAGATTTATTAACTTCTGCGATACGTATTTTAAAATTCAACATTTATTGCATGGAAGTTGGTGTAGACGCAGCAGCAACATCACCAAGTCTCAGTAAAGACAAACTGCCGGACCCTTCTGCTCGCCACGTCAGTGTTCACCTTCGTCACATCACTGTTCACCACATCAGTGTGGTAAGTACATTATGATAATGTTGATAGCTTTGTATATTCACTTATACTACAGCTGCGTCCTTATTAATTGAGACAGTGATGAAATAAGACATTTATTTGGAGAATTAATGTATCTTTAAAAAGTACACAGCAATGATATGACTGATAGCTGATTTAATAAGAGATATGACTACCCTTTGCTTTTATAAGCATTGCTTCACGCTTTGGCGTTGAATCGACCAATGTTGAACACATTTTGGCAAGTTCGTCGTCGTTTTACCAGATCCTAATAACAGCAGCAATTAGCTTCTCCACATGTGAACAGTCCTGTTTTGCGATCCTGCGTTTGGTTATTGTCCATAGGTTCTCAACTGGGCTGAGGTCAGGAGAGTTTCCAGGCCAATTTAGAACGCTCAGCACACTCTCTTCGAAGTGTGGTATGGAGCAGCAAGATCCTGCTGGAAAATGCCTTCTCCATCAGGAAAGTCTCCATCTACAATGGGGAGCAAATGAGTTGCCAGGATTGCCTATTTAGAGCGAAACGTTCAATAACAGGTGAACTGATCATCCGGGATAAACCTTTGGAAATGAAGAATAACCTCATGAAGACAAAAGAGATAACAGCCAACGTGGGAGTTTCCAAGGCACCGTTGTCATTGTCTTCACTGACTTGTCTTTGTAAATTCTCCAAGAACCCTCAATACCCTCATGCTAATGAACGCACAAGAAACCCCAATTTCCCCTGATCCCCACAAAGTTCTGTGCACTGATCCCCAACCCAAAATATGAAAAAAAAGTCACTTTTCCGTGGGTGGAATAATTTACCAAGAATCCGCGATAGGCTACACGTCCCATAAGGGTCCTCTCCTTATGTGGATTTCTCTTGAAGAGATCCCAGCGCTCCTGACGGCTGCCATTAAAGAGGAAGAAGCCGTGGTAATCTGTAAGTCACCTACGGAACCCTGAGACTCAACAAAGAGAATTTCCAGCTGAAATACTTGTGTTTTTCACTGCTCAAGAGATTTTACACACTTGCAACGGCGAGCAACGAGGCCATAGCAGTCCTCTGCCGGGGATTCAAATCAAGTATTGATTAAAGGCCAGATCTCATAAAAGTGCAATTAAAGGAAATTGCCATTATAATCTAATGAAGAGGCTGAGGTACATGGTCAAACAGGGAGGCAGTAAATTCTGTCCAAAGGCGTATTTGTACACCACACACACCTCTGCACCGGTTTCGCTTCACCAAGCAAGCATACACTATTACAATTATAAGAAAATGAATTTTCATAATAACGGTTCACAGTACCGACAAGATGACGAAAAAGACACATGTGCAACAGTTTGGGATCTTTATTTCAGAAACCTTTCGAGCATTGATCGAAACCACAGAGCTGGAGGTTCTCAGGGCTGAGGGAGGAGGGAACAGACCACCTCAAGGCAACCATTTATTCAAGGCTGATGGACGGATTGCATCCTCTTTACCTCTCCACTATTTGTGATGTCTCCATTTGTAGTCGCCTCCGTATTCGACTGAAGAAACGTACCGTGTAGGCGAAACGTTTCGGAAATAAAAAAAATCATGCCAAATTGCTGCACGTGTGTCTTATTCATCAAAAGAAATGTATCGTTCGCCTTTTGGCTCTGTCAAAACGTCAAAAATCACACGATGAAATTTTTTAAAGATATCGTAAAAGACATTTTAACTAAGCCTAAAGGCCTAGTTAAATTTAAAACTTTACATATTTGGCTAGACTAGACAGTTTATTATAGACATGAACCCGGTGCACTGAAGCCATAGAAAGATTATTGAAAAGTCTTTCATACCTGGAGAGTATACCTGGAGGGTATACCTGGAGGGCATACCTAGAAGGCATACCTGGAGGGTATATCTGGAGGGCATACCTGGAACATATACCTGGAGGGTGTTCCGGGGGTCAACGCCCCCGAGACCAAGTCCATGATCAGCAGGGAACTTGTGGATAGTAGACTTGAAGTTTCCTGTTCCATAAACCTATTATTATCTACTCCTAGCATTACGCAAAACATTTCTAACCACCTTAAGAAAATCAGTAGAATACTGAATGTAAGCATTACATCAAAGAATAAAATTAAATCTGTATTAATATAGAATTCGGTAATACTTTTACATTAATATATAGTATAATAATATATAGTATACTAATATAGTGTATAATAATCAGTATGACAAGCACCGACTTTTTGCGTATTTAAATATAAAATAAAATGAAATATCCCCGGAAAAAAAGATCACTGGAGTTATATTACTGGAAGACTAAGTTTGGTAACATTTCACGATAAAGAAATATCTGGCTTTAGCAATGACAGTGAAATTGGGTAATTTTCTCACGCAAATTGTTCTCATCTTTCCTATTAGCTCCCTTGACAATTCCTATCAAGCTCCCTCGTTCTGACTCTGGCAGGGTTGGCCCTGGCTTCCTCCCTTCCTCTCCCTAGGGCCTACAATAGTTAATTACCACTTACCACTCCTTGGCTCTTCCCCCTACACTGATACTGGATTTACACGCGTGCGTAAACAGTTATTGACGGAAATATTGACGCAGATACGTTGCAATAAATACGCAGGTTAGGTTAGGTAAGGTTTATCAGGAAACGGGACGAGTGGTTCCTGACGGGGGTCTTAGTCATATGATGACCCACAGCTGGAGCTTTTGGTCATCTGACCGAGGCTTCCGCAATACATACACGGGAAAACAAGTCATATTTGCGTCACATTTTTTGTGAGTGGTCAAAATAGTTATGTATATATATATATATATTATATATATATATATATATATATATTATATATATATATATATATAATATATATATATATATATATAGTATAAGAAGAAGCATTGATGCTAATTAATACAAATAATCCTTGCTTATACAAGTACATGTACAAGGTATACAGACCATAGCTGACACCAATGACATACTGAAAGCCACTTGCTATGTAGAACATTTAGGGCAAATTAGGTCAATTTTGTCCCCAGGATGCGACCCACACCAGTCAACTAACACCCAGGTATCTATTTTACTGCTAGGTGAACATGGACAGAAGGTGTCTTAAGGGTAATACGTCCTAAAGTTTACCACCCGTACTGGGGGTCGAACCACGGCTCAGTGCGTGAGCTGAGTACGCAAGCAATCGAGCTACAGGACACCGAGAGCCTAAGAGCAATTGACCCAAGAAATGGAAGCTACCTTCCCCATTATTGAATCAAAGTTGGTTACCTCCCATTCTTCATGAGCTGTATGACCTACTCCCCCTGCTGATTTAGCGCTTCCCCATGAATATATAAAAAATATTGAAAGTATTATACGAAGTGTATAGTTTTGGGCAAAGCCATATTTAGGTAACATATATAAAGTTTATTTTATTTCTAACGCGATTATTCTTATAATCACTATTATTACCATCCTGGTCAGCATAATTATTTATTATTATTATATTTTATTATTATTTATTATTATTATTATTATTATTAATTATTAATGTATGAATGATATGATGTATATACTCTCCATCATGATAATTATTGTTTATATTCTAAGGACGACATATTAAACATCTATCTGGCTATGAAATGTCAGGGTATTTAACTATCTGCTTGTTAACGTCTGGATGATTAACTATCTGGCTTGTATATGTCTGTATTAACTATCGGCTCGTAATGTCCTGGAATTAACTATATGGCTATGTAATGTCTGGTATTAACTATCTGGCTTGTAAGTCTGGTATTACTATCTGGCTTGATTATGTCTGGTAATTAACAAAATCTGGAAATTTAATGTCTGGTATTTAACTATCTGGCTTGTAATGTTTATTAACATCGGCTTGTAATGTCTGGTATTAACTATCTGGCTTGTAATGTTAGGTATTAACTATTATGCTTGTAATGTATGGTATTAATTATCTGGTTGTATGATCTGGTATTATCTATCTGGCATTGTAATTGTCTGTATTAACTATCTGGACTGAATGTCTGGTATTAACTATCTGGCTTGTAATGTCTGGTATTAACCATCTGGCTTGTAATGTCTGGTATTAACTATCTGGCTTGTAATGTCTGGTATTAACCATCTGGCTTGTAATGTCTGGTATTAACTATCTGGCTTGTAATGTCTGGTATTAACTATCTGGCTTGTAATGTCTGGTATTAACTATCTGGCTTGTAATGTCTGGTATTAACTATCTGGCTTGTAATGTCTGGTATTAACTATCTGGCTTGTAATGTCTGGTATTAACATCTGGCTTGTAATGTCTGGTATTAACATCTGGCTTGTAATGTCTGGTATTAACTATCTGCTTGTAATGTCTGGTATTAACTATCTGGCTTGTAATGTCTGGTATTAACTATCTGGCTTGTAATGTCTGGTATTACCTATCTGGCTTGTAATGTCATGGTATTAACTATCTGGCTTGTAATGTCTGGTATTAACTATCTGGCTTGTAATGTCTGGTATTAACCATCTGGCTTGTAATGTCTGGTATTAACTATCTGGCTTGTAATGTCTGGTATTAACCATCTGGCTTGTAATGTCTGGTATTAACCATCTGGCTTGTAATGTCTGGTTATTAACCTATCTGGCTTGTAATGTCTGGTATTAACTATCTGGCTTGTAATGTCTGGTATTAACATCTGGCTTGTATGTCTGGTATTAACCTATCTGGCTTGTATTGTCTGGTATTAACATCTGGCTTGTAATGTCTGGTATTAACATCTGGCTTGTAATGTCTGGTATTAACTATCTGGCTTGTAATGTCTGGTATTAACTATCTGGCTTGTAATGTCTGGTATTAACCATCTGGCTTGTAATGTCTGGTATTAACTATCTGGCTTGTAATGTCTGGTATTAACTATCTGGCTTGTAATGTCTGGTATTAACCATCTGGCTTGTAATGTCTGGTATTAACTATCTGGCTTGTAATGTCTGGTATTAACTATCTGGCTTGTAATGTCTGGTATTAACCATCTGGCTTGTAATGTCTGGTATTAACCATCTGGCTTGTAATGTCTGGTATTAACTATCTGGCTTGTAATGTCTGGTATCATCTCTCTGGCTTGTAATTATGTGTTACAAAGTCCGGTGTTACAAGCCTGACTTGTAATATTCTGCTCCATATAGACTCTTCTATTGAAACTTAACTCACTAAATCTACTTACTTTCACTTTTTTTGCGTTATTCGTTGTTCGTGCCGCAGTGGTGGTAGTGTACACCTGTGGGTGTTCACTACTACCACTGTGGTGTCTACTCAGAGGCTGACGTCAGCGCGCTAAAGCACTGCATGATGTCACTAGTCAATACTTCACTTCCTTCATGAGGAGGGAGTGCTTTGTTACCCAGGCAGGGTTCTTGATCAGAGAAGTTGGAGCTGCTCTTCTCTGCCTCGGATCAAACCTGATTGCAACCCATTCCCAAGGAGCTGCGTGATTTCTATGGGTTTCTCGATTGTTACTACGGGCGGTGGATTCCCCGAAATCGTCTTCAAGGAATATTCAGGTATAGGCACTCTACTTGGCACTAGAGCGCCAGGTGAGGCACTAGAGCGTCAAGCGAGGCACCCTTCTTACAAACAACCAATTACAGAGATGCATGATAAGGCAGAGTTGCCTCTCTCTATTGTCCACTGAGAGAGAGAGAGAGAGAAGGGGAGAGAGAGGTAATGGACGAAAAGATGAGAGAAGAGAGAGAAATGTCTGAGTGGTGGAGAGTGAGTCTATTTAAGGAAAGCTCCACAAAGATAGACTTACATCGCACTCCACAGAATTTAAGCCTGAAACACCTCATTACATGTCTTGACAGTTAGACACAGTGTAGGTCACCTTGCACCTATCTTAACGCACATATATGGTATATAATACCGACGAAATTGAGAATTAGACACATATGAAACATCTGGGTATCTTTACTTGTAGACGTTTCGCCCACCATTGACTTTATCAATGCATTAAATCCCTGTATTGATAAAGCCTCTACTTGGCGAAACGTCTACATATATGGATAACTAGATGATGCATATGTTAATATTTGCTAAAGACACACATCGTTGACGCTGGAGTTAATATAACAAGACCCAGGGAATAATTATTTAACGTGGTTGATACTCCCAGTGTCGGTGACGGAATGATAAACGATTAAAACACAGGTGCAACAGTTAGGTAACTTTATTGGTAAAACGTGTAGATTACGCATTAGGCTTCTTCAATCAGATACAGAAACAGCAAGTGTAGTAGTAAAATGAAGATGATGTAATCAGTCCATTCTCCTTGAAGAAACAGCATTTGAGGTGGTCAGTCCCTCAGCCTGGGCGGAAATAAAGATGTGTAATCAGCAAGAACTAAATTATTAGAGAGAAATAGCACTTCTCCCTTCAGTGGAGAGTGTATTAGTTTAGTGTTGCTCCCTGTAAGCGCCCCAGAGTAGCGTTTCACCAGTGATATCACCAGTTAGTTTGTCACCAATTAAATTAATTGCATCGGCAACTGCCTAACAAGAATTCTCTGTCCTGACACCAGCAGCAAACATCACGAATAATCGGTTCTGACAGCCTTGAACACGAATATATAGCAGAGCTGCATCCACTCTCCTTGACTCATAGTCAAATAAACTATATAAGAACACTGTCGACTTAAGTATATGGGCTAAGGTTTTATCAGGGGATAATGGGAGATATCTGCAGCGTTTTGAGTCTTGTTCATGAAGAACTGGACTTCATCTTTTGGCTCATTAATGACTCACTGAACACTGAGTCGAATTGTCACTTCAGTATTTCACTTATGGAATTAAATTTAGGAATCTAAATTGCAAACTGAACTCGACTGCTCAGCGGAAAAAACAACGAAAAGATACTCAAAAAAAAAAATACTAGAACAAAATTAGTTTTACAGATTTTCTAGCATCTGTTTTACATTACCTTATTTCTGTGAGAAAGTTTTTGTAACTGTAAAAAAAGTAATGTAAATTAATTGGAGTGTATAATCCTGGTCTATCTGCTTCAGTCACTTTAAATATTATTAATAGGGACTAAAATAATGAATTACAATGCTGCAGAAAGTCAGTTGGAAGCCTTTATGTATAACCCACAGCATCAGGCTTGTAGCATAAGCTGTCTGTCACCTACTGGTTTATCCCAGAGATTACAGCCAGTGATGTACTAGCAAGATTCACTCACATCACCTTCAGATTTGTTGCAAGAAGAATATTGAAACTTAAAACCCACAGAGTAAACAAGAGTCTCAGAGACTATAGTTGGCAAGCTTAGACTTAGTTAAATAACAAAAAGAGGCACAATACCGTGACTGGAACGATACACAAATAACCCGCACACAGAAGAGAGGAGATTACGACAACGTTTCGGTCCGGCTTGGACCATTTACAAAGTCAGACTAACGAAAAGGAGAGCAGGATGGGTATATATAGGCAGGAGGTGGTAGTAGTAGTAGTAGTAGACTTAGTATTGGTATATCTGACAGTTAAACACGTACATAGACAACACTCATCATAGTGCAAAACACGTACTAGCAGTATAGTCATTATTTTTTAAACACTGTGCTTAAAGGTTCACATATTTAAAAATGATTATCGGAAGCTACATAATCCAATGGGATATACTGAGCTCTTTTTCTAATAAAAGCTAAATTCCAGAAAATCTCAATAAATAACCTGAATTAGATTGTAACAATTAGCGTCCATTTGTACCAATAACTGCACTGGTAATATATGTAAATAGTTTCGTTTTTTGCCTGTTTAGCAACTAGTTTCTAGGTAATCGTGTCTCACAGAATCGTAATAACACTGCTGCAAACAAATCACGGTATGGGTGGGATTAAAGCCCATTGTCATGGGTTAGAATCCATGGAAATGGGTTAAAACTACACCCATGGCAATAGGTTAGAAACCCACCTGTACCCACGGTTATGGTGGTGTTAGAACCTCACTCCATGCGTTCTAACCCCACAAGTACCGGGGTTGAAGGTAATCATGTATTTATCTACTCTCCAGTTCTCGCCCACAGGATGAATATGAGAGACTTGGTCAACTTGCAGCTTCGTCGGTGTAGATCATATTCTCTCAGCAACACTGACGGAGAAATTTCGCTGCTTTCACATACTTCGCTATATGTTAAATGAACGTTCCAGTTGGCTATTTCATTTTCCCTAAATAATCTATATTGATCTGTCGTGAAAGTTCATAAATGTGTGTGTGTGTGTGTGTGTGTGTGTGTGTGTGTGTGTGTGTGTGTGTGTGTGTGTGTGTGTGTGTGTGTGTGTGTGCGCACGCCTGTATCTGTTATTTTTATTATGCATTAAAACACTTTTCTCTTTAAATAACGTGATACAAAACTTTTCCATTTTTTTACAACAAAACTGACGTATCAACGTCACATAACCCGGCTAATATTTCCGCTATATAATTTAGGCCAAAACCTACTTTAGTCGAGACTAACCTGAGTTAGTGTTATTTATCCTCAATGATATAGTGAATTTCCATGATCAGATTTATTTTTACTGTGTTATTGCAACACTGAATTTCCTTTTTATTCGGTGGACAAAACAATTGTTTGCAGACAAAAACAAACGCAGGAGAATAAACGTTATGAAAATGCTTCATTCGAAGAAAAGCTCCTTTCGCTTTTTTTTTAAAAAAAAGGGTAAGAACTTGAAGCATTCTCCTCAACCAGAAGTATAATTGGTGAGTAAGCCAGGTCAGCAAACTCTAGCTATAAAACACGACATACACTAAACGTAAGAACACTGCAGCAAGACTCACGAAATCGTAATGACACGATTGCAAACAAACCATACCACGGTCTGGAGTTTTGAGACTCTCTGACCGCGGGTTCAATCCCGCCCGTGGTATGTTTTTTTTTTTTTTCACTGCAGCAAGTCTACTAGCCTATACTAGGTCGCTCTCAAACCCAAACCGCTTGCACTGCATACAAGCTTTCCTTAAACACAACAGTTCCTATCACACAGTGTGTATGTTCTGTGTACTGTGATCATCGAGGATCTTCCTCCTCCCCGTCCCACGGCTCTCACCCTCCCATCAACATCCACAATTCTTTTGAAGGTGGAATGTTTACTGAGCCTCTGGCATCGTGGAAAAACTGCAATTTCCTTCCCCGATATTGAAAGAGCAAAGTTCACTGTGTTTTAGTTACTGTCAGAGGTATTCGTGTTTGATTAATGACAACGCTGGGAGAGTATTGCTTTCAACTAGGTGTAGATAGTGGTTACAATTATCTAGTCCTGATGAAATGATGTCTTAATTTGATATATAGATTACGTTTAAAATAATAATAATAATAATTAGTTATTATTATTATTATCTATTATTATTATTATTATTATTATTATTATTATTATTATTATTATTATTATTATTATTATTATATTATTATTATTATTATTATTATTATTATTATTACTACTACTACTACTACTACTACTACTACTACTACTACTACTACTACTACTACTAATACTAATACTACTACTGCTACAACTACTATTATTACTACTACTACTATTACTTCTACTACTACTACTGTTATTACTACTACTGCTATTATTATTAATATTATTGTCAAAAGAAAGCGAGAAAGCTGTAAATTAGGTACAGAGGTAATGTTTTAGGTGAGAAATGAAAAGCAATATTTGATCTACAATGAACTTGAGTGATAACAGGTTGTGTCACCACTACCTGCCACACCACACAACCTTATGCTCACCATCCCTCCCGTTCTCTCATCTCTACTTTCCCTACCTCTAATTTCCGTCATACAAATTAGTTTCCTGTCACCTCGACTACTGCTCTCCACTGACCCGAAGCGTCTCTTCACTAGTCTTCTATGTAGTTATCTTAGACAGTCTTGTTGGTCTTCCTAACAATGTTCTCAAATTCTCACTCGTTTTCCTCTGTTATGACTTAAGCTGTAATATTTCTCATGAGTAAGCCAGTATATTTAACTTTTAGTCATTCACATACTTTCGTTTATACCTCACCCACCGTCACCCACACATCCTGCCCCACATTCCACCTGCTGTCAGGTAGGTGAGGTGTTACAAAGCCACAGTCTCCTGGGACGACTGTCTGGAAACTAGCAAAATTCTCCTAGTGAAAGTGAAGGTTGACTGTCTATCCACACTGATCATTTCCCCGCAGTGCGGGGAAATGATCAGTACGCAGTGCGTACAATCACAGCTTCACAGCTACGCAACCCCGGTGTGCATGCAAGCTCTTGTGACGGGCATCAGTTGTAATTATATTCTGTTTAGTGGTGCTTTGGCAGAGTAATGATGCATTCAGTAGGACGGAACTCTGAACCTCGTTCAGGTAACCACTGCGTTGCTAGCACATTGGTTACATGACCTGCTAGCACCTCTTGTAGCTATTGTGTGTTTTCTCTAGCTATGTCATGTTTTGTGCAGAAGAGCAAACTCCACACGTAATCTGGACTCTTTACATCTTAATTTACTAAGTCTTCATTCTACTTAATAAATTTTCTTTTTGGTCAAAGTTTCTAAGTAAATATGTATTCTAATTTATTTTTTTTTTGTCTTCTTCGTCATTTCCTGATTTATAGTCTTTAAAATTCTTCTTTGTCTAAGACTAACGAATGAGTCATCGTGACGTTGCTCATTACATCTTTTGTCGACCATAGGATTGGTCTTGATTGGTTGAGAAAGGATTGGGGTAAAATATACCAGCGAGAGGGATTGTGGATATATGTAAGAAGAATAAACAAACAAGGAAGCTTTCAACCGTCCACTGTCTATGTTTTATTGACCATTTCACCAATTCTTGTGTTCATTCACTATCCTCCACGCCCTCCCTCACCCTTCCATCACGCCCTCCTTCACCACTCACTCACCCTTCCATCACGCCCTCCCTCACCACTCCCTCACCCTTCTATCACGCCCTCCCTCACCACTCGCCCATGCTTCTTCACCACTGCCCCCACGATGGTAATTTCCAAGTGATAGTAACTCCAGCTCTGCTGGAATAAAACTTACCCAGCTGCCGTAGCTGACGAACCTTCACGGAATACATGACCATATTCTCTTACCTAAAGTGAAATTTACAAACCCGAGATTGACAGACTTCACCACTTGATATAAGATTTCTCCACGAATAATAATAATAATAATAATAATAATAATAATAATAATAATAATAATAATAATAATAATAATAATAAGGGCAACAAAAGTTAATGTGAAGAAGCCATTACATGTGAAGGAATATAACAAGAACACATAAGCAGCGTTTCCTCCCGTTGTGTAGTCATCATATAAGTTAAGGGAAGCAGCACACTGCTGATGTCTCCAGTCCTATACATTAAACAAATAAATCCCACGCACTTAAGACCATCCCCCTCCCACACCTCACACCCCCCACGACACCTCAACACCCCCCACAACACCTCAACACCCCCCACGACACCTCAACACCCCCCACGACACCTCAACACCCCCACACAACACCTCAACACCCCCCACAACACTTCCACACTCCTCTCTCTCTCTCTCTGGTCCCTCTCCTCTTTGTTATTCATGAAATTTTACCCTCCACGACACAAGATACACGCCTCCACCTGTGTCCGGGTATTAGAATAATTTTTCACCCCTCAAACGAATTCGTTATTTTATGCATCTTTCAGCGCCGTTTTGCCTCTCTTTGACCGTCTCGAGAGTGGTCGTTGTAGCGAGGAGGTTCGTTAACACCCGTCAGAGGCTTTCAACACCCGTCACAGGTCTTCAAGGGGAGAGGTTCCTTCATGCTAGTAAAAGGGGTTCTTAATTCAACGAAATGGAAGTGCCCCCCATTCCTCTCATGATCTTAGCGGGTTTAGCGCTCTCACGTGGATATAATAATAATAATAATAATAATAATAATAATAATAATAATAATAATAATAATAATAATAATAATAATAATAATGTTCGCAGAATTACCGAAAATATGTCAAGTTGAAGGACACACGTGTAACAAATGCAACATTTTATTGTGGCAACGTTTCGCTCGTGCTTGACAAAGCTCCTGGAGAGTGAAACGTTGCCTCGGTAAAATGTCACATTAGTTGCACTTGTGTCCTTCAACCTGGCAAGAATAATAATGGTAAATTTTCGATCATGCAAACTGCACTCTGCAAGGTATATATTGAGTGCATGATAACTAGAGGCAGACGTGATGCATGATGCTGACTGCTGGCTGTGTGATGCATGATGCTGACTGCTGGCTGTGTGATGCATGATGCTGACTGCTGCCTGTGTGATGCATGATACTGACTGCTGGCTGTGTGATGCATGATGCTGACTGCTGCCTGTGTGATGCATGATACTGACTGCTGCCTGTGTGATGCATGATACTGACTGCTGGCTGTGTGATGCATGATGCTGACTGCTGGCTGTGTGATGCATGATACTGACTGCTGGCTGTGTGATGCATGATGCTGACTGCTGCCTGTGTGATGCATGATGCTGACTGCTGCTGTGTGATGCATGATACTGACTGCTGGCTGTGTGATGCATGATCTGACTGCTGGCTGTGTGATGCATGATGCTGACTGCTGCTGTGTGATGCATGATGCTGACTGCTGCTGTGTGATGCATGATGCTGACTGCTGGCTGTGTGATGCATGATACTGACTGCTGGCTGTGTGATGCATGATCTGACTGCTGGCTGTGTGATGCATGATACTGACTGCTGCCTGTGTGATGCATGATGCTGACTGCTGGCTGTGTGATGCATGATGCTGACTGCTGGCTGTGTGATGCATGATACTGACTGCTGGCTGTGTGATGCATGATGCTGACTGCTGGCTGTGTGATGCATGATACTGACTGCTGGCTGTGTGATGCATGATGCTGACTGCTGGCTGTGTGATGCATGATACTGACTGCTGGCTGTGTGATGCATGATGCTGACTGCTGGCTGTGTGATGCATGATACTGACTGCTGCCTGTGTGATGCATGATACTGACTGCTGGCTGTGTGATGCATGATACTGACTGCTGGCTGTGTGATGCATGATGCTGAGTGCTGCCTGTGTGATGCATGATGCTGACTGCTGGCTGTGTGATGCATGATGCTGACTGCTGGCTGTGTGATGCATGATGCTGAGTGCTGCCTGTGTGATGCATGATGCTGACTGCTGGCTGTGTGATGCATGATGCTGACTGCTGGCTGTGTGATGCATGATGCTGACTGCTGGCTGTGTGATGCATGATGCTGAGTGCTGCCTGTGTGATGCATGATGCTGACTGCTGCTGTGTGATGCAGTGATGCTGATGCTGGCTGTGTGATGCATGATGCTGAGTGCTGCCTGTGTGATGCATGATGCTGACTGCTGCCTGTGTGATGCATGATGCTGACTGCTGGCTGTGTGATGCATGATGCTGACTGCTGCCTGTGTGATGCATGATGCTGACTGCTGGCTGTGTGATGCATGATATTGACTGCTGGCTGTGTGATGCATGATGCTGACTGCTGCCTGTGTGATGCATGATAGCTGACTGCTGCTGTGTGATGCATGATACTGACTGCTGGCGTGTGATGCATGATACTGACTGCTGGCTGTGTGATGCATGATGTGACTGCTGGCTGTGTGATGCATGATGCTGACTGCTGGCTGTGTGATGCATGATACTGACTGCTGGCTGTGTGATGCATGATGCTGACTGCTGCCTGTGTGATGCATGATGCTGACTGCTGGCTGTGTGATGCATGATACTGACTGCTGGCTGTGTGATCATGATGCTGAGCTGGTGTGTGATGCATGATGCTGACTGCTGCCGTGGATGCATGATGCTGACTGCTGGTGTGTGATGCAGATGCTGAGTGTCCTGTGTTGATGCATGATGCTGACTGACTCCTAAGATGTGATGCATGATGCTGACTGCTGCCTGTGTGATGCATGATGCTGACTGCTGCCTGTGTGATGCATGAAGGTGGTTGCCTTCCACCATGCTTCACTCATCATGCCACAGTTATCATGCCACAGTTATCATGCCACAGTCATCAGAGCCCAGTCATCATGCACAGTTATCATGCCTCAGCCAACATGGCAACAACCGAGAATGGTCATAGGTTCCTAGGAAGTGTGATTAATAAGAACCATTTGCAGGGAAATACAGCTAAGCGATCAAACTAAGGGATGCAGACATACACAATTACGAATAGGATGTGAGCTATCGGAGACAGATGTGAATGAACTTGATGTGATCATTAGAGGCGTCCACTCAATCTCATCAGCTATGAGTTGATGTATTTTACAACACACATCAACACACACACAACATCTGATGAGGACAGGCAGACTTCAAAGAGACTGGACAGGACTGGACACCTGGTCCACAAAATGGCTTCTCGAATTTAATCCGCCAAATGCAAGTCAGAAGATAGGGAAGGCACAGAAGGACCACAGACAGAGTTAGGACAGGTGAAAGACTGCAAACCTCACTCAGGAAAGATCTTGAGGTGAGTATAGACACGAGCATGTCTCCAGGAAGCACACATCAACAGATAACTGCTGCAGCATATGGAGCCTGCAAACCTGAGAATCAGCATTCCGATACCTTAGTAAGGAATCATTCAGACACTTACACGATGTATGTCAGGCCATACTGGATATGCAGCCCTGTTGGAACCCGACTGTAAAGCACGTCAAGAACTAGGAAATACAAGTTTAGCACAGGTTATCGATAAGAAGCTCCATGAAGGGAAGATTAAGGGAAATAGGCCTGAGACACTGGAGGACAGGGGGTCAGGGGAGACATGATAACGACATATAAAATACTGCGTGGAATAGACAAGGTGGACAAGGACAGGATGTTCCAGGGAGGGGACACAGAAACAAGAGGCACAATGGAAGTTGAAGACACAAATGAGTCAGAGAGATAGTAGGAAGTATTTCTTCAGTCATAGAGTTGTAAGGCAGTGGAATAGCCTAGAAAATGACGTAGTGGAGGCAGGAACCATACACAGTTTTAAGACGAGGTTTGATAAAGCTCATGGAGCGGGGAGAGAGAGGGCCTAGTAGCAACCGGTGAAGAGGCGGGGCCAGGAGCTAGGACTCGACCCCTGCAACCACAAATAGGTGAGTACAAATAGGTGAGTACATACACACACACACACACGCACACATACACGGACGACATAACGGAAGGGATAGACTCAGAAGTGTCCTTGTTTGCGGACGATGTGAAGTTAATGAGAAGAATCAAATCGGATGAGGATCAGGCAGGACTACAAAGAGACCTGGACAGGCTACAAGCCAGGTCCAGCAACTGGCTCCTTGAGTTTAACCCTGCCAAAAGCAAAGTCATGAAGATTGGGGAAGGGCAAAGAAGACCGCAGACACAATATCGTTTAGATGGCCAAAGTCTGCAAATCTCACTCAAGGAAAAAGATCTGGGGGTGAGTATAACACCGAGCATATCTCCCGAGGCACACATCAATCAGATAACTGCTGCAGCATATGGGCGCCTGGCAAACCTACGGATAGCGTTCCGATACCTCAGTAAGGATTCGTTCAAGACTCTGTAGAGAAAGTGCAAAGGTTTGCAACAAGACTAGTCCCAGAGCTACGGGGATTGTCCTACGAAGAAAGGTTGAGGAATCGGCCTGACGACATGGAGCCAGGAGGGTCAGGGGAGACATGATAACGACATATAAAATACTGCGCGGATCAGACGAGGTGGACAAAGACAGGATGTTCCAGAGATGGGACACAGACACAAGAGGTCACAACTGGAAGTTGAAGACTCAGATGAATCAAAGGGAAGTTAGGAAGTATTTCTTCAGTCATAGAGTAGTCAAGCCGTGGAATAGCCTAGAAAGTGAAGTAGTGGAGGCGGGAACCATACATAGTTTTAAGGCGAGGTATGATAAAGCTCATGGAGCAGGGAGAGAGGGGACCTAGTAGCAATCAGTGAAGAGGCGGGGCCAGGAGCTATGACTCGACCCCTGCAACCACAAATAGGTGAGTACAAATAGGTGAGTACACACACACACACACAGGATGTTCCCGAGATGGGGCACAGAAACAAGGGGTCACAACTCGAAGCTGAAGACTCAAATAAGTCAAAGGGATGTTAGGGAGTATTTCTTCAGTCATAGAGTTGTCAGGAAGTGGAACAGTCTGGGAAATGATGTAGCGGAGGCAGGAACCATACATAGCTTTAAGACGAGGTATGATAAAGCTCATGGAGTAGGGAGAGAGAGGACCTAGTAGTGACCAGTGAAGAGGCGGGGCCAGGAGCTGAGTCTCGACCATTGCAACCATAATTAGGGGAGTATACACACACAAACAATCGGAGACTCAAACATAACTTTGTGTCCGAGCGAAGTTGTCTCTGCAACCTTGTTAACGAAAGGGGTGACGAAAGAAGACAAAAACAAGAAAAGCAAAACAAAAAACAAAAGACGATGCAGGTAAAACGTCTTCCTCCACTTTAGTGAAACGTCAGACAGTGACACCGTGGAGCGCCATCACTGACCTCAGTCTGGTGGTCTCGCGGCCTTTCATTTCCCTTCATCTTGTCATTCAAGGAAAAAAAGAGGTTACCTGCATTAGCTGGAGTGGAAGGACTGCATCCTCCCCCTCCTTCCCCCCACTAGTGTCCTCCCCCCCCCCTCACCATCCTCCGAGGATGGTATTACCTCAGATCCCGTGTAGGATATATGTAAAAAGCCTGCGACTGGTACTGTGGCGCGAGGGAGATGCGGCCTTACAGCTCGTCGTGGTAAGAGAGGGAGTCCCTTGCAGGTACCTGGGACCTCGGAGAAGGCTTTCCCCTTCTCGTTACTCTTCTTGCTGC
>NC_069426.1:34494162-34541662 GCF_026875155.1 Cherax quadricarinatus
CAGTCTCAGTGAAGTCTTATATTTATAAGATTTAACAAATTTACCTTTCAGTCTTCTTGAATGAACCTGACCCTCAATAATGATTAGATGATGATGATGATGATAGTAGATGAATGAGAGTTGATGATGTAGAGATATGATAGATTGATGAGAGAAAGATAATATGCAATAAGAGTTATATATGAGGAAAATAAAAATATAAATAATAATATATAATAGTTTAAAATAATTAATTCATAATAATAATAAACAATAATAATAGTAATAATAATAATATAATAATAATAATAATAATAATAATATAATAATAATATATAATAATAATAACAAAATAATAGTAAAAATAATAATAATAATAATAATAATAATAATAATAATAATAATAATAATAATAATAATAATAATAATAATACTACTACTACTATACTACTAACTAATATAATAATAATAATAATAATAATAATAATAATAATAATACTACTACTATACATACATACTACTACTACTAACTCTACTACTACTATACTACTACTAATACTAACTACTACTACTACTAATAATAATAATAATAATAATAATAATAAATGAATAAATAGATAAATAAATAAAAACAATAATAATATTAAAAATAGCAATATTTCTAAAATGTGAATCACCATTTTCCCACAATAAATATACTTCGTAATACACAGGATATACACCCAGAGGTGTATGTCTTTCATTGTATACATTTAGAGTTTACTTTAATCCCAATTTTGAGAAATTAAAGTTATTTTCACTGGTGGCAAGCAGACGATATACAGCCTTAATGGCCATCGTGTAGTCGTTAGGATTTCAACCCCCATTAACCAACTAACGAGGGTTACCTAATTTTTATGCATATTACCATCAAAACGTAATTACATCATAATGTGTATCTACCCTGAGCTATATGACATCTTGCATGGTCACACAAACGGGAGGGATAGGGGGGACATGATAACGACATAAAAAATACTGAGAGGAATTCACACGGTGGACAGGACCAGAATGATACAGAGATGGAACACAGGAACAAGTGGGCACAACTGGAAGTCAACGACTCAGATAAGTCATAGGGATGTTAGGAAGTATTCAACCTTGGAGTTGTCAGGAAGTGGAACAATCTGGAGAGTGAAGTAGTGGAGGCAGGAGCCATGAAAAGCTTTAAGGGGTATAAAAAGGTTCTTGGAGCCGGGAGTAACCCTAGTAGCGATCAGTGAAAAGGCGGGGACATGAGCTATGACACGACCCCTGCACATATAGGCGAGTACAGTGGTTGGTGATAGGTTAATTGTGTCTTCAGTCCATACGTGTTTGGAAAAAAAAATACAGAGCCGAGCTGAAGCCGTGACAAGGAGATGTTACAGCCGATAAAGACTTTGATCAAGGGAATATAAACGCGGGACATCACCCTGTTAACCTCCGCTGTCAACAGATTCATCTTTCCAGTTTAGTTGGATCGTTTGGAAGGATTTACGCCGTAAATTTTTTATTTCTTGCCTGTGAGAAAACTTTGGAGTTACGTAAGTGTGAGGAACACCTGCGTGGGGAGTGAGGGGACGGGTGACTCACCTGGTGGATCTGAGGGGACGGGTGACTCACCTGGTGGATCTGAGGGGACGGATGACTCACCTGGTGGATCTGATGGGACTGGTGACTCCCCTGGTGGATTTGATGGGACTGGTGACTCACCTGGTGGATCTGAGGGGACGAGTGGCTCACCTGGTGGATCTGAGGGGACGGGTGACTCACCTGGTGGATCTGAGGGGACGGGTGACTCACCTGGTGGATCTGATGGGACGGGTGACTCACCTGGTGGATCTGAGGGGACGGGTGACTCACCTGGTGGATCTGAGGGGACGGGTGACTCACCTGGTGGATCTGAGGGGACGGGTGACTCACCTGGTGGATCTGAGGGGGCGGGTGACTCACCTGGTGGATCTGAGGGGACGGGTGACTCACCTGGTGGATCTGAGGGGACGGGTGACTCACCTGGTGGATCTGAGAGGTGACGGGTGACTCACCTGGTGGATCTGATGGGACTGGTGACTCACCTGGTGGATCTGAGGGGACGGATGACTCACCTGGTGGATCTGAGGGGACGGGTGACTCACTTCGTGGATCCGAGGGGACGAGTGACTCACCTGGTGGATCTGAGGGGACCGGTGACTCACCTGATTGCTGTGAAGGGACACGAAGAGTAAGTCAACAGGTACGTACACAGGCTAAAGTTTTGCGTCAACCTTGAGTCAGCAACGCTGTGGCAGCTCCTAGTTAATACCTACTTCCTCTTAATATCCCTAATGTCTGCAATCCGGGAAACAACGCTCATTACCCCCACCATAAATGTAATTACTTTGGTTCACGCATTACCATTACTGCAACGTTATTAAATTATAAAACGCGGGTAATTGCAAATCCTCCTTAATTTGCTTGAGTGCTCTCCTGAGCTCCTTACTCTTCGCTCTCAGTAGAATTAAATCATATTGCGCTAATTAATAATCTATTGCCAAACTAGTATCATGTGTTAAGTATCACAGAAGGAAGAAAAATTAGCTAATAAGATACATGTACAACAATTGGGAATCTTTGCAGTGGTAAAGGTTCCCCAACGAGAGGCTTTTATTAATTTAGGTAAAGGGTCACAGATGTAACTAATGTGGCATTTAACCTGTAATTCTACTATTATTATCCTCTTTATTAATCTAATACCTGGGGTATACCTGGAGAGGGTATCGGGAGTCAACGCCTCCGCGGCCCGGTCCGTGACCAGGCTTCGTGGTGGATCAGGGCCTGATCAGCCAGAAGAACGGTGGAAGTTGTGAAGAGGACGTTTGAGGTAATCAGTCCCTCAGCCTGGACATACCTCTGATATACCTTAGTTGAGTTCCGAAAATTTTTATACTCCCGGAGCCCGGTCATGGGCCAGGCTCGTCTGATGCTTGCCTGGTCAACCAGGCTGTTGTTGCTGGTGGTCTTCATCCTCACATATCCATCACAGCCTGGTTGATCTGATACCCTGTGATCATGTGTACATTTGGGTATCTTTACCGTGGAAAAGTTCCACGATAATGATACACAAGTGTTGTACAAGTGTTTTATTAATTTCCTAGTTTTTAATGTAAGAGAAACTGTTGAAGTTGTGAGACATGTGTAATGCAGGGACCACTTACCTGTGTCTCACTGCGCAGGTGTAGTGGGGTGTCCCATTACCTGTGTCTCACTATGCAGGTGTAGTGCAGTGTCCTATTACCTGTCTCACTACGCAAGGACCACTTGCCTGTCTCACTTTGCATGTGTAGTGCAGTGTCCCCTTACCTGCATCTCACTATGCATGGACCACTTACCCACTGACTAATGATACATGTGTCAGATACATATATTCTGTTTCTTCTGTTGTAGTAAGCTCCTGTTCCTGCTCCTGTTCCTGTTTCAAGCTCCAGGCGGGATTAAGCAGGGATAAGTTGCTGAGACGGAAAGGATTCCGGTGAATACGGTAGCTGGGTTCTGATTAATACAGTAGCTAGATTCTGATTAATACGGTGGTTGGGTTCTGATTAATATTGTGGCTGGGTTCCAGGTAAATGTGTGCTTCTTATAAGAGTTTCTACCTTTGCAAGATGTGGCATGCAAAGAGTACGTAACCTTTATTCGGCGCATGGACACACCCTCATTTACAGGCTATCTCCCCCAACCACGAACCAGGTTGCTAAGAGTTGATGATGGGGCCCCATCGTTCAACTAGTGACCAGGTTCTAGCCAATAAGAAGGTGGGATTGGCAATCGCAGAGGTTATGTGGATACCGCTCTCCTGTCTGCCCTTGTCATTCCCATTCTAGAGCTGGTTGAAGCACGGTCTGCTATCTTGTGGCTTCTATTTCTGCCTTGCTTACCGTGGAGTGCACTATATTTATCACTGTACATAGTGTACATATTGCTGTTCTAAATTGGTGAAGGATAATATAAGTCTAAACTTTTCTACTGTTTTATTTGCTCCCATTACACCTGGGATAACAGGCCATTTGAAATCCTGGGTTGTAATACAAGATTATAAATCATCCGAGAACTTTGCTAATCCTTCCAGCATCACTGAGGTTTACCCTTCACGAGGTACGAATGAAATGTAATGGTTGTAATTATAACCATCATTTTAAATTGTGTGGACTGGTAAGCCAGCGGAAGGCCTTGGTCAGATGACCAAAAGTTCCAGCGGCGGGTCATCATATGACTAAGATCCGCGTCAGGAAACACTTGTTGTTTCCTGAAGTACCTTACCTAACCTAACCTAAGCTACGGATGTTTTGGCTGGTCCCGCCTCTCGCCTTTTTTGCATCCAGCGCAAGTTTTTTTTTCATCTCAGATTCTTGAAAACAGTTATTGGGAGCACAGGTAATAAATGGCCTGTGAGACCTGGTCGTAATGGCAATTGGAGGAAACAAACTCAGCAGTAGACTATAATGTATATTTTGCCTTCAACCACTATATACAGTTATGTACATTATGTACAATATGTACAGATAGAATAATAATAAGTGTACACCATGGTGACAAATATCAAAGCAGAAGTCAGAGAGAGTGCACTGTACTCAACCAGCAGGTGGGCAAGTCTGCCAATGCTTATCGCAAGTGAATCACTTTGCTTCAGCTTTGGCGGGCTTGCCTGTGATTGATCATGAATTAAGGTACTGATTTAACGACGGGTACTCTATCAATCGTTAAACCCTCAGCACCTGGTTCGCTGTTAAATTAGACACATGTGCAACTCTTGGGTGTCTTTATTGAGGAAACGTTTCGCCACACAGTGGCTTCATCAGTCCATACAAAGGATAAACTTGAAGAACAGGAGGAGAATGAGGTAATCAGTCCCTCAGCCTTGAGTCGATATGGTCAGTCCATCAATCTTGAATAGAATACGGCATATGAGCGGAGAAGCAACTTATAAACCGTATGGCAGGAGAGGTGCAGCAGTCGTAGGTGGTGTCACATTTGTCCAATGTGGAAGTAGGTCGTGCCCAAGGGTTAGGCAAGCGAAGAATTCCCAAGTATTAAGATCCCAAGATTGATGGACTGACCACATCGACTCAAAGCTGAGGGACTGATTACGTCATTCTCCTCCTGTTTTTCAAGTTTATCCTTTGTATGGACTGATGAAGCCACTGTGTTGCGAAACGTTTCCTCAATAAAGACACCCAAGAGTTGCACATGTGTCTAATTTAACAACGTGTCGGTTCTTTGAACCATTCATCTACAAACCTGGTTCGCTGGTTGGGAGGCAGCCTATACGGGAGTGTGACATACGCCGAATAAATGGTAACATACTCTTTGCATGCCACACCCCCACCCTAAAAGGACTCTAATAGCCAGGACTAGGCCTCCATGGGTAGCGTGCCGCCATGTCACTGAAGAATAATGGAACACCTTTTCTCTTAACGATCCAACTCATTAGATAGGGCTCAACTTTTCTCGAGACTCAAAGTCAAGCTTTATCCTAGAGCGAGACAGCAGAGAGTAGGGCTAACGTTGGTTCAAGACACCTGAGGACGGCACCAAAATGTCACCTCACTATTAAAAAAAACCCACCATCATTAAAAACATATTTATAAAGGGAGAAAAAAGAGATAAGCTACCCACATGGTCCTTAACATATCGTAACCTAAATTAAACACGAGAAAGTGAATCGGCCTATTGTCTTTGCCGGAAATATGTACGACTCTTATGTTATAAGGTTGCAGCCTGAGACCATCTCACCAGACATGTGTAGTGGTTTGTCATGGTGTTGAGGTAGACAAGAGGATTGTGATCTCTGTAGACTGTGACCACCTGGGACGGCTAGCCCCATGTAGACCTCGAAATGTTCCAATGCAAGTATCAGAGCTAGGGCTTCTTTCTCTATGATGGCGTAGGCCCTTTGGTGAGGTTGATACTTGGCAGAGAAGTAAGCGACAGGCTGGAACCACTCTTCCCCCAGAGTTTTGTAGGAGTACTGCCCTCACTCCTGAGCCACATGCATCAACCTGCAATATTAAAGGTTTTGAAAAATCAGGAGACAGGAGAATGGGTACAGTACAAAGTAGCCGTTTGACTAGCTCCATTTGTTTGCTGTGTTGACCTGCGCTTGTTACAAGGTGTGGATCCTGGCGTCCTTTCTCAATAGTGACACAGTGTGCTTGTTCTCGAGGATTTTTGTTACTTGCTCAGCGTCATTTTCATTCAGACGTCGTACTGACGGCAATCGTGAGGAAAAGACACGGTGCAGAACCCGTTGTTGATGGGACAACAATGTAGAGCTATGTAGAGTTATGTGATAAAGCTCTACACGGAGGGAGATGTTTTCCCAATTAAAGCTTATTCTGCAGAGTATGTTTGTTCTTTCCTGCTTTGTTGACCTATGCTCTCTGTATTTATTTCTATACTTCCAGTATTTGCTTCTATACTTCCAGTGTATGCTCCTGCACTTCCAGTATTTGCTTCTATACTTCCAGTGTATGCTCCTGCACTTCCAGTATTTGCTTCTATACTTCCAGTGTATGCTCCTGCACTTCCAGTATTTGCTTCTATACTTCCAGTGTATGCTCCTGCACTTCCAGTATTTGCTTCTATACTTCCAGTGTATGCTCCTGCACTTCCAGTACATATTTGATTCCATTCTTCCAGTAATTACTTCTAGTAATTACTTCTTCAGCACTTTGATGTCACGAACATTGACTCTTATTTGTACTATCATTCGTCGAACGAAGGATTCGAACCCATGGCAGCCCAATGCTAAAACTAGCGCTATCCGCTACCCTTACCCTCCTAGTTTTAGGATCGCCTTGAGTTGTTTACAACCGCGTCCCTTACGCTTTCGCGAGTCGCCCATGACAGTCTTTTTCCCCGTCACCCCTTAATTTTTCACTAAGACTCAGTAAATTACTATTTTTCCCCCTTTATTGCTGTCATCAAATTTTGTAATCTGTGAGTCCCCTGACTAGTAGATTTACCCTCGGATAATTTTGCCGGGGTCCCGCTCATGCTTTCCCATAAAAATTTCCCTCATTCCAGATCCGTTCACACATTTTTTCTTCCCCCACCAAGGTCAGATCCCCAGGGATGAAGAAAGGGTACGGAACAGAATTAACTCCCGACAAGGAGAGAAATGCCCCCTTACAAACCCACAAGGATACCTTTTTTAAACACAACGGGGACCTTTATTAACGACAAGGGGGACCCCGTTAGGCCGGGTCGTTAAAACCCCCAGTCTCGTCTGACACGTCAAGGGATTTTCCCCCTTACAGAAGATCGAACGTCCCGTTCCAAAAAGGGGGCTGATACGGTGAAACCCTATCAGTGACCCTATAAACCGCAAAAAAACGGGGATAAAAAAGTTCCCCCACAGAATGCTTCATCAAGACCCTTTTTTTTCAGAAACTTTGCCTTATTAAGGATCATTTTCCCAAAAAAAAAAAAGGAAAATGCAAATTATTTTTTTTCCCTGGGACAAGTCATTAAAGGTAAGTTATTCTTTAGAAACAGAGTGAGAAACTTTAAAGCTTTAATTTTGGTTTTAAATTTTAAATTCGGTTTAAAAAATTTTTCACTAAAATTTAAAAATAGTAAAACCTATAAACATACGCGTTACAGATGAAAAACAGTTTGGGGGGGATTTTAATGAAGTCAGGCTTTGCGGGGAAATCAGCACATCACAGGATTTGCAATGTCGCAGAAATGATATTTTAAACCAAAAAAATTAGTTCAGGGGAACTCTTAGTTTTTGATGATGTTTATTTCAAAATGAAAGGCCTGGCTATATATAATATAAATATTTATATATATATATAAAATAATATAAAATATTTAAATAAATATATATATATATAAAAATTTTATATATTTAAAAATATAAAATATATTATATAAAAAGAAAGAGAGGTGAATAAAAAAAATATTGAACCCAAAATCTAAAATAAGCCATCAAATTTTTTTCCTCTGGCTTCTCAAGGGGGTTTCAGCTGACTTCCTTAAAGGGGAAGGTGCCTTGACGGTGGGAAGGCTCTTGACGGGGAATTGAAAACAACCTTCACTTCCTTAAAGGGAAAACTAATCATCTATGTTCCCCAGCTTTTTTTAACCCCTGTTGGGTTTGCAATCTCTCGTGTATATATTATTATTATTATTTGTAATGTGTAGTATAGAGAAATAATGCGTAGCAGTAATATTTGTAGTATAGTATTTATCACGGTTCAATTTACTGTTTTTAAAAGCAACAGTCTACTGTAATTCCTTCAAAAAGTTGCAATCATCACTGTTTTTGTTAACTTGCAGAATGGCTTGCCTTTCTTTTTTGCTGTGGGACTCCAGCTTGCTGTTTCCACTTACAGCATTCCCCTTTTTCGAGCAAATTTTTTTATGCCCCTTTCACATAAAGAGTAACAAGGTTTTCCAGGTTCAGGCTGGGTTCTGGGGACTCTCTATAAAAGTTCTTTTTTTTTTATAGGTCAAGACCGAAAATAATTTAGAACCAAAAAAGCTCAAGTGACCTGTCACATGTTTATTGATACGCGTTGTATCCAAGTCTCAGTGTATCCGATTTACCTTTGTGTGGAGGTGCGTTGTTTCCATTACGGACCCATGCAAATTTGTTTTTACAGGTCTTGTTTCCCTCCAGATAATGTTTGCCCCGGTCCTGTTATGCCCAGGATGTTCTAACGAGGCTACATTCTGTGCAGATTATGGCTTCTGTTTTTGACCAAACCGGTTTTGTCCCGCCGGTGGGGTCCTGGGAATGGAAGGACACTTTCCTATTGCTCTATCCCCATTTTCCCATAATTGCCCCGAAATACACGGTTTTTGATCATGTTTTTTTTCACGTTTTTGGTCTCCAGTTTGTGACGTCCCAGGCAATTATAATTGACGGGATTTTGGTAAACGCGTGGATTTTAGCCGGAGCAAACTCACGAAACTAATGGTGCAAATCGCGTTACGAAGATGAAGACGCAACATTTCTGTAAATATTCTCGTTGCATGTGAGAGTAATATTGGAGGGTCATGGGCCGTCAGTCTGGCAGAGATGGTGGTCGTAATCGCTCTCCTCTGATCCTGTGTTCATTTTTGCAAAATTGGTTCATCATCGTATAATTTTATCACCGCGCCTGTATAATATTGTAGCTGGTTGGGTGCATCGCTGACAGTGTCATCCCATTCTCTGCCACCTCCACCATTATTGCTACCAACATCTCCTCCTCCTTCTCCTCCTCCTCCCTCCTCCTCTTCTTGCCCTCTGCCTCAGTCCTCACAACACACTCTTACCATCCGACGACAAAGTCGCACTGTTTGGCGACACACTCTCAATGTCTGACTACACACTCTTACTATCTGACGACACGCTCCAAATGTCTGTAAACACTCTCACTGAAAACACACTCTCAGTGTCTGACAACGAGTTCTCCATCACCGACAACACACTTCTTGCCACTGCCAACACACTCCCTAGAGTATGGTAAAGCCTGACAACAAAGATGTGAACATAAATAATACAGAATGACATCAGTTTGGAAGACATCATTTTGCCTGCCACCAGCTTTATCAAGTCTATTGACCAAAACACCAACATATGAGCTTATATATCGCGTCGTGGACGAAAATGGGAGGACGATAAGACAAATATGGTGGAGAGGGCATAATGTAGAAGGCTGGAGGTGGAGACGAGAAGTGGAACTAGTGTGCATTTGAAAGAAGGACGTAAGGATATATTTCCACCTTTTTCGTCTCAGAGTAAGAAATTGATCTGTGCCCAGTAGAAGTTTTTAAAGAAGTGCAATATTAAATTCTCTATGGGTACTGTTATGTGGTGTCGAAGTTCTGGATTATTTACAATTTTAATTAGCTCACATTTTTAATATATACATTTCTCATCTTTTTTTGCCTTCAACGGCGTCCTGTTACTTATAACAAATTTCTGATATTCTTCTAATTTAAGGTTTCAATCTTACCAAACAGCACAATGTTAAATCATAACAGACTATAACTGAGACATATAGTTATAAAAAAATAAAAACACGGAACGTATGGGGTTTGAACCCATGGCGAGGGAATCCTAAAACTCCAGGTTAGTGCGTTAACAACTTCGTGTTTGATTTGCATTCGTGTTATTAGGATTTCGTGAGTCTTGTAGCTCTAGCTCAGTGTGACTGCCCGAATTTCGGGTATCTGATGGTAAATGTGTCTAGCCTGGAACAGAGAGCTCGCCTAAGACATTAGATTCATTTCCTTGAGTCTCTGTTTAGTGTTCTTATCAATCAAGCTTAAAGTCGGTGTCAGAGGTAGGGTTCTCGTGGGTAGGGTTCTCGTGGGTAGGGTTCTCGTGGGTAGGGTTCTCGTGGGTAGGGTTCTCGTGGGTAGGGTTCTCGTGGGAACTTGTGTTGGGTTTACTTGATGGTCGTCAAAATTACGGGCAGCAGAGACCTTACCTGTGCGAGAGGAGCCTTGCTTATGGCATTAGAAGAGCCCATTAATCTTTATGTCCAGGTGTAGTATCGATCTGTAGCTTTACTCTGTGGAATTCGATATTAAATTTCAATTGGTAATGGCTGAAAGTTTCTCTTCTAGTTAGCTTGCAGTAGAGTACACAGCTGGGCAGGCATGACTGAAACAATGGTATTGCTTTTTCTGTATTTACAATTCGGACCTTCAGTCTAATTCCCAAATGGCTGTATCAAATGAGAGACGTCAAGATGAGCGGTGGTCTAAATGGGTGTCTGGAAGAGTGATGAGAAATACGTGCTGCATTAACAGTTACGTCATACCGTCCGGTGACACATTTCTCAGATCCTTCACTAATACGAAAGAGGAAATTTCACATTCTCACTAGATGGACGCGACACAAGAGAACTGAGAAATCATTTCTCTTGGATTTTCATCAGCGTGATGGACAAGCTACAGTGTCTTCTCTTCTCCAAAAGAACTTCAGACAACGGGGCTTGTGTTTTTTCTCTTGTAACAGCACATCTGGTCCTGCGACAGCTGACTCGCATTTCTCGGATCTTTTTAAGAGGATCCGTGAGGCAGGTGTCTTACCTCGAGGTTACAGTAGCATTAGTGCAAAGGGTCGTTGTAAAACCAGCCTCACCTGCACTTACAACTGAAGACTTTCTTGATGTACGTCTCTGGTTTCATAGACATGCTACATACCCGTATAAATATTAGCGCTTAAAATTTATAATAATATAATAATAATAATAATAATAATAATAAAAATAATAATAATAATAATAATAATAATAATAATAATTCTCAGTTTCAAGCCATCATTATCACCTTCAAATATTCGGAGACTCATAGTTCTAAAAATACTGTTATCAGGGGTTTGTACTCCCAGAATCACCGAGTCACGCTACATTCTCGTCTTCTTCTAGAATGACTCGTTCTATGGATACTGGATATACACCTTTGCTACCTATCATTGACCTACCATTACGTAGCCCTTCGTATCCATCGTGGCACCAATGTAGTGCATCCCCGGAGTGAGGCACTCACCGCCACTACAAGAGCAAGTCATGACACTGGATTGAGCCTCACTCTCTCTCTCTCTCTCTCTCTCTCTCTCTCTCTCTCTCTCTCTCACACAACTTCTAGCATCTTCAACGTGACCAGAATGCAAAGTTCCAATGCCAGGCTATGGCCGGGACAACGTGTAGGCATTTCTTTCCACCGTGATTGTGGAGCTCTCTCCTACCACACTCCCGGAAGCTAAACTCCAGCGTTACCTTGGAGTCCCCAAGTACTGTGTCACCTCTGCTGGTTTAATATTTATGTATCAGTGGTAACTGGGGTCTGACATAGACCAGTGTGACCAATGTAATCGATCTGTTTTTTTCCCACTACCGCTCACAGGATGAGCTGCGGGTACACAGTATACTAGAAACTTAGGCAGCACAACTACAAGTAAAATAATAATAATAATAATAATAATAATAATAATAATAATAATAATAATAATAATAATAATAATAATAATAATAATAATAATAATAATAATACAGTACTGAGAGTCTTATAATTGGTTGAAACTTCCACCGAAAATGTAATTAATAACATTATTTCCTGAATATATAAATAATTTTTTAGTCTTAAAAAAACTAATAAAGAACTTTGATAAGATAATTTAGTTACACATAACTCACAGTAAATAAAATATATATACATTAAAATTCATATTAAAAGCATATACATAAAGTCATGATGCACAGAAAAAGTTTATATTGTTTTTCCTGCTGAGGATTTGCCCGAGATGAAGATGCTGAGTTTTTATTGAGATGTTAACTCCAGCATCACTGACAACATTTGTTACTTATGTAATATGTGGCACAAGATTGTACACTCAGCAGCACAGCTTGGATGTCCCCTGCTAGCCTCTCCTCTCTCTCTGTCTGTCTGTCAGTTTCTCTCTCTCTCTCTCTCTCTTTCTATCGATCTATCTATCTATCTATCTATCTAAGGATCTACCCCCTTTAAACCCCCACCAAACCCACATAATACACTCTAATCCTTAATCTAGAAGGAAGTAGTAGAGAGTTTTCTCAGCAGATAGCCTCAGCAGATAGTTTCAGCAGATAGCCTCAGCAGATAGCCTCAGCAGATAGCCTCAGCAGATAGCCTCAGCAGATAGCCTCTGTGTAAACTTTCAAGTCCTATGCTAGCTGTGTCTCCTTTCCCATATACTCTCTCTCTCTCTCTCTCTCTCTCTCTCTCTCTCTCTCTTCTCTCTCTCTCTCTCTCTCTCTAACACCACAATATATATGGTACAACATATCAAATATCTCACAAAGTATAAAGTCACTTCACATTAACCAATAAAAGCCGTTTCAATAAAGCGACAGAGATAATTTCTCACATAAACTCAGATTTTTATATAGCCAGTTGTTTCAGGTGACCAGGTTTAAATGTCCCAGACGTGCGGAGGTTTAAATGTCCTAGACGCTCGGGGGTTTAAATGTCCCAGACGTGCGGAGGTTTAAATGTCCTAGACGCTCGGGGGTTTAAATGTCCCAGACGTGCGGAGGTTTAAATGTCCTAGACGCTCGGGGGTTTAAATGTCCCAGACGCGCGGAGGTTTAAATGTCCCAGATGCGCTGAGGTTTAAATGTCTTCGGCGCGCAAAATGTTAAATGTGTATATGTGGTATGTTGCGTGTATGTACTCACCTATATGTAGTTGTAGGGGTCGATTCATAGCACCTGGCACCGCCTCTTGGCTGGTCGCTGCTAGGACCACACTCTCCTGTGTACTCACCTAGTTGTACTCACCTAGTTGTACTCACCTAGTTGAGGTTGCGGGGTCGAGTCCGAGCTCCTGGCCCCGCCTCTTCACTGATCGCTACTAGGTCACTCTCCCTGAGCCGTGAGCTTTATCATACCTCTGCTTAAAGCTATGTATGGATCCTGCCTCCACTACATCGCTTCCCAAACTATTCCACTTACTGACTACTCTGTGGCTGAAGAAATACTTCTTAACATCCCTGTGATTCATCTGTGTCTTCAACTTCCAACTGTGTCCCCTTGTTAATGTGTCCAATCTCTGGAACATCCTGTCTTTGTCCACCTTGTCAATTCCTCTCAGTATTTTGTATGTCGTTATCATGTCCCCCCTATCTCTCCTGTCCTCCAGTGTCGTCGGGTTGATTTCCCTTAACCTCTCCTCGTAGGACATACCTCTTAGCTCTGGGACTAGTCTTGTTGCAAACCTTTGCACTTTCTCTAGTTTCTTTACGTGCTTGGCTAGGTGTGGGTTCCAAACTGGTGCCGCATACTCCAATATGGGCCTAACGTACACGGTGTACAGGTCCTGAACGATTCCTTATTAAGATGTCGGAATGCTGTTCTGAGGTTTGCTAGGCGCCCATATGCTGCAGCAGTTATTTGGTTGATGTGCGCTTCAGGAGATGTGCCTGGTGTTATACTCACCCCAAGATCTTTTTCCTTAAGTGAGGTTTGTAGTCTCTGGCCCCCTAGACTGTACTCCGTCTGCGGTCTTCTTTGCCCTTCCCCAATCTTCATGACTTTGCACTTGGTGAGATTGAACTCCAGGAGCCAATTGCTGGACCAGGTCTGCAGCCTGTCCAGATCCCTTTGTAGTTCTGCCTGGTCTTCGATCGAGTGAATTCTTCTCATCACCTTCACGTCATCTGCAAACAGGGACACCTCAGAGTCTATTCCTTCCGTCATGTCGTTCACAAATACCTGAAACAGCACTGGTCCTAGGACTGACCCCTGTGGGACCCCGCTGGTCACAGGTGCCCACTCTGACACCTCGCCACGTACCATGACTCGCTGCTGTCTTCCTGACAAGTATTCCCTGATCCATTGTAGTGCCTTCCCTGTTATCCCTGCTTGGTCCTCCAGTTTTTGCACTTCACTTCTTCCTCGGTTGTGTGCACTGTGTCCAGCACCTGGTGATGTGCCCCACCTCTCAGTCTTTCTGGAGCCCCTTCTGTCTCCTCTGTGAACACTTCTCTGAATCTCTTGTTGAGTTCCTCACATACTTCACGGTCATTTCTTGTTGTCTCTCCTCTTTCCTTCCTTAGCCTGATTACCTGGTCCTTGACTGTTGTTTTCCTCCCGATGTGGCTGTACAACAGTTTCGGGTCAGATTTGGCTTTCGCTGCTATGTCATTTTCATATTGTCTTTCGGCCTCCCTTCTTATCTGTGCATATTCGTTTCTGGCTCTACGACTGCTCTCCTTATTCTCCTGGGTCCTTTGCCTTCTATATTTCTTCCATTCCCTAGCACACTTGGTTTTTGCCTCCCTGCACCTTTGGGTAAACCATGGGCTCATCCTGGCTTTTCATTATTCCTGTTACCCTTGGGTACAAACCTCTCCTCAGCCTCCTTGCATTTTGTTGCTACATATTCCATCATCTCATTAACTGGCTTCCCTGCCAGTTCTCTGTCCCACTGAACCCCGTTCAGGAAGTTCCTCATTCCTGTGTAGTCCCCTTTCTTGTAGTTTGGCTTCATTCGTCCTGGCCTTCTTGCTTCTCCCTCCACTTGTAGCTCTACTGTGTATTCGAAGCTTAAAACCACATGGTCACTGGCCCCAAGGGGTCTTTCATATGTGATGTCCTCGATATCTGCACTACTCAAGGTGAATACTAAGTCCAGCCTTGCTGGTTCATCCTCTCCTCTCTCTCTTGTAGTGTCCCTTACTTGTTGGTACATGAAGTTTTCCAGTACAACCTCCATCATCTTAGCCCTCCATGTATCTTGGCCCCCATGCGGGTCCAAGTTCTCCCAATCGATCTCCTTGTGGTTAAAGTCACCCATGATCAGGAGCTTTGCCCTGCATGCATGAGCTCTTCTGGCCACTCTAGCCAGTGTGTCAACCATCGCTCTATTGCTCTCGTCGTACTCTTGCCTTGGCCTCCTGCTGTTCTGTGGTGGGTTATACATCACTGCTATTACCACCTTGGGACCTCCAGAGTGAAGCGTTCCTGCTATGTAATCACTTTCTTCTCCGCTGTCTCCTCTCTCCAGCTCATCAAAATTCCAGCGATTTTTGATCAGCAATGCCACTCCTCCACCCCCCCTGTTCCCTCTGTCTTTCCTCAGGATTTGGTATCCCGTTGGAAAGATGGCATCTGTTATCATACCTGTAAGCTTGGTTTCTGTGAGAGCTATGATGTCCGGTGATGCCTCTTTGACTCTTTCATGCCACTCCTCCCACTTATTTGTTATTCCATCAGCGTTTGTGTACCATACCTTCAGTTTCCTTTCCAACACTGTGGTTTGGGGGGCCTGTGAGGGTGGGAGACCTGGTAGCATACTGTGGGATTCTATAGCTCGGTGTTGTGTGTGTGTGTGTAAGTCAGCTAACACCTAAACACCTATTTACTTGTAGGGAAAAACATAAGTAGCAAGTGAAAAGTGACCTGTCTAATTATTCTGCCTTGCCCGGGGATCGAACCCAGCACCTGTCACTTGTGCGTCGAAAGATCCGACTACTATTTCTACTAACAAATTAATAATAATAATAATACCAATAACAAGAGATAACAGCGGTCAAGCGCTGCTCCTGGACCAACGCCAGCATGGATTCGACACAGATTCTGAACACTCACGTCTGTATCGTTTAATATTTTTGTCTATCTATCTTTTTGCATCATCTATTCTTCTCCTGTCTGTGATTCTCTATTGTAAAAAAAATTACAATAAATCTAAAATACAAAAGAAAAGATAAGAATAATAATGCAATCACAACTATTATTATAATAATAATTATAATTATTATTATTATTAATTACACAGCTCTGTACTAGCACACGGGTGATAGGAAACCCGAGGCTTCCACACGCTACAGAGAATTGTATTAAATGAATCGAGAAATTATCTCATCAAAATACGCAATTATCCGCTTTTGTGTGATGGCCTCGGAGCGTGGATCATGGGCGAGGTGTGGGTGATGCTGGGAGCATCATCTTTATCATCACCATTATCACCACCAACGCCACTATCATCACCATTAGCTGGTGGTGGTAGTAGTGGTGGTGGTGGTGGTGTGCTAAGTGGCGTCCAGGGCCGGAAAATCACTCACTGACTCATTTCCGGCGTCTGCAGTAGCTGTTACTAACGCAAGCACCCCCGTCCCTCCCTTTCCCCTTGCAGAACTTCATATATTAGTGGTACCCAGTAACGCCACTAACAGGGTTAATTATAGGACCCAATGGCAGTGCGGGGTTCTTTTGTGGCGCTGGTAACGGCACCACAGAATTAATCATTAAACCTTAGTAACGCTCCCACTTGCACCATTATTATCATAAACAATGCAGTAGTGATACTTACTGGCGCTAGTAAAGTTATCAGAGGAATATATACCATTATGATGGCACTGGATATATATATATATATATATATATATATATAATATATATATATATATATAAATGGTAGTAGTAAGGCCGCCACAGTGGTAATTGCATTGTTACCACCACTAGAGAGATCAATGCTATTCCTAAATGGGCCACGTTGAGTAATACAGATTTTGATAAATTAGACACATGTGCAACACTTAGGTATCTTCATTTAGGAAACGTTTCGCCACTGGCTTCATCAGTCCAATACAAAGAAGAATTGTGAAGATCAGGAGGAGTCTGAGGTAATCAGTCCCTCAGCCTGGAGTCAATATGATCAGTCCTCAGTCTTGACTGATGGACTGATTACATCGACTCCAGGTTAAGGGACTGATTACCTCAAAATTCCTTCTGATCTTCGCAATTCTTCTTTGTATTGGACTGATGAAGCCAGTGGCGAAACGTTTCCTAAATGAAGATACCTAAGTGTTGCACATGTGTCTAATTTATGAACTTATTTATCAACGTATTGTACGAGCTGAGATATGTTGTCGTAGCTCAGCTCATTTTGTGTTCTTTGTACTGATTTTTTCTCTCGTGAAATTCATTGTGAGGCAAAAATTAATATCAACAGGCAAAAGAATCTAAGATCCTTCACAAGAAGAAATTACAAATTTCTGAGTCAAGATTCAGGATTCACTTGCCAAGGGTTGAAACCCCAACCGTTCCGTGATTTCCTGAGTCAAGTGAATTATCAGAGCGGCCAGCGACCCAGACGTCTGTAGCTGGTGGGGTTTTCAGAGTATTGATTAGGTCAGCCGTAGACATCATCAAAATGATGAATACGAAATAAGGGAATCGACGACAGCCTCTCCCCTTCTTGCCCATTCCCGGCGTCATTACCCTAGCAACTCCCTTCAAATGTCCTCGCTGTTTCCACTACCTTCAAATTTCATCCACATATCCACGCCTGGCACACGATTTTATGATCATGCACCGCAGAACAAGCATCTGCCTCCACTATTTTCCTCAAGGTCTTACACAGACGTGGTTGTTGTTACTTCTTAAACTACTAAAAAGATTACCAATCCTTAAGCAAAGTATTTAATTCTTCTTCTTATGTCTCGAAGACCCCAACAGACCACATCGCGGTGAAGGCCTTGCCATCAGGTCCCGATGAGACAAGGCCTGACAGCGGAACTGATCTTCAAAAAAACAACAATACGTACGTCACCCACCACAGGATACATTTCCATGACCTTGGAAGCTCCCGTAGCTGATGAACCTTTAATGCAATACTTGAGGGCATCCCCATTGCCCTACTGAAGTGTCTCAGTTCAGGCTGACACTACTGAAGTCTCCCAGCTCAGGTTGATTCTACTGAAGTCTTCCAGCTCAGACTGACACTGCTGAAGTCTCTCAGCTCAGGCTGACACTACTGAAGTCTTCCAGCTCAGACTGACACTACTGAAGTCTCCCAGCTCAGGCTGACACTACTGAAGTCTTCCAGCTCAGGCTGACACTACAAAAGTCTCCCAGCTCAGGCTGACACTACTGAAGTCTTCCAGCTCAGACTGACACTGCTGAAGTCTTCCAGCTTAGACTGATACTACTAAAGTCTCCCAACTCAGGCTGACACTACTGAAGTCTCCCAGCTCAGGCTGACACTACTGAAGTCTCCCAGCTCAGACTGACACTACTGAAGCCTCCAGCTCAGACTGACACTACTGAAGTCTCCCAGCTCAGGCTGACACTACTGAAGTCTCCCAGCTCAGACTGACACTACTGAAGCCTCCAGCTCAGACTGACACTACTGAAGTGTCCCAGCTCAGGCTGACACTACTGAAGTCTCCCAGCTCAGGCTGACACTACTGAAGTCTCCCAGCTCAGACTGACACTACTGAAGTGTCCCAGCTCAGGCTGACACTACTGAAGTCTTCCAGCTCAGGCTGACACTACTGAAGTCTTCCAGCTCAGGCTGACACTACTGAAGTCTTCCAGCTCAGGCTGACACTACTGAAGTCTTCCAGCTCAGACTGATACTACTGAAGTCTTCCAGCTCAGACTGACACTGCTGAAGTCTTCCAGCTCAGACTGACACTACTGAAGTCTCTCAGCTCAGGCTGACACTACTGAAGTCTTCCAGCTCAGGCTGACACTACTGAAGTCTTCCAGCTCAGGCTGACACTACTGAAGTCTTCCAGCTCAGGCTGACACTACTGAAGTCTTCCAGCTCAGGCTGACACTACTGAAGTCTTCCAGCTCAGGCTGACACTACTGAAGTCTTCCAGCTCAGACTGACACTACTGAAGTCTCCCAGCTCAGGCTGACACTACTGAAGTCTCCCAGCTCAGGCTGACACTACTGAAGTCTCCCATCTCAGGCTGACACTACTGAAGTCTCCCAACTCAGACTGACACTACTGAAGTCTCCCAGCTCAGACTGACACTACTGAAGTCTCCCAGCTCAGGCTGACACTACTGAAGTCTCCCAGCTCACCCTGATACTACTGAAGTCTCCCAGCTCAGACTGACACTACTGAAGTCTCCCAGCTCAGGCTGACACTACTGAAGTCTCCCATCTCAGGCTGGCAATATTTTAACGTTAACCTTTTATAAACCCCATCGTGCGTGATAAAACATAACAGATAAACATAGGTTTTATTCACCCTGTGTAACTATCGTACAGAACTAAGTACCACAACACTGCTGCTACTAAGTACCACAACACTGCTGCTACTAAGTAGCAGAACACTGCTGCTACTAAGTAGCAGAACACTGCTGCTACTGAGTAGCACAACACTGCTGCTACTGAGTACCACAACACTGCTGCTACTAAGTAGCACAACACTGCTGCTACTAAGTACCCACACACTGCTGCTACAAGTACCACAACACTGCTGCTACTAAGTACCACAACACTGCTGCTACTGAGTACCACAACACTGCTGCTACTAAGTAGCACAACACTGCTGCTACTAAGTACCACAACACTGCTGCTACTAAGTAGCCAAAAACACTGCTGCTACTAAGTAGCACAACACTGCTGCTACTAAGTAGCACAACACGCTGCTACTAAGTACCACAACACTGCTGCTACTAAGTACCACAACACTGCTGCTACTGAGTACCACAACACTGCTGCTACTAAGTAGCACAACACTGCTGCTACTAAGTACCACAACACTGCTGCTACTAAGTAGCACAACACTGCTGCTACTAAGTACCACAACACTGCTGCACTAAGTAGCACAACACATGCTGCTACTAAGTAGCACAACACTGCTGCTACTAAGTACCACAACACGCTGCTACTAAGTAGCACAACACTGCTGCTACTAAGTAGCACAACAACTGCTGCTACTAAGTAGCACAACACTGCTGCTACTAAGTACCACAACACTGCTGCTACATAGTACCACAACACTGCTGCTACTAAGTACCACAACACTGCTGCTACTAAGTAGCACAACACTGCTGCACTAAGTAGCACAACACTGCTGCTACTAAGTAGCACAACACTGCTGCTACTAAGTAGCACAACACTGCTGCTACTAAGTAGCACAACACTGCTGCTACTAAGTACCACAACACTGCTGCTACTAAAGTACCACACACTGCTGCTACTAAGTACCACAACACTGCTGCTACTAAGTAGCACAACACTGCTGCTACTAAGTAGCACAACACTGCTGCTACTAAGTAGCACAACACTGCTGCTACTAAGTAGCACAACACTGCTGCTACTAAGTACCACAACACTGCTGCTACTAAGTACCACAACACTGTTGCTACTAAGTAACCACAACACTGCTGCTACTGAGTACCACAACACTGCTGCTACTAAGTAGCACAACACTGCTGCTACTGAGTACCACAACACTGCTGCTACTAAGTAGCACAACACTGCTGCTACTAAGTAGCACAACACTGCTGCTACTAAGTAGCACAACACTGCTGCTACTAAGTAGCACAACACTGCTGCTACTAAGTACCACAACACTGCTGCTACTAAGTACCACAACACTGCTGCTACTAAGTAGCACAAACACTGCTGCTACTAAGTAGCACAACACTGCTGCTACTAAGTAGCACAACACTGCTGCTACTAAGTAGCACAACACTGCTGCTACTAAGTAGCACAACACTGCTGCTACTAAGTACCACAAACACTGCTGCTACTAAGTTACCACAACACTGCTGCTACTAAGTACCACAACACTGCTGCTACTAAGTACCACAACACTGCTGCTACTAAGTAGCACAACACTGCTGCTACTAAGTAGCACAAACACTGCTGCTACTAAGTAGCACAACACTGCTGCTACTAATAGCACAACACTGCTGCTACTAAGTACCACAACACTGCTGCTACTAAGTACCACAACACTGCTGCTACTAAGTACCACAACACTGCTGCTACTAAGTAGCACAACACTGCTGCTACTAAGTAGCACAACACTGCTGCTACTAAGTAGCACAACACTGCTGCTACTAAGTACCACAACACTGCTGCTACTAAGTACCACAACACTGCTGCTACTAAGTACCACAACACTGCTGCTACTAAGTACCACAACACTGCTGCTACTGAGTACCACAACACTGCTGCTACTAAGTAGCACAACACTGCTGCTACTGAGTACCACAACACTGCTGCTACTAAGTAGCACAACACTGCTGCTACTAAGTAGCACAACACTGCTGCTACTAAGTAGCACAACACTGCTGCTACTAAGTACCACAACACTGCTGCTACTAAGTACCACAACACTGCTGCTACTAAGTACCACAACACTGCTGCTACTGAGTACCACAACACTGCTGCTACTAAGTAGCACAACACTGCTGCTACTAAGTACCACAACACTGCTGCTACTAAGTAGCACAACACTGCTGCTACTAATAGCACAACACTGCTGCTATAAGTAGCACAACACTGCTGCTACTAAGTAGCACAACACTGCTGCTACTAAGTAGCACAACACTGCTGCTACTAAGTAGCACAACACTGCTGCTACTAAGTATCACAACACTGCTGCTACTAAGTACCACAACACTGCTGCTACAAGTACCACAACACTGCTGCTACTAAGTACCACAACACTGCTGCTACTAAGTAGCACAACACTGCTGCTACTAAGTAGCACAACACTGCTGCTACTAAGTAGCACAACACTGCTGCTACTAAGTAGCACAACACTGCTGCTACTAAGTAGCACAACACTGCTGCTACTAAACCACAACACTGCTGCTACTAATACCACAACACTGCTGCTACTAAGTACCACAACACTGCTGCTACTAAGTAGCACAACACTGCTGCTACAAAGTAGCACAACACTGCTGCTACTAAGTAGCACAACACTGCTGCTACTAAGTAGCACAACACTGCTGCTACTAAGTACCACAACACTGCTGCTACTAAGTACCACAACACTGTTGCTACTAAGTACCACAACACTGCTGCTACTGAGTACCACAACACTGCTGCTACTAAGTAGCACAACACTGCTGCTACTGAGTACCACACACACTGCTGCTACTAAGTAGCACAACACTGCTGCTACTAAGTAGCACAACACTGCTGCTAACTAAGTAGCACAACACTTGCTGCTACTAAGTACCACAACACTGCTGCTACTAAGTACCACAACACTGCTGCTACTAAGTACCACAACACTGCTGCTACTAAGTAGCACAAAACTGCTGCTAACTAAGTAGCACAACACTGCTGCTACTAAGTAGCACAACACTGCTGCTACTAAGTAGCACAACACTGCTGCTACTAAGTAGCACAACACTGCTGCTACTAAGTAGCACAACACTGCTGCTACTAAGTACCACAACACTGCTGCTACTAAGTACCGACAACACTGCTGCTACTAAGTACCACAACACTGCTGCTAACTAAGTAGCACAACACTGCTGCTACTAAGTAGCACACACACTGCTGCTACTAAGTAGCACAACACTGCTGCTACTAAGTAGCACAACACTGCTGCTACTAAGTACCACAACACTGCTGCTACTAAGTACCACAACACTGCTGCTACTAAGTACCACAACACTGCTGCTACTAAGTACACAACACTGCTGCTACTAAGTAGCACAACACTGCTGCTACTAAGTAGCACAACACTGCTGCTACTAAGTACCAACAACACTGCTGCTACTAAGTACCACAACACAGCTGCTACTAAGTACCACAACACTGCTGCTACTAAGTACCACAACACTGCTGCTACTGAGTACCACAACACTGCTGCTACTAAGTAGCACAACACTGCTGCTACTGAGTACCACAACACTGCTGCTACTAAGTAGCACAACACTGCTGCTACTAAGTAGCACAACACTGCTGCTACTAAGTAGCACAACACTGCTGCTACTAAGTACCACAACACTGCTGCTACTAAGTACCACAACACTGCTGCTACTAAAGTACCACAACACTGCTGCTACTGAGTACCACAACACTGCTGCTACTAAGTAGCACAACACTGCTGCTACTAAGTAGCACAACACTGCGCTTACTAAGTAGCACAACACTGCTGCTACTAAGTAGCACAACACTGCTGCTACTAAGTAGCACAACACTGCTGCTACTGAGTAGCACAACACTGCTGCTACTAAGTAGCAGAACACTGCTGCTACTGAGTACCACAACACTGCTGCTACTAAGTAGCACAACACTGCTGCTACTGAGTACCACAACACTGCTGCTACTAAGTAGCACAACACTGCTGCTACTAAGTACCACAACACTGCTGCTACTGAGCAGCACAACACTGCTGCTACTAAGTAGCAGAACACTGCTGCTACTGAGTAGCACAACACTGCTGCTACTAAGTAGCAGAACACTGCTGCTACTGAGTAGCACAACACTGCTGCTACTGAGTAGCAGAACACTGCTGCTACTAAGTAGCAGAACACTGCTGCTACTGAGTAGCACAACACTGCTGCTACTGAGTAGCAGAACACTGCTGCTACTGAGTAGCACAACACTGCTGCTACTAAGTAGCACAACACTGCTCCTACTGAGTAGCACAACACTGCTGCTACTAAGTAGCAGCAGTGGAAGGTGACCAGGCTACCTAGTTTTTTCATTATCCATTCATCTAACCCCATCTTCTAACACTTAGAATATTTCGTCGCATATACCTAGTAATATTTGCTGATAAAATTAAGATACTCTGTTGGCACACGCCGTCATAAGTATTATTCTCCTATGTGCTGTTTATCTGCGTTCTGATGTATATTATAACCGGCATGTTCTGGAACCCTGTATTCGATCCTTTATCCAGTAAGTCCTTTATTTACTCTGTTCTATTCCTTTCTCATTTTTCTCCTCTATGCTTTATTGTCGTTCTCTTTTACCCCTGTTCCCTGTCTGTACAGTTCTCATTCATCCTCACTGTCTTCTCTTTCTCTTCTCCATTCTCTCCTATCTTTGTCTTGTTCTTTCCATTTCTTCATGTAATTAATCTCCACGATGTGTCACCTCTCTTTAGACCCTGTTATACCTCCCCAGACCCTGACATTCCTCCCCAGAGCCTGTTATACCTCCCCAGACCCTGACATTCCTCCCCAGAGCCTGTTATGCCTCCCCAGACCCTGTCATTCCTCCCCAGAGCCTGTTATGCCTCCCCAGACTCTGTCATTCCTCCCCAGAGCCTGTTACACCTCCCCAGACCCTGTCATTCCTCCCCAGAGCATGATATACCTTCCCAGACCATGTCATTCCTCTCCAGAGCATGTTATACCTCTCCAGACAATGTCATTCTTCCATAGATCCTGTCATTCCTCCCTGGACCCTATCATTCCTCCCCAGACCCTGTCAAACCTCCCCAGACCCTATCATTCCTGCTCAGACCCTACCAATCCACCCAGACCCCGTCAATCCTCCCCAGACTCTGTCACTTCTCCCCAGACCCCTTTACTCCTCCCTAGACCCTGTCATACCTCCCCAGACCTCAGAGCTGCCAGCACCACCTCCCTGATAACACCGTCCGCTTCATTCTCTTTACGACCATCACACACGTCACGCCTAGCCGACTCCCTCCCCAAGGGCACCCTCCCCATGGGAATGCCACCCTCCACATGGGCTTCTACCCTCCCAATGGGCTGCCACACTCCCTCCCACCATCCTCATCCCCTCCCGTTTTGTTTCTCTCCCTCCTGTTACTCCCTCTCTCTACACTAACGCTTAACTTTACCTTCCTCTTGTCAACCCCTTTTCTTCCTTCTCAACTTATTCTCATTTCTCCTCTGCAACTACCCTCTCTATTCTCATTCATTCCCTCCCTCCCTCCCTCCTCCCTCCCTCCCTCCCTCCCATACCCATCGCTCTTGTAATTTTAAGATGTATAAACGAGTGTTTAGGTACGTGTTAAACGAGGGTATGAAGGAGACGAGTGTGAACAGGAACACAAGTGAACAGGAACACTAGTGAACAGGAACATCAGTGAACAGGAACATCATTGAACAGGAACATCAGTGAACAGGAACATCAGTGAACAGAAACATCAGTGAACAGGAACATCAGTGAACAGGAACACCAGTGAACAGAAACATCAGTGAACAGGAACACAAGTGAACAGGAACACCAGTGAACAGGAACATCAGTGAACAGGAACATCAGTGAACAGGAACATCAGTGAACAGAAACATCAGTGAACAGGAACCTCAGTGAACAGGAACACCAGTGAACAGAAACATCAGTGAACAGGAACACCAGTGAACAGGAACACCAGTGAACAGGAACATCAGTGAACCGGAACACCAGTGAACAGGAACACCAGTGAACAGGAACACCAGTGAACAGAAATATCAGTGAACAGAAACATTAGTGAACAGGAACACCAGTGAACAGGAACATCAGTAAACAGGAGCACCAGTGAACAGGAACATCAGTGAACAGGAACACCAGTGAACAGGAACACCAGTGAACAGGAACACCAGTGAACAGGAACAGCAGTGAACAGGAACAGCAGTGAACAGGAGCAGCAGTGAACAGGAACATCAGTGAACAGGAACACCAGTGAACAGTAACACCAGTGAACAGGAACACCAGTGAACAGAAACACCAGTGAACAGAAACATCAGTGAACAGGAACACCAGTGAACAGGAACATCAGTAAACAGGAGCTCCAGTGAGCAGGAACATCAGTGAACAGGAACACCAGTGAACAGGAACACCAGTGAACAGGAACACCAGTGAACAGGAACACCAGTGAACAGGAACACCAGTGAACAGAAACATCAGTGAACAGGAACACCAGTGAACAGAAACATCGGTGAACAAGAACACCAGTGAACAGAAACATCAGTGAACAGGAACACCAGTGAACAGGAAAACCAGTGAACAGAAACATCAGTGAACAGGAACACCAGTGAACAGGAACACCAGTGAACAGAAACATCAGTGAACAGGAACATCAGTGAACAGGAACACCAGTGAACAGGAACACCAGTGAACAGAAACATCAGTGAACAGGAACACCAGTGAACAGAAACATCGGTGAACAAGAACACCAGTGAACAGAAACATCAGTGAACAGGAACACCAGTGAACAGGAAAACCAGTGAACAGAAACATCAGTGAACAGGAACACCAGTGAACAGGAACACCAGTGAACAGAAACATCAGTGAACAGGAACACCAGTGAACAGAAACATCAGTGAACAGGAACACCAGTGAACAGGAACACCAGTGAACAGGAACACCAGTGAACAGGAACATCAGTGAACAGGAACATCAGTGAACAGAAACATCAGTGAACAGGAACATCAGTGAACAGGAACACCAGTGAACAGAAACATCAGTGAACAGAACACCAGTGAACAGGAACACCAGTGAACAGGAACATCAGTGAACAGGAACACCAGTGAACAGGAACACCAGTGAACAGGAACACCAGTGAACAGGAACACCAGTGAACAGGAACACTAGTGAACAGAAACATCAGTGAACAGGAACACCAGTGAACAGGAACACCAGTGAACAGGAACACCAGTGAACAGAAACATCAGTGAACAGGAACACCAGTGAACAGAAACACCAGTGAACAGAAACATCAGTGAACAGGAACACCAGTGAACAGGAACATCAGTAAACAGGAGCTCCAGTGAGCAGGAACATCAGTGAACAGGAACACCAGTGAACAGGAACACCAGTGAACAGGAACACCAGTGAACAGGAACACCAGTGAACAGGAACACCAGTGAACAGAAACATCAGTGAACAGGAACACCAGTGAACAGAAACATCGGTGAACAAGAACACCAGTGAACAGAAACATCAGTGAACAGGAACACCAGTGAACAGGAAAACCAGTGAACAGAAACATCAGTGAACAGGAACACCAGTGAACAGGAACACCAGTGAACAGAAACATCAGTGAACAGGAACATCAGTGAACAGGAACACCAGTGAACAGGAACACCAGTGAACAGAAACATCAGTGAACAGGAACACCAGTGAACAGAAACATCGGTGAACAAGAACACCAGTGAACAGAAACATCAGTGAACAGGAACACCAGTGAACAGGAAAACCAGTGAACAGAAACATCAGTGAACAGGAACACCAGTGAACAGGAACACCAGTGAACAGAAACATCAGTGAACAGGAACACCAGTGAACAGAAACATCAGTGAACAGGAACACCAGTGAACAGGAACACCAGTGAACAGGAACACCAGTGAACAGGAACATCAGTGAACAGGAACATCAGTGAACAGAAACATCAGTGAACAGGAACATCAGTGAACAGGAACACCAGTGAACAGAAACATCAGTGAACAGGAACACCAGTGAACAGGAACACCAGTGAACAGGAACATCAGTGAACAGGAACACCAGTGAACAGGAACACCAGTGAACAGGAACACCAGTGAACAGGAACACCAGTGAACAGGAACACTAGTGAACAGAAACATCAGTGAACAGGAACACCAGTGAACAGGAACACCAGTGAACAGGAACACCAGTGAACAGAAACATCAGTGAACAGGAACACCAGTGAACAGGAACACCAGTGAACAGAAACATCAGTGAACAGGAACACCAGTGAACAGGAACACCAGTGAACATTAACACCAGTGAACAGGAACACCAGTGAACGGGAACACCAGTGAACAGGAACACCAGTGAACAGAAACATCAGTGAACAGGAACATCAGTGAACAGGAGCACCAGTGAACAGAAACATCAGTGAACAGGAACACCAGTGAACAGGAACACAAGTGAACAGAAACACCAGTGAACAGGAACACCAGTGAACAGGAACACCAGTGAACATGAACATCAGTGAACAGGAACACCAGTGAACAGGAACACCAGTGAACAGAAACATCAGTGAACAGGAACATCAGTGAACAGGAGCACCAGTGAACAGAAACATCAGTGAACAGGAACACCAGTGAACAGGAACACCAGTGAACAGAAACATCAGTGAACAGGAACATCAGTGAACAGGAGCACCAGTGAACAGAAACATCAGTGAACAGGAACACCAGTGAACAGGAACACAAGTGAACAGGAACATCAGTGAACAGGAACAGCAGTGAACAGGAACACCAGTGAACAGGAACACCAGTGAACAGGAACACCAGTGAACAGGAACACTAGTGAACAGAAACATCAGTGAACAGGAACACCAGTGAACAGGAACACCAGTGAACAGGAACACCAGTGAACAGAAACATCAGTGAACAGGAACACCAGTGAACAGGAACACCAATGAACAGAAACATCAGTGAACAGGAACACCAGTGAACAGGAACACCAGTGAACAGGAACACCAGTGAACAGGAACACCAGTGAACGGGAACACCAGTGAACAGGAACACCAGTGAACAGAAACATCAGTGAACAGGAACATCAGTGAACAGGAGCACCAGTGAACAGAAACATCAGTGAACAGGAACACCAGTGAACAGGAACACAAGTGAACAGAAACACCAGTGAACAGGAACACCAGTGAACAGGAACACCAGTGAACAGGAACATCAGTGAACAGGAACACCAGTGAACAGGAACACCAGTGAACAGAAACATCAGTGAACAGGAACATCAGTGAACAGGAGCACCAGTGAACAGAAACATCAGTGAACAGGAACACCAGTGAACAGGAACACAAGTGAACAGAAACACCAGTGAACAGGAACACCAGTGAACAGGAACACCAGTGAACAGGAACATCAGTGAACAGGAACACCAGTGAACAGGAACACCAGTGAACAGAAACATCAGTGAACAGGAACATCAGTGAACAGGAGCACCAGTGAACAGAAACATCAGTGAACGGGAACACCAGTGAACAGGAACACAAGTGAACAGAAACACCAGTGAACAGGAACACCAGTGAACAGGAACACCAGTGAACAGGAACATCAGTGAACAGGAGCACCAGTGAACAGGAACACCAGTGAACAGAAACATCAGTGAACAGGAGCACCAGTGAACAGGAACATCAGTGAACAGGAGCACCAGTGAACAGAAACATCAGTGAACAGAAACATCAGTGAACAGGAGCACCAGTGAACAGGAACATCAGTGAACAGGAGCACCAGTGAACAGAAACATCAGTGAACAGAAACATCAGTGAACAGGAACACCAGTGAACAGGAACACCAGTGAACAGAAACATCAGTGAACAGGAACACCAGTGAACAGGAACACCAGTGAACAGAAACATCAGTGAACAGGAACATCAGTGAACAGGAGCACCAGTGAACAGAAACATCAGTGAACAGGAACACCAGTGAACAGGAACACAAGTGAACAGAAACACCAGTGAACAGGAACACCAGTGAACAGGAACACCAGTGAACAGGAACATCAGTGAACAGAAACACCAGTGAACAGGAACACCAGTGAACAGAAACATCAGTGAACAGGAGCACCAGTGAACAGAAACATCAGTGAACAGGAACATCAGTGAACAGGAACATCAGTGAACTGGAGCACCAGTGAACAGGAACATCAGTGAACAGGAACATCAGTGAACAGGAACACCAGTGAACAGGAACACCAGTGAACAGGAACATCAGTGAACAGGAGCACCAGTGAACAGGAACACCAGTGAACAGGAACATCAGTGAACAGGAGCACCAGTGAACAGGAACACCAGTGAACAGGAACATCAGTGAACAGGAACACCAGTGAACAGAAACACCAGTGAACAGGAGCACCAGTGAACAGGAACATCAGTGAACAGGAGCACCAGTGAACAGGAACACCAGTGAACAGGAACATCAGTGAACAGGAGCACCAGTGAACAGGAGCACCAGTGAACAGGAGCACCAGTGAACAGGAACACTCATGTGTTCCTGACACATAAGTTTATGTGTTTCTTCCACAAGTTTTTATGTGCATTTAACATATGATTTAATTTGTAAAAAAACATCCATTCTGCTAATGTTATTATTCGTTGTGTCTCACTTATGTTATTATCATCTTTCTTGTTGTTCCTTCATTCTGTACTTCCTCATTATTCCAGCCCTCACTTCTCCTTCTATACTTCCATCCCACCACACCTCCATCTCCCCTCCTCCACTAACACCCCTCCCACCACACCTTCTCCCCTCCACTAATGCACCCCTGCATACCACACTTCATCCTCACCCCCTCCTCCACTAACACCCCCACCCACACTTCATCCTAACTCCCTCCTCCACTAACACCCCCCACCACACTTCATCCTCACCCCCTCCTCCACTAACACCCCCACCACACTTCATCCTAACTCCCTCCTCCACTAACACCCCCACCACACTTCATCCTCACTCCCTCCTCCACTAACACCCCCACCACACTTCATCCTCACTCCCTCCTCCACTAACACCCCCACCACACTTCATCCTCACCCCCCTCCTCCACTAACACCCCCACCACACTTCATCCTAACTCCCTCCTCCACTAACACCCCCACCACACTTCATCCTCACCCCCTCCTCCACTAACACCCCCACCACACTTCATCCTAACTCCCTCCTCCACTAACACCCCCACCACACTTCATCCTCACTCCCTCCTCCACTAACACCCCCACTACACTTCATCCTCACCCCCCTCCTCCACTAACACCCCCACCACACTTCTCCCTCACCCCCTCCTCCACTAACACCCCCACCACACTTCTCTTTCACCCCCTCCTCCACAAACGCCCCCACCACACTTCTCCTTCACACCCTCCTTCACTAACACCCCCACCACACTTCTCCCCTCACCCCCTCCTCCACTAACACCCCCACCACACTTCTCCCTCACCCCCTCCTCCACTAACACCCCCACCACACTTCTCCCTCACCCCCTCCTCCACTAACACCCCCACCACACTTCCCCTCACCCCCTCCTCCACTAACACCCCCCCCTCCCCACAGTAGTCAATGAAGACACTTATTTCACTACAATTAGACGAGGCCTCCCTTGTCACTCCACTCCCTCCACTCCCTCCACTCTCTCCTCTCCCTCCACTCCCTCCACTCCCTCCACTCCCTCCACTCCCTCCACTCCCTCCACTCCCTCCACTCCCTCCACTCCCTCCACTCCCTCCACTCCCTCATCTCCCCCCTCCGTTGTACATCCCTCTCTTCCTCCTTGCACCTCCTCGTCTCCCACCAAAACCTCCTCTCCCCTCCACCTCTCTCCCCTCCCGTCCACTCCCCTCCCGTCCACTCCCCTCCCGTCCACTCCCCTCCCGTCCACTCCCCTCCCGTCCACTCCCCTCCCGTCCACTCCCCTCCCGTCCACTCCCCTCCCGTCCACTTCCCTCCCGTCCACTCCCCTCCCGTCCACTCCCCTCCCGTCCACTCCCCTCCCGTCCACTCCCTCCCGTCCACTCCCCTCCCGTCCACTCCCCTCCCGTCCACTCCCCTCCTGTCCACTCCCCTCCCGTCCACTCCCCTCCCGTCCACTCCCCTCCCGTCCACTCCCCTCCCGTCCACTCCCCTCCCGTCCACTCCCCTCCCGTCCACTCCCCCCGTCCACTCCCCTCCCGTCCACTCCCCTCCCGTCCACTCCCCTCCCTTCCACTCCCCTCCCGTCCACTCCCCTCCCGTCCACTCCCCTCCCTTCCACTCCCCTCCCGTCCACTCCCCTCCCGTCCACTTCCCTCCCGAAATCGATAATAGCACAAAAAAAAAGGTCTCTCTTATTCTCTGTTTTCGCTTTACCGTTTAAACCTCAACCTGTATTTTTTTTTCTTCTTTATCGTTTGTGCCTCTTTTCTCTTTTTCGATTCCTCTCATTTCTTGCGCTTTATTGACTTTCTCCTGATTATCTTTCAAAGATAATATATTTGTAGAAGTGTGCAAGTTATTATTATTATAATCAAGGGGGAAGCGCTAAACCCGGAGGATTATACAGCGCCTGGGGGGGGGATGTGGAAGGCATTCAGGCTTAATTCGGGGAACTGGAGCACAGATCCAATTCCCTAAATCAAGAGCCCCTCACCAACATCAAGGAACCTTCCTTGAGGGGAGAAGTGTGGAAGGCAAGACTCACCAGTCGCGTTGCAACACCTCTGTTCCTCGGTAAGTTTTTCTTATCGTTTGGGGTAAGAAGGTAAGAAAGTAAGTAAGAAAGTAGGTAAGAAAGTAGGAAAGTAGGTAAGAAAGTAAGAAATTAGGTAAGAAAGTAAGAAATTAGGTAAGAAAGTAAGAAAGTAGGTAAGAAACTAAGAAATTAGGTAAGAAAGTAGGTAAGAAAGTAAGAAAGTAGGTAAGAAAGTAAGAAAGTAGGTAAGAAAGTAATAAATTAGGTAAGAAAGTAGGTAAGAAAGTAAGAAAGTAGGTAAGAAAGTAGGTAAGAAGGTAAGAAACTAGGTAAGAAAGCAGGTAAGAAAGTAGGTAAGAAAGTAAGAAAGTAGGTAAGAAAGCAGGTAAGATGGTAAGAAAGTAAGAAAGTAGGTAAGAAGGTAAGAAAGTAGGCAAGAAAGTAGGTAAGAAAGTAGGTAAGAAGGTAAGAAAGTAGGTAAGAAAGTAAGTAAGAAGGTAAGAAAGCAGGTAAGAAAGTAGGTAAGAAAGTAAGAAAGTAGGTAAGAAAGTAAGAAAGGAGGTAAGAAAGTAAGAAATTAGGTAAGAAAGTAGGTAAGAAAGTAAGAAATTAGGTAAGAAAGTAGGTAAAAAAGTAAGAAATTAGGTAAGAAAGTAGGTAAGAAAGTAGGTAAGAGAGTAAGAAAGTAGGTAAGAAAGTAAGAAATTAGGTAAGAAAGTAGGTAAGAAAGTAAGCAATTAGGTGAAAAAGTATATAAGAAAGAAATTAGGTAAGAAAGTAGGTAAGAAGGTACATAAGAAAATAAGTAACTAAGTAAGAAAGTAGGTAAGAAAGTAGGAAAGAAGTAAGTAGGTAAGAAAGTAAATAAGAAAGTAACTAAGGAAGTAAATAAGTAAGAAAGTAACTAAGTAAAGAGGTAAATAAGTAAGAAAGCAACTAAGTAAGGAAGTAAATAAGAAAGTAACTAAGTAAGGAAGTAAATAAGTAAGAAAATAACTAAGTAAGGAAGTAAATAAGAAAGTAACTAAGTAAGGAAGTAAATAAGTAAGAAAATAGCTAAGTAAGGAAGTAAATAAGAAAGTAACTAAGTAAGGAAGTAAATAAGTAAGAAAATAGCTAAGCAAGGAAATAAATAAGAAAGTAACTAAGTAAGGAAGAAAATAAATAAGAAAGTAACTAAGGAAGTAAATAAGAAAATAACTAAGTAAGGGAGTAAATAAGAAAGTAACTTAGTAAGGAAGTAAATAAGTAAGAAAGTAACTAAGTAAGGAAGTAAGTAATTAAGAAATTAATTAAGTAAATAAGTAAGAAAGTAAGTTTATTTAGGTACAGGTACACAAATACAGTTACAAAAATTATCATACATAGGAACATATGTGTAAATTACCTACAATGTGTCATGCTAAAAGGATGTTACATTGCAGTCAGCATGTGTCACGCACCCTTATAGGCTGCCTCCCGTCCAGGGAACCACGTGCTAAGGATTTAGCGACCAACGGATCCCCGTCGTCATACCAGTACCTCGGTTCACCCGGCCACTCACAAGGAAGTCCACCGGAGACGTGAAGCGATGTGGTACACTTGTGGGAACAACTTTGATTGATTTGCCAAAGTCTGGTTCATTGTGGTTCATCGTACATGGTGCTTTCATTTGCCTCGTTGATTACGGTGTCTAATGCTTGCTTTTTTGCCTCATTGTAAATAGTGTAAATACTGTACATAGGCTATAATACTCTGTAAATACCAGCTTGCTGTGGTGAAAGAAATATATTTTTTGTTACTCTCTGCTGTCTTTTTCCTTGTTCCAAGCAACAAGATAGGGTTATACTATTATTTTTTCGAAGCAATAGGATAACCCCAGAAAAGTAAGTTAATGTAGTTATTTTTTGTACAGTGGTTTTTGATAGCACGCGAGTGTTACGGGCTCATAAGGACACCAGTGTGTGGTTCCAGACTTTGGACGACTCAATAATAATCCAACAACGTAACGTATTTTTACAATAAAGGTACAAAATAATGGCAAGTTAATGAATAAATTCGTTACTTTCATTTTCGTAGCGTTTCGAGAAATGAAAGTACCAAGAATGTCGTATACGCAAGTTATTCTTGACTTTATTCCAGTGAGGATCTCTTGAGACAGTTTCCAGAGCCTGACAGTCATCATCTCACGAGAATCATTTAATGGACGGACAGTTACATACGGTCTGGAAGACCTTTCTCGACCACTTCTGCTGCATCGTAAAACACGTGTAAGTCACCTGGGCATCTTCAGGACGAACCAGCTGATGTCTTGTAAGAAGGATGTACCAACCAGCTTGTTGCAGAGAAGTGTGAAGATGTGCACACGTTGCACAACTAACTTTCGCTCCGTGCAGAGCTTGTGTCAGCTCGACACCGGGCGAAACACCGTTCCCAACAGAAGGATACCATTGTGAGACTGCATTTGTCCCTTCGTCCGAATGCCTGACTGATATTGTATTTTCGAAGGCCATACAAACATGTTATTCTGAAGTTAAAACAATATTTTAAGCATTGTAACGTAACTGGAGACGTAATGGATGACGTAAGACGAAGCCAGAGACGGCAACAAAGACGAAGACACAGGAAATATTGATTAACTGAAGCAATCGATGAACGATGATATATGAGAAATTTCTCTCGACATAAGATTAAAAACTCCAGAATGAACAGCAACAATGTTAACAGCACCAACATTAACAACAGCATTAACAGCACCAGCATTAACGTCACCAGCATTAACGTCACCAGCATTAACAACATCAGCATTAATAACACCAGCATTAACATCACGAGCATTAACATATTAATCTTTGAAAACAATATAAAGCATCTAACTACTAACCCAGAGTGACCTTGATAAAGATCCAGAGTGACCTTGATAAAGATCCAGTGTGGCCTTGATAAAGATCCAGTGTGGCCTTGATAAAGATCCAGAGTGACCTTGATAAAGATCCAGTGTGGCCTTGATAAAGATCCAGTGTGGCCTTGATAAAGATCCAGTGTGGCCTTGATAAAGATCCAGTGTTGCCTTGATAAAGATCCAGTGTGGCCTTGATAAAGACCCATTGTGGTATTGATAAAGATCCAGTGTGGCCTTGATAAAGATCCAGTGTGGCCTTGATAAAGATCCAGTGTGGCCTTGATAAAGATCCAGTGTTGCCTTGATAAAGATCCAGTGTTGCCTTGATAAAGATCCATTGTGGTATTGATAAAGATCCAGTGTGGCCTTGATAAAGATCCAGTGTGGCCTTGATAAGATCTAGTGTGGCCTTGATAAAGATCCAGTGTGTCCTTGATAAAGATCCATTGTGGTATTGATAAAGACTCATTGTGGTCCTGATAAAGGCCTAGTGTGACCCCGACAAAGACCCCCTTGACACCTTCATCCTGCTTTCCCTTTAACCTGCCACCCCTCCATTCTACCACCCCTCCATTCTACCACCCCTCCATTCTACCACCTCTCCGTCCTTCCACCCCTCCATCTACCACCCCTCCATCCTACCACCCCTCCATCTTACCACCCCTCCATCCTACCACCCCTCCATTCTACCACCCCTCCATTCTACCACCCCTCCATTCTACCACCCCTCCGTCCTTCCACCTCTCCATCTTACCACCCCTCCATCCTACCACCCCTCCATCTTACCACCCCTCCATCCTACCACCCTTCCATTCTACCACCCCTCCATTCTACCACCCCTCCATTCTACCACCCATCCATTCAAACCACCCCCTCCATTCTACCACCCCTCCATTCTACCACCCCTCCATTCTACCACCCCTCCATCTTACCACCCCTCCATCCTACTACCCCTCCATCCTACCACCCCTTCATCTTACCACCCCTCCATCCAACCACCCCTCCACCCTACAACCCCTCCATCCTACCACCCTTCCATCTTACCACCCCTCCATCCTACCACCTCTCAGTCCTACTCACACCACACATTGCTCTCAGACATGACATCTCCACTGCCACCAGCCTTCTCCTTGTTGCAACATTCGCCACCCATGCTTCAGTCTTTCCACACCAACCCCCCTCCCCTCCTTAAATGACCCTATAACCTCCCCACTATTACTCCCCACTTCCCCTCTAACTTCCCCTCCCCACCAGTCTGGACTAACCTTCGAGGGGAGGGCAAACTTTAATGTTTTTTTCTTTATGCTTCGTTTCGTTTCTCTTGTTTTCGTCCGGATAATTATAATGTTATGGTTGCGGAGGGTGGCTTGAGCAGTGGTCACGTGATTAGGCGTTGGTCAGCTCCAGGCTCTGTGTACTCACCTAATTGTGGTTGCAGAGGTCGAGACTCAGCTCCTGGCCCCGCTTCTTCACTGAACGCTACTAGGTCCTCTCTCTCCCTGCTCCCTGAGCTTTATCATACCTCGTCCTAAAGCTATGCATGGCTCCTGCCTCCACTGCCTGTGTGTGTGTGTGTGTGTGTGTGTGTGTGTGTGTGTATGTGTGTGTGTGTGTGTGTGTGTGTGTGTGTGTGTGTGTGTGTGTGTGTGTGTGTGTGTGTGTGTGTGTGTGTGTGTTGTGGTGTGTGTGTGTTGTGTTGATGTCACGGAGTCTACTTGTGTTGTAATGGTGTATTTTGATTCGCGTGTGATCCGTATTGGTGTTGTGTTGCATTCTGTGGAGTCTGTTGTGGTACGCTGTTGCGTTGAATCTATTGTGTTACGTTGTGTTGTGTTGAATCTATTCTGTTGTGTTGAGAATGTTATATTATTTTGTATTGCGTTGTGTTGTGTTTTAAAATAAAACCCGCAGTCTATCAAAGATATATTACCACCCCCAGGATGCGACTCACAAAAGTTGCCTGACACCCGGGTACCTAATAACTATTAGGTGAACTAGGGAAGCAGGTGAGAGGAGAAACGTCACTACGTCTCGCCTGCCCAGGGAATCAAATTGGAGTCTTTTCAGCATTTCGAGAATTATCTAACATTATATGATATTATGCAGTTTACATTCACCACTGGAGATATGTTCGGTGTAATATTCACCTCCGAAACTATTTCACGCACTTTTTTTTTATGGGCAGTTTCTCCAGTTCCAATTTATTCTCCGTGTTTGATCTTCTTCTTCTCTCCTCTTCAGTTTGCTTGACTTCGAACTTGTACTGTGTGAACGTGAGTAATTACATGTTTGACCACTCTTGCAGTCTGTCCAGATAATTCTTCTAAACCTATCTCAATCTCTCTTTTGCAACCTGTCTAAATCTCTCTCTTCTGAAACCTGTCTAAATCTCTCTCTTCTGAAACCTTTCTAAATCTCTCTTTTGCAACCTGTCTAAATCTCTCTCTTCTGCAACCTTTCTAAATCTCTCTCTTCTGAAACCTTTCTAAATCTCTCTCTTCTGAAACCTGTCTAAATCTCTCTCTTCTGAAACCTTTCTAAATCTCTCTCTTCTGCAACCTTTCTAAATCTCTTTTCTGCAACCTTTCTAAATCTCTCTCTTCTGAAACCTTTCTAAATCTCTCTCTTCTGCAACCTTTCTAAATCTCTCTCTTCTGAAACCTTTCTAAATCTCTCTCTTCTGCAACCTTTCTAAATCTCTTTTCTGCAACCTTCTAAATCTCTCTCTTCTGAAACCTTTCTAAATCTCTCTCTTCTGCAACCTTTCTAAATCTCTCTCTTCTGAAACCTTTCTAAATCTCTCTCTTCTGAAACCTTTCTAAATCTCTCTCTTCTGCAACCTGTCTAAATCTCTTTCTTCTGTAACCTGTCTAAATCTCTCTCTGCAAGCTGCCTAAATCCTTTTCTATTCTAATTCTTCTCATTAGTTATGTCATTAGCAAGAAGACATTGCATACACAGTATCATACCTGGGTATGATTACCTCTGGAGGGTCATTTACGTAGACTTGTATCGATTATTGGAGGAATTCTCATCATACTCTTTAACATTCTGAGGCCTCCTTCCTGTGTGTGTGTGTGTGTGTGTGTGTGTGTGTGTGTGTGTGTGTGTGTGTGTGTGTGTGTGTGTGTGTGTGTGTGTGTGTGTGTGTGTGTGTGTGTGTGTGTGTGTGTGTGTGTGTGCGCAGCATTCCACATAATTGAATATAACTTTCCCCTGGTGAATGCTGTCTCACATATTCTGTAATAACGGCACATGCTGCAGACCTGCATAACGACCATGTTGCGTGTTCCACATAATCACTAGTCTGAGGTTATCTTCCTTGTCTTCCCCTAGCAAATGTGTGTGTGTGTGTGTGTGTGTGTGTGTGTGTGTGTGTGTGTGTGTGTGTGTGTGTGTGTGTGTGTGTGTGTGTGTGTGTGTGTGTATGTGTGTGTGTGTATTCCAAGAAAAGCATTTCCCTTAAACCATAAGTGCTGGTATATGCACCTCAATGCATGCAGGAGACACAAGAGCTGTAGGTCAACTTCCCTGGAGGACCAGCAGCCGGAGCCCAACACCTTAAAGAAAGACCAGGTTCATTAACTCAACATACTCAGAATTACATTTTTAATGGTAATTATATTGAGGAGAGTCTTTATTGTGGTGTGTCTTACACTCAAGAAGTTTAGCACATGCAGGTTAACACCCTCAAAAGGCCCAGGAGCTGCAGGTCAACACTTTGTCGAGGGCCAGGAACTGGAACTCTAACACTGAAAATAGGCATTCAGTAACAGAGAAAATCGAAACAACACCAAAACACACGGTCCTCTGTGCATATATCTATGTTTCTCACACTAACACATGGATTAACATTAACACATTAACTAAAACACGGACTAACGCAGCATGTATCCATGTTTCATGGATTAACGTCCTGGAACACACTGTACGTATATCCCAGCCAATATCATCGTCACTACAAGCGAGTTAGTTACTGGCTCTCCATATTGCAGTGGAAAATTATAACTAATGTGAAGAAAATCTATTATGTTTCATGAAGTATCGTTTTTTATTTAAATTGTCACATCTGTCAAATTTCTGAACGTCATAAAATTATTTATATATTTTTTCGGAGTTTTTTCTCAGTTATATTCTAACTTAGATTTTCTACAAATGTCTAAGATTATTTTTTCCTTTTCTTTTAAGAAAATGGCAAGTGGAAGTCTCAGAGGGTGAATTCAACTGAGCAGATTGTCACCTTTATAGTCCAGTAACAAGCCATTTTTTCTTTTATTTAAGATACGTCAGAACTGAAGGTTTTTCTACAAGATTTATGTAGGGACCAATAATAACAATAATAATAATAATAATAATAATAATAATAATAATAATAATAATAATAATAATAATAATAATAATAATAATAATAATAATAATAGTAATAATAATGATAAAACACTAATAATAATAATAATAATAATAATAATAATAATAATAATAATAATAATAATAATAATAATAATAATAATAATAATAATAACAGAATGTTTACCATTTGGTGGAATAATTACTATCATTGGAAAAAATACACGAACCACAAAATAACATCGGTTGTACACTTAACACCTCAGCACAGTCAAAGGCATTTAATTTAGCTAATTTCTGAACCACACTTTATCTCTTACCCCTACCACACCTAGGACACCACCCACGCCTAGATACCCATTTACCGCTAGGTTAACAAGGGTAATATGTGCAAAGAAACCCGTTTGAACATCTCGCCTTACCTGGGTATCAAGCCCGGCTCCTTTCGGTTGTAAACTGTCATTATACTCCCTGATTTAAAACAAAAAAAGGTCTCCGTTTATTATCAGTCGGCGCAGGAATAAAGTCCAGTAATACAAGCATCATTCAACTCACTAGAAAAGTACACTGTCTCACAACTTGATTTCTGGATGAGGAAGGATTTCCAGGGTAATGAAATATTAGATTTCCAACGAGATTATATTCACATAAACATACACACACACACACACACACACACACAACACACACACACACACACACAACACACACACACCACACACACACACACACAAAACACACACACACACACACACACACATACACACACAAGCACACACTCGAACACACACACACACACACACACACACACACACACACACACATACACACACAAACACACTCAAACACACACACACACACGCATACACACACACACACACACACACACATACACACACAAGCACACACTCGAACACACACACACACACACACACACACACACACACACACACACACACACACACACACATACACACACAAACACACTCAAACACACACACACACACACACACACACACACACACACACACACACACACACACACACACACACACATACACACACAAACACACACTCAAACACACACACACGCATACACACATAAAAAAAATCAGAATTAGAATTTGGGATGTGAAAGAACGACTACAGTGATAAATCAAGAGGATGTCAAAACTTGGCTAAATTCATGGCAACAACATCAAAAAAATTGCATCGTTCGACACTTTTCTAGATTTGTTGATGAGAGAGTCTAGTGTGTGTGCGTGTGTCAGTCTGCCACCAATAACGTAAAGTGGCGCCGCTGCTGACACCTGCCTGGACGAAGCCATCACGCTAACACCAAGGCAGAAATTCTGACAACATATTACTGAACGTACTTGAACTTCATCAAAATTCGAAAAAGAAAAAAGTTTATTTTTCCTCGTTCCGTTTATTTGCATTTTTATTCTGCTCAGCACGGAAGACTTGAAGATAATCTACACTAATTTTTACATGGTTTAACTAGCTAGAAATATTATCACAGTTATGAAACTTAACATAGTGGCAGCAATTAAGGTCAGACTAAACGAACCTTATAATAATAATGTTAGCAATGTTGTGATAACAATAATTGTAGCACATCAGCTGCAGCTGGATTGTTTCGTTACATAGAAATAATAAGACAAAATAAGGTTACTTTACTTTCAACTCTTAATTTATATATATATATATATATATATATATAATATATATATATATATATATATATATATATATATATATATATATATATATATATTTTATAATATTTATATATTATATATATATATATATATGGTCTTGGTGGTGGTTACAACAGAAAAGAAAAATGTCATCAGCTTACTCAGGTAAGGTTAGCAGATGCCACCACCTGAGACGTCAACTACGGGTTTACAGAGCTACCTTTCGCCCACCACCAAGAGTATTAGTAATAGTCTAGCGTCAGTTAACCCTGAAAAGTTCTAATGGACCACTCCAACGAAAATTCACAGAAAACTGGACGAGATGTAATGGATTTATGGATCACTTTCGCCTGATTCAACCAGCTTCAATTTCCTCTTGATGTGGAATTTCTGTATTAAAAGAAATAAGATGAGAAGAAGACTTGAAACTCCGAGTTAAACAAAGAAAAGTCTGCATCAGCAAGTTAATGAACTCCTTTCTCGTCAAAACAAAAAGGAATACGCTGTTTCAGCCTAACAAATGCTTTAAAATAACAATAGAGTGACAGACAATATATAGGCAATCCCACTTTTGACCAAGTCAAGGTTTTCTACGAGTCTCCCTGTCTATAGTGATGTTATCAGTTATCAACTCACAGAGAATGAGAGTTAAGTGTGTGTGTGTGTGTGTGTGTGTGTGTGTGTGTGTGTGTGTGTGTGTTTACGTCATCTATCTCTCTCGTCTACCCTCCCTACCACACCTGTAACCTTTAACAAGAGAAAATGTCACCTTTCTCCTATCCCTGCCCTTCCATACGTGACGTCTCACCTAAACTCACATACACCACCGCCGCCACTACACTTCCAACACTCTAGCACCACCACCACCATCATCACCATTACAACACCACACACTAACACCATTCAAGAAACTTTTAACATCCACAAACTTTTACCACAGCTATATTTAACCCTCCACAACCTCCCTACCCACCACACTCCACCTGCACACAACACTCCACTCACCACAACACACACCCCTACTTACCGCACTCCACCTACTCACAACCCACACACCACCACAAACATGCACTCACACCTACAACCCTACACCCACACTCATCACACACCAACTCTCATATCACCCTGTATACATTCGTTAACTCTCTCATATACTTACACATTCCTGCACGCACACATTACATACACATTTACAAGCACATTTCAGTGCACACGGATGACGAAATAATATGAATATATTACAGTAGTCAAAACACAACGATGATCACACTCACATAACTAAAATGCATGTATCAGTAATTTTTTGTATAATAACTTTGCAATTGAACAGAAAAATATTCCCAGTATATCATTTGCCTCCCTGAAGCTGACCTCCAGCACAGTGAACATCGTGTTCATAAGAACTCATCTGACAATCAACTTCGTTAAGGAGAACAATCTCGCCTGATAAGTCTAACCATCAGTATAACAGTCAGACTTGTAAGGATGCTCTCATCTCATCTCCAGTTCAGTTAGGTAAAAAGATTAATCTCGAGCTGTAAAAAGTTGATTTCAGCATATAATTAAAAGGCTTTATGAGTATACAATTTTAAACACAGTGAGATCAATACAAGGAAGTGCATTGATGCTCGTGTAAGGTCTCTGTTTCAAGGAATTGGACCTACTGTACCATTCCTATACAAGGATGTAATCTAATTACCTTCCATTAGTAGTAGTGGTACTAGAAGTACCAGTAGTTGTAGCAGTACCAGTTGTAGCAGTTATACTAATAGTTCTAGCAGTAGCAGTTGTACTAGTAGTTCTAGCAGTAGCAGTTGTACTAGTATTTCTAGCAGTAGCAGTTGTACTAGTAGTTCTAGCAGTAGTAGTTGTACTAGTATTTTCTAGCAGTAGCAGTTGTACTAGTAGTTCTAGCAGTAGCAGTTGTACTAGTAGTTCTAGCAGTAGCAGTTGTACTAGTAGTTCTAGCAGTAGTAGTTGTACTAGTAGTTCTAGCAGTAGCAGTTGTACTAGTAGTTCTAGCAGTAGCAGTTGTACTAGAAGTTCTAGCCGTAGCAGTTGTACTAGAAGTTCTAGCAGTAGCAGTTGTACTAGTAGTTCTAGCAGTAGCAGTTGTACTAGTAGTTCTGGCAGTAGTAGTTGTACTAGAAGTTCTAGCAGTAGCAGTTGTACTAGTAGTTCTAGCAGTAGCAGTTGTACTAGTAGTTCTAGCAGTAGCAGTTGTACTAGTAGTTCTAGCAGTAGCAGTTGTACTAGTAGTTCTAGCAGTAGTAGTTGTAATAGAATTTTCTAGCAGTAGCAGTTGTACTAGTAGTTCTAGCAGTAGCAGTTGTACTAGAAAGTTCTAGCAGTAGTAGTTGTATTAGTAGTTCTAGCAGTAGCAGTTGTACTAGTAGTTCTAGCAGTAGCAGTTGTACTAGTAGTTCTAGCAGTAGCAGTTGTACTAGTAGTTCTAGCAGTAGCAGTTGTACTAGTAGTTCTAGCAGTAGCAGTTGTACTAGTATTTTCTAGCAGTAGCAGTTGTACTAGTAGTTCTACCAGTAGCAGTTGTACTAGTAGTTCTAGCAGTAGCAGGTGTACTAGTAGTTCTAGCAGTAGCAGTTGTACTAGTAGTTGAAGCAGAAGTTTAATATGTTAATATTGCATTCACTTCTATGGAGAATTTCCAATAGATTTAGAATTTGTTTAGATTCTTAACACATTGATGTTAGTAATAGGTTCGAGACACGATAAGATTTCGTACAAGACACACCCAAAACATCCTGTACAGAACCATCCCATCTGCATCCTACACGGGAATCATCGCTTCATCCAACACAGGTAGAACTTCAAAACAAATACTGTAAGCCTGAAAGGGCAGGCAAGACAACCTTTCTCAACCTGCCTGAGGTATTAATTTCACATACAGACGTATTAATTTCATATACCTCAAGAGATACGTTCCATGAAGGGTTTTTACTATTATTCAGACTGGTCTTTTTTATAACTGTGGCCAGAGATTTTATAACCTTGTTGTATCGTGAAGGTTGATAGGCTGCTAGGAGACTGTATCGTGAAGGTTGATAGGCTGCTAGGAGACTGTATCGTGAAGGCTGATAGGCTGCTAGGAGACTGTATCGTGAAGGTTGATAGGCTGCTAGGAGACCGTATCGTGAAGGTTGATAGGCTGCAAGGAGACTGTATCGTGAAGATTGACAGGCGGCTAGGAGACTATCGTGAAGGCTGATAGGCTGCAAGGAGACTACTAATAATACAGGAGCTCTAGCAGATGGTCAATTTTCCAACAAAAACTAATTTTAACTCTATATCATCTGCAATTACCAGCAGCCTGTCTCTTCCATTAGTGGACGGATACTTTGACAATTTCACAATTCCTCACAATTTTTTTCTTTTGCATTTTCCGCCAATATAATCCAGACATAAACAACATAAACGGATCCATCTCTGGGTCGGTACATACTGTGTAATTTTATCACTATAATTTAAAAGGAATTAGATGCTGGATATTAGTATCCGGTTCTCAACTCACAAGTTATTGAGTGGCTGGGGAAAAAAGCGATTCGCTTAACGCATTTTTCGCTTAACGACCCATCTCTCCTGTTCCTATCTAGGCTGTTAAACGAAGGCCTGTTGTAATAATAATATTATTATTATAATTATTACTATTATTATTAACGATAAAATGATAACATCATGGCTCAATTACGTAGATTTCACTGTAGATTATGATGCTGACAGCATCTCAGTGATTTAACGTTATTGGATACATCTGCAGTATCGCGAAACGTTGATGTCTATATAATTACCAACGTTATGTGCAAATGAGGTGGTTAGGTTGGCTAGCATTGTGTGTTTGGTCCAGAGTTGCTGCGGCGGGGATAACTACCCAGGGATGTAGTTAGCTAGAATGAAAGTAACTTTCAGGGGTGTATGATAATGAAGGTAATTAAGTACCTGAGGTGTAGTTAGTTGAATTGAATATGTAAATGGTATAGTTACAGTGAAGGCAACTGTCATGGGTTGTAGTTAGACACAGATAATTAATTACAACGAGTGTAGTTAGAGTGAAGGTAACCATTAGGGTGTAGTTAGAATGATGATAATTAAATACCGGGGTCGTAGTTAGCTATAGTGACTAACTATCACGGGTGTAGCTAGCTGTAGTCACATTAACTACTAAGGGTGTAGTTAGTTATAGTGACACCAACTAACTACAAAGACTGTCGCTAGCTAGAGTGCAGGTCACTAACTCATTACCTTAAAATAAAGGTACATAGAAGGAATCAATTTATTATCTTGTACTTCTTAATAAGACACAGTCGTATGTATATATTTTTTATTGAGGGAGCTTAGATCAGTCCGCCGTGTGTAGCTAATAACCAGAAACTCTCCGGCACTCTGCGCGGAAGTGACTTATGTAAGGACTGCTGTTATCATTGCTTGGGTTATGACCTTGCATGTTTGCAATAAGAACATAAGACTGAAGGAACACTGCAGCAGACCTACTGGTCCATAATAGACAAGTCTTTTTCAAAAAACAACCATTCCCACCCACCTAATTGCTCAACCTTTCCCCAAAGACACCCAAGAATTTGCTTCAGTACTAATTCACACCCATCCCTTACCACTCATATATTCGTCTTTTTTCTTTTGTTGATGTGAGTGTGGCTGAGCTGCGGCACTTTGGGATTTTGCATCAGACTGGGAAGCTGTGTAGAAAGGTGGTAGAAATGCCCTATAATTTACGGATGCATTTTTATTACACGCTGGATGCAGCCATTGCTGTATATAATGTAATGCAAAGTGTCGTAAAAGTTACCGAAATGTGTCAGCTTATGCATCTGAACTGCATTCATCCCAGTAGCGCTGAGGGCAGCATCTCAGGAGAGTCTTACGTCAACAAAGTTCAAAAGTGGTCAATACCTTTCACCCATACCATCACCGTCCCTATGATCTTCCTTGCTCACGAACGACTGACACACACTAAAGAAACCCTCTCACGTGAGTCAGACCACGAATGAATGGAGACCAAGAAAATGCGCTAAGTTTGGAAATGTTTTGAAGTTGTGGCAGAGTGCCGACTCCAGCAGCAGCAGAGTTGGTGTGGAGCCGAGCTGAGAGTGCCAGTAGAGCTGTAGCTGTGGTGGTGAGAGGTAGTGTTGCTTGTCGCACCTCGGAAACAGTGTCAGCCTCTTCCCTATAACACTTTCCTCTCTCATGACAACCAGACGATTTCTGAGGATTATTTACCTGGCTTTGGATACTTAAGGAAGGCAATACGTCATAAGAATTACAACATTTGAAGGTCAGTAGATTTGAGTTGTCATCTGTTTCTCTCATGACAGCTTTCTGTTATCTCTTAATGGATCCAGGGATCGTCGCTCCCGTTTTCAGGATTATTTACTTTGCTCTGGATATTAAAGCAAGGCTTTATGGAATAGGAATTACTCCATGTTAAAGTGAGTATACCTGACTTGCAGTCTGTGATTATGTATTTACGTCAAAGACTCGAAGACTTTACTGAAATCATCAAAGCCAAACAGAAGATAACTATCGTCGTAACAGGTTACGGAATTTCGTAAATGTAACTGAAAACTTTCTTGGGATAATTAACCTGATAGTATTTATAATCCATCATAACCCAGGATAACCCACGAAAGGTCTGCTGCCATGGGATACCACCCACAACAGCCGACCAACTCCTAGGTGTCTTAGCACTGCTAGGGTGACCTGGCACAAGGAGACACGACAATACGTAACGGCGATTGAACCCGGGTCGTTTAAGTCGTGGTCTGAAACTTCTACAACTGTGTTTGGCGGATTTACCTTGCGGTGTGAGGTGAGGCAGAACGGATGTGGGTTCTTGGGTAACTAATCCACGTCATTTGATCACAAGATGTTCTGGAGAACCTGTCTCGAGATTAACTCTTTCACTGTCTCTTTAATAATAATAACAACAATACTACTACTACTACTACTACTACTACTACTACTACTACTACTACTACTACTACTACTACTAATAATAATAATAATAATAATAATAATAATAATAATAATAATAATAGATAAATAAATATAGTGGGCTCTTACTCCCACCCAGCAGTACCTCAGGAGTCACTCATTTCTTCCGAGTCAACTGTCGTATTATCACCCCCTCGGCCCGGTCTGGGACCAAACCGCATAAATTTTTAAGGAAATATACACGCGGGATTTATTTGTTGATA